>JANJGN010000014.1:2784035-3262123 GCA_026770705.1 Isurus oxyrinchus | reverse complement strand
TGTCGGTGTGGGGGCTGCGAGCTGTGTCGGTGTGGGGGCTGCGAGCTGTGTCGGTGTGGCGGCTGCGAGCTGTGTCAGTGCTGGGGGCTGCGAGCTGTGTCAGTGCTGGGGGCTGCGATCTGTGTCAGTGCTGGGGGCTGCGAGCTGTGTTAGTGTGGGGGGGGGCTGTGAGCTGTGTGAGTGTGGGGGGGGGCTGTGAGCTGTGTAAGTGTGGGGGAGGCTGTGAGCTATGTTAGTGTGGGGGGGGTGCTGCGAGCTGTGTTAGTGTTGGGGGGGGCTGTGAGCTGTGTTAGTGTGGGGGGGGGGGTTAAAGCTGTGTTAGTGTGGGGGGGGCTGCGAGCTGTGTTAGTGTGGGGGCTGCGAGCTGTGTTAGTGTGGGGGCTGCGAGCTGTGTTAGTGTGGGGGCTGCGAGCTGTGTCAGTGCTGGGGGCTGCGAGCTGTGTTAGTGTGGGGGCTGCGAGCTCTGTTAGTGTGGGGGCTGCGAGCTCTGTTAGTGTGGGGGCTGCGAGCTCTGTTAGTGTGGGGGCTGCGAGCTCTGTTAGTGTGGGGGCTGCGAGCTGTGTTAGTGTGGGAGCTGTCAGTGTGGGGGCTGCGAGCTGTGTTATGTGGGAGCTGCGAGCTGTGTTAGTGTGGGGGCTGCGAGCTGTGTTAGTGTGGGGGCTGCGAGCTGTGTTAGTGTGGGGGCTGCGAGCTGTGTTAGCGTGGGGGGAGGCTGTGAGCTGTGTTAGTGTGGGGTTTGCGAGCTGTGTTAGTGTGGGGGCTGACAGCTGTGTAAGTGTGGGGGCTGACAGCTGTGTAAGTGTGGGGGCAGTGAGTGTGGGGGCTGCGAGCTGTGTTAGTGTGGGGGCTGTTAGTGTGGGGGCTGTGAGCTGTGTTAGTGTGGGGGCTGCGAGCTGTGATAGTGTGGGGGCTGCGAGCTGTGTTAGTGTGGGGGCTGCGAGCTGTGTTAGTGTGGGGGCTGCGAGCTGTGTTAGTGTGGGGGCTGTAAGTGTGGGGGCTGTGAGCAGTGTTAGTGTGGGGGCTGCGAGCTGTGTTAGTGTAGGGGCTGCGAGCTGTGATAGTGTGGGGGCTATTAGTGTGGGGGCTGCGAGCTGTGTTAGTGTGGGCGCTGCGAGCTGTGTTAGTGTGTGGGCTGCGAGCTGTGTTAGTGTGG
This sequence comes from Isurus oxyrinchus, assembly GCA_026770705.1. NCBI lineage: Eukaryota > Metazoa > Chordata > Chondrichthyes > Lamniformes > Lamnidae > Isurus > Isurus oxyrinchus. Next base: position 3,260,970 of record JANJGN010000014.1, on the reverse strand, counting down.
GGGCTGCGAGCTGTGTTAGTGTGGGGGCTGCGAGCTGTGTTAGTGTGGGGGCTGCGAGCTGTGTTAGTTTGGGTGCTGCGAGCTGTGTTAGTGTGGGGGCTGCGGGCTGTGTTAGTGTGGGGGCTGTTAGTGTGGGGGCTGTGAGCTGTGTTAGTGTGGGGGCTGTTAGTGTGGGAGCTATGAGCTGTGTTAGTGTGGGGGCTGCGAGCTGTGTGAGTGTGGGGGCTGCGAGCTGTGTTCGTGTGGGGGCTGCGAGCTGTGTTCGTGTGGGGGCTGCGAGCTGTGTCCGTGTGGGGGCTGCGAGCTGTGTTCGTGTGGGGGCTGTGAGCTGTGTTCGTGTGGGGGCTGCGAGCTGTGTTCGTGTGGGGGCTGCGAGCTGTGTTAGTGTGGGGGCTGCGAGCTGTGTTAGTGTGGGGGCTGCGAGCTGTGTTAGTGTGGCGGCTGCGAGCTGTGTTAGTGTGGGAGCTGTGTTAGTGTGGGGGCTGCGAGCTGTGTTAGTGTGGGGGCTGCGAGCTGGGTTAGTGTGGGGGCTGCGAGCTGTGTTAGTGTGGGGGGGTGGCTGTGAGCTGTGTTAGTGTGGGGGTTGCGAGCTCTGTTCGTGTTGGGGGGTGCTGTGAGCTGTGTTAGTGTGGGGGCTGCGAGCTGTGTTAGTGTGGGGGCTGCGAGCTGTGTTAATGTGGGGGGGTGGCTGTGAGCTGTGTTAGTGTGGGGGTTGCGAGCTGTGTTAGTGTGGGGGCTGCGAGCTGTGTTAGTGTGGGGGCTGCGAGCTGTGTTAGTGTGGGGGCTGAGAGCTGTGTTAGTGTGGGGGCTGCGAGCTATGTTAGTGTGGGGGCTGCGAGCTGTGTTAGTGTGGGGGCTGCGAGCTGTGTTAGTGTGGGGGCTGTTAGTGTGGGGGCTGCGAGCTGTGTTAGTGTGGGGGCTGCGAGCTGTGTTAGTGTGGGGGCTGCGAGCTGTGTTAGTGTGTGGGCTGCGAGCTGTGTTAGTGTGGGGGCTGCGAGCTGTGTTAGTGTGGGGGCTGCGAGCTGTGTTAGTGTGGGGGCTGTTAGTGTGGGGGCTGCGAGCTGTGTTAGTGTGTGGGCTGCGAGCTGTGTTAGTGTGGGGGCTGTTAGTGTGGGGGCTGCGAGCTGTGTTAGTGTGGGGGCTGCGAGCTGTGTTAGTGTGGGGGCTGCGAGCTGTGTTAGTGTGGGGGCTGCGAGCTGTGTTAGTGTGAGGGCTGCGTGCTGTGTTAGTGTGGGGGCTGCGAGCTCTGTTAGTGTGGGGGCTGCGAGCTCTGTTAGTGTGGGGGCTGCGAGCTCTGTTAGTGTGGGGGCTGCGAGCTCTTTTAGTGTGGGGGCTGCGAGCTCTGTTAGTGTGGGGGCTGCGAGCTGTGTTAGTGTGGGGGCTGCGAGCTGTGTTAGTGTGGGGGCTGCGAGCTGTGTTAGTGTCGGGGCTGCGAGCTGTGTTAGTGTCGGGGCTGCGAGCTGTGTCAGTGTGGGGGCTGCGAGCTGTGTCGGTGTGGGGGCTGCGAGCTGTGTCGGTGTGGGGGCTGCGAGCTGTGTCGTTGTGGCGGCTGCGAGCTGTGTCAGTGCTGGGGGCTGCGAGCTGTATCAGTGCTGGGGGCTGCGAGCTGTGTTAGTGTGGGGGGGGGCTGTGAGCTGTGTTAGTGTGGGGGGGGGCTGTGAGCTGTGTAAGTGTGGGGGAGGCTGTGAGCTATGTTAGTGTGGGGGGGTGCTGCGAGCTGTGTTAGTGTTGGGGGGGGCTGTGAGCTGTGTTAGTGTGCGGGGGGGGTTAAAGCTGTGTTAGTGTGGGGGGGGCCGCGAGCTGTGTTAGTGTGGGGGCTGCGAGCTGTGTTAGTGTGGGGGCTGCGAGCTGTGTTAGTGTGGGGGCTGCGAGCTGTGTTAGTGTGGGGGCTGCGAGTTGTGTTAGTGTGGGGGCTGCGAGCTGTGTTCGTGTGGGGGCTGCGAGCTGTGTTAGTGTGGGGCTGTTAGTGTGGGGGCTGTGAGCTGTGTTAGTGTGGGGCCGTTAGTGTGGGGGGCTGCGAGCTGTGTTAGTGTGGGGCCGTTAGTTTGGGGGCTGTGAGCTGTGTAAGTGTGGGGGCTCCGAGCTGTGTTAGTGTGGGGGCCGTTAGTTTGGGGGCTGTGAGCTGTGTAAGTGTGGGGGCTGCGAGCTGTGTTAGAGTGGGGCCGTTAGTGTGGGGGCTGAGAGCTGTGTAAGTGTGGGGCTGCGAGCTGTGTTAGTGTGGGGGCTGCGAGCTGTGTTAGTGTGGGGGCTGCGTGATGTGGTCGTGTGGGGGATGCGAGCTGTGTTAGTGTGGGGGCTGCGAGCTGTGTTAGTGTGGGGGCTGCGAGCTGTGTTAGTGTGGGGGCTGCGAGCTGTGGTCGTGTGGGGGCTGCGAGCTGTGGTCGTGTGGGGGCTGCGAGCTGTGTTAGTGTGGGGTGGGGCTGTGTTAGTGTGGGGGGGGGGGTTGCGAGCTGTGTTAGTGTGGGGTTTGCGAGCTGTGTTAGTGTCGGGGCTGCGAGCTGTGAGTGTGGGGGCTGCGAGCTGTGTTAGTGTGGGGGCTGCGAGCTGTGTTAGTGTGGGGGCTGCGAGCTGTGTGAGTGTGGGTGCTGACAGCTGTGTAAGTGTGGGGGCTGACAGCTGTGTAAGTGTGGGGGCTGCGAGCTGTGTTAGTGTGGGGGCTGTTAGTGTGGGGGCTGTGAGCTGTGTTAGTGTGGGGGCTGCGAGCTGTGATAGTGTGGGGGCTGCGAGCTGTGATAGTGTGGGGGCTGCGAGCTGTGATAGTGTGGGGGCTGCGAGCTGTGTTAGTGTGGGGGCTGTTAGTGTGGGGGCTGTGAGCAGTGTTAGTGTCGGGGCTGTGAGCTGTGTTAGTGTGGGGGCTGTGAGCTGTGTTAGTGTGGGGGCTGCGAGCTGTGTTAGTGTGGGGGCTATTAGTGTGGGGGCTGCGAGCTGTGTTAGTGTGGGGGCTGCGAGCTGTGTTAGTGTGGGGGCTGCGAGCTGTGTTATTGTGGGGGCTGCGAGCTGTGTTAGTGTGGGGGCTGCGAGCCGTGTAAGTGTGGGGGCTGTTAGTGTGGGGGCTGTGAGCTGTGTTAGTGTGGGGGCTGTTAGTGTGGGGGCTGCGAGCTGTGTTAGTGTGGGGGCTGCGAGCTGTGTGAGTGTGGGAGCTGTGTTAGTGTGGGGGCTGCGAGCTGTGTTAGTGTGGGGGCTGCGAGCTGTGTTAGTGTGGGGGCTGCGAGCTGTGTTAGTGTGGGGGCTGTAAGTGTGGGGGCTGTGAGCTGTGTTAGTGTGGGGGCTGCGAACTGTGATAGTGTGGGGGCTGCGAGCTGTGTTAGTGTGGGGGCTGCGAGCTGTGTTAGTGTCGGGGCTGCGAGCTGTGTTAGTGTGGGGGCTGCGAGCTGTGTCAGTGCTGGGGGCTGCGAGCTGTGTTAGTGTGGGGGCTGCGAGCTGTGTTAGTGTGGGGGCTGCGAGCTGTGTTAGTGTGGGGGCTGCGAGCTCTGTTAGTGTGGGGGCTGCGAGCTCTGTTAGTGTGGGGGCTGCGAGCTGTGTTAGTGTGGGAGCTGTCAGTGTGGGGGCTGCGAGCTGTGTTAGTGTGGGAGCTGCGAGCTGTGTTAGTGTGGGGGCTGCGAGCTGTGTTAGTGTGGGGGCTGCGAGCTGTGTTAGCGTGGGGGGAGGCTGTGAGATGTGTTAGTGTGGGGTTTGCGAGCTGTGTTAGTGTGGGGGCTGACAGCTGTGTAAGTGTGGGGGCAAACAGCTGTGTAAGTGTGGGGGCAGTGAGTGTGGGGGCTGCGAGCTGTGTTAGTGTGGGGGCTGTTAGTGTGGGGGCTGTGAACTGTGTTAGTGTGGGGGCTGCGAGCTGTGATAGTGTGAGGGCTGCGAGCTGTGATAGTGTGGGGGCTGCGAGCTGTGATAGTGTGGGGGCTGCGAGCTGTGTTAGTGTGGGGGCTGCGAGCTGTGTTAGTGTGGGGGCTGTTAGTGTGGGGGCTGTGAGCAGTGTTAGTGTGGGGGCTGCGAGCTGTGTTAGTGTGGGGGCTGCGAGCTGTGATAGTGTGGGGGCTATTAGTGTGGGGGCTGCGAGCTGTGTTAGTGTGGGCGCTGCGCGCTGTGTGAGTGTGGGGGCTGCGAGCTGTGTTAGTGTGGGGGCTGCGAGCTGTGTTGGTGTGGGGGCTGCGAGCTGTGTTGGTGTGGGGGCTGCGAGCTGTGTTAGTGTGGGGGCTGCGAGCTGTGTTAGAGTGGGGGCTGCGAGCTGTGTTAGTGTGGGGGCTGCGAGCTGTGTTAGTTTGGGGCCTGCGAGCTGTGTTAGTGTGGGGGCTGCGGGCTGTGTTAGTGTGGGGGCTGTTAGTGTGGGGGCTGTGAGCTGTGTTAGTGTGGGGGCTGTTAGTGTGGGAGCTATGAGCTGTGTTAGTGTGGGGCCGTTAGTTTGGGGGCTGTGAGCTGTGTAAGTGTGGGGGCTCCGAGCTGTGTTAGTGTGGGGCCGTTAGTTTGGGGGCTGTGAGCTGTGTAAGTGTGGGGGCTGCGAGCTGTGTTAGAGTGGGGCCGTTAGTGTGGGGGCTGAGAGCTGTGTAAGTGTGGGGCTGCGAGCTGTGTTAGTGTGGGGGCTGCGAGCTGTGTTAGTGTGGGGGCTGCGTGATGTGGTCGTGTGGGGGCTGCGAGCTGTGTTAGTGTGGGGGCTGCGAGCTGTGTTAGTGTGGGGGCTGCGAGCTGTGTTAGTGTGGGGGCTGCGAGCTGTGGTCGTGTGGGGGCTGCGAGCTGTGGTCGTGTGGGGGCTGCGAGCTGTGTTAGTGTGGGGTGGGGCTGTGTTAGTGTGGGGGGGGGGGTTGCGAGCTGTGTTAGTGTGGGGTTTGCGAGCTGTGTTAGTGTGGGGGCTGCGAGCTGTGAGTGTGGGGGCTGCGAGCTGTGTTAGTGTGGGGGCTGCGAGCTGTGTTAGTGTGGGGGCTGCGAGCTGTGTGAGTGTGGTTGCTGACAGCTGTGTAAGTGTGGGGGCTGACAGCTGTTTAAGTGTGGGGGCTGCGAGCTGTGTTAGTGTGGGGGCTGTTAGTGTGGGGGCTGTGAGCTGTGTTAGTGTGGGGGCTGCGAGCTGTGATAGTGTGGGGGCTGCGAGCTGTGATAGTGTGGGGGCTGCGAGCTGTGTTAGTGTGGGGGCTGTTAGTGTGGGGGCTGTGAGCAGTGTTAGTGTGGGGGCTGTGAGCTGTGTTAGTGTGGGGGCTGTGAGCTGTGTTAGTGTGGGGGCTGTGAGCTGTGTTAGTGTGGGGGCTGCGAGCTGTGTTAGTGTGGGGGCTATTAGTGTGGGGGCTGCGAGCTGTGTTAGTGTGGGGGCTGCGAGCTGTGTTAGTGTGGGGGCTGCGAGCTGTGTTAGTGTGGGGGCTGCGAGCTGTGTTAGTGTGGGGGCTGCGAGCCGTGTAAGTGTGGGGGCTGTTAGTGTGGGGGCTGTGAGCTGTGTTAGTGTGGGGGCTGTTAGTGTGGGGGCTGCGAGCTGTGTTAGTGTGGGGGCTGCGAGCTGTGTGAGTGTGGGAGCTGTGTTAGTGTGGGGGCTGCGAGCTGTGTTAGTGTGGGGGCTGCGAGCTGTGTTAGTGTGGGGGCTGCGAGCTGTGTTAGTGTGGGGGCTGCGAGCTGTGTTAGTGTGGGGGCTGCGAGCTGTGTTAGTGTGGGGGCTGCGAGCTGTGTTAGTGTGGGGGCAGCGAGCTGTGTTAGTGTGGGGGCTGCGAGCTGTGTCACTGCTGGGGGCTGCGAGCTGTGTTAGTGTGGGGGCTGCGAGCTGTGTTAGTGTGGGGGCTGCGAGCTCTGTAAGTGTGGGGGCTGCGAGCTCTGTTAGTGTGGGGGCTGCGAGCTCTGTTAGTGTGGGGGCTGCGAGCTCTGTTAGTGTGGGAGCTGTCAGTGTGGGGGCTGCGAGCTGTGTTAGTGTGGGAGCTGCGAGCTGTGTTAGTGTGGGGGCTGCGAGCTGTGTTAGTGTGGGGGCTGCGAGCTGTGTTAGCGTGGGGGGAGGCTGTGAGCTGTGTTAGTGTGGGGTTTGCGAGCTGTGTTAGTGTGGGGGCTGACAGCTGTGTAAGTGTGGGGGCTGACAGCTGTGTAAGTGTGGGGGCAGTGAGTGTGGGGGCTGCGAGCTGTGTTAGTGTGGGGGCTGTAAGTGTGGGGGCTGTGAGCTGTGTTAGTGTGGGGGCTGCGAGCTGTGATAGTGTGGGGGCTGCGAGCTGTGTTAGTGTGGGGGCTGCGAGCTGTGTTAGTGTCGGGGCTGCGAGCTGTGTTAGTGTGGGGGCTGCGAGCTGTGTCAGTGCTGGGGGCTGCGAGCTGTGTTAGTGTGGGGGCTGCGAGCTGTGTTAGTGTGGGGGCTGCGAGCTGTGTTAGTGTGGGGGCTGCGAGCTCTGTTAGTGTGGGGGCTGCGAGCTCTGTTAGTGTGGGGGCTGCGAGCTCTGTTAGTGTGGGGGCTGCGAGCTGTGTTAGTGTGGGAGCTGTCAGTGTGGGGGCTGCGAGCTGTGTTAGTGTGGGAGCTGCGAGCTGTGTTAGTGTGGGGGCTGCGAGCTGTGTTAGTGTGGGGGCTGCGAGCTGTGTTAGTGTGGGGGCTGCGAGCTGTGTTAGCGTGGGGGGAGGCTGTGAGATGTGTTAGTGTGGGGTTTGCGAGCTGTGTTAGTGTGGGGGCTGACAGCTGTGTAAGTGTGGGGGCAAACAGCTGTGTAAGTGTGGGGGCAGTGAGTGTGGGGGCTGCGAGCTGTGTTAGTGTGGGGGCTGTTAGTGTGGGGGCTGTGAACTGTGTTAGTGTGGGGGCTGCGAGCTGTGATAGTGTGGGGGCTGCGAGCTGTGATAGTGTGGGGGCTGCGAGATGTGATAGTGTGGGGGCTGCGAGCTGTGTTAGTGTGGGGGCTGCGAGCTGTGTTAGTGTGGGGGCTGTTAGTGTGGGGGCTGTGAGCAGTGTTAGTGTGGGGGCTGCGAGCTGTGTTAGTGTGGGGGCTGCGAGCTGTGATAGTGTGGGGGCTATTAGTGTGGGGGCTGCGAGCTGTGTTAGTGTGGGCGCTGCGAGCTGTGTTAGTGTCGGGGCTGCGAGCTGTGTTAGTGTGGGGGCTGCGAGCTGTGTTAGTGTGGGGGCTGCGAGCTGTGTTGGTGTGGGGGCTGCGAGCTGTGTTGGTGTGGGGGCTGCGAGCTGTGTTAGTGTGGGGGCTGCGAGCTGTGTTAGAGTGGGGGCTGCGAGCTGTGTTAGTGTGGGGGCTGCGAGCTGTGTTAGTTTGGGGCCTGCGAGCTGTGTTAGTGTGGGGGCTGCGGGCTGTGTTAGTGTGGGGGCTGTTAGTGTGGGGGCTGTGAGCTGTGTTAGTGTGGGGGCTGTTAGTGTGGGAGCTATGAGCAGTGTTAGTGTGGGGGCTGCGAGCTGTGTTAGTGTGGGGGCTGCGAGCTGTGTTCGTGTGGGGGCTGCGAGCTGTGTTCGTGTGGGGGCTGCGAGCTGTGTTCGTGTGGGGGCTGCGAGCTGTGTTAGTGTGGGGGCTGCGAGCTGTGTTAGTGTGGGGGCTGCGAGCTGTGTTAGTGTGGGAGCTGTGTTAGTGTGGGGGCTGCGAGCTGTGTTAGCGTGGGGGCTGCGAGCTGGGTTAGTGTGGGGGCTGCGAGCTGTGTTAGTGTGGGGGGGTGGCTGTGAGCTGTGTTAGTGTGGGGGTTGCGAGCTCTGTTCGTGTTGGGGGGTGCTGTGAGCTGTGTTAGTGTGGGGGCTGCGAGCTGTGTTAGTGTGGGGGCTGCGAGCTGTGTTAGTGTGGGGGGGTGGCTGTGAGCTGTGTTAGTGTGGGGGTTGCGAGCTGTGTTAGTGTGGGGGCTGCGAGCTGTGTTAGTGTGGGGGCTGCGAGCTGTGTTAGTGTGGGGGCTGCGAGCTGTGTTAGTGTGGGGGCTGCGAGCTGTGTTAGTGTGGGGGCTGCGAGCTGTGTTAGTGTGGTGGCTGCGAGCTGTGTTAGTGTGGGGGCTGCGAGCTGTGTTAGTGTGGGGGCTGTTAGTGTGGGGGCTGCGAGCTGTGTTAGTGTGGGGGCTGCGAGCTGTGTTAGTGTGGGGGCTGCGAGCTGTGTTAGTCTGGGGGCTGCGAGCTGTGTTACTGTGGGGGCTGCGAGCTGTGTTAGTGTGGGGGCTGTTAGTGTGGGGGCTGCGAGCTGTGTTAGTGTGTGGGCTGCGAGCTGTGTTAGTGTGGGGGCTGTTAGTGTTGGGGCTGCGAGCTGTGTTAGTGTGGGGGCTGCGAGCTGTGTTAGTGTGGGGGCTGCGAGCTGTGTTAGTGTGGGGGCTGCGAGCTGTGTTAGTGTGGGGGCTGCGAGCTGTGTTAGTGTGGGGGCTGCGAGCTGTGTTAGTGTGGGGGCTGCGAGCTGTGTTAGTGTGGGGGCTGCGAGCTGTGTTAGTGTGGGGGCTGCGAGCTCTGTTAGTGTGGGGGCTGCGAGCTCTGTTAGTGTGGGGGCTGCGAGCTGTGTTAGTGTGGGGGCTGCGAGCTGTGTTAGTGTGGGGGCTGCGAGCTGTGTTAGTGTGGGGGTTGCGAGCTCTGTTCGTGTTGGGGGGTGCTGTGAGCTGTGTTAGTGTGGGGGCTGCGAGCTGTGTTAGTGTGGGGGCTGCGAGCTGTGTTAGTGTGGGGGCTGCGAGCTGTGTTAGTGTGGGGGGGTGGCTGTGAGCTGTGTTAGTGTGGGGGTTGCGAGCTGTGTTAGTGTGGGGGCTGCGAGCTGTGTTAGTGTGGGGGCTGCGAGCTGTGTTAGTGTGGGGGCTGCGAGCTGTGTTAGTGTGGGGGCTGCGAGCTGTGTTAGTGTGGTGGCTGCGAGCTGTGTTAGTGTGGGGGCTGCGAGCTGTGTTAGTGTGGGGGCTGTTAGTGTGGGGGCTGCGAGCTGTGTTAGTGTGGGGGCTGCGAGCTGTGTTAGTGTGGTGGCTGCGAGCTGTGTTAGTCTGGGGGCTGCGAGCTGTGTTACTGTGGGGGCTGCGAGCTGTGTTAGTGTGGGGGCTGTTAGTGTGGGGGCTGCGAGCTGTGTTAGTGTGTGGGCTGCGATCTGTGTCAGTGTGGGGGCTGTTAGTGTTGGGGCTGCGAGCTGTGTTAGTGTGGGGGCTGCGAGCTGTGTTAGTGTGGGGGCTGCGAGCTGTGTTAGTGTGGGGGCTGCGAGCTCTGTTAGTGTGGGGGCTGCGAGCTCTGTTAGTGTGGGGGCTGCGAGCTGTGTTAGTGTGGGGGCTGCGAGCTGTGTTAGTGTGGGGGCTGCGAGCTGTGTTAGTGTGGGGGCTGCGAGCTGTGTTAGTGTCGGGGCTGCGAGCTGTGTTAGTGTGGGGGCTGCGAGCTGTGTCGGTGTGGGGGCTGCGAGCTGTGTCGGTGTGGGGGCTGCGAGCTGTGTCGGTGTGGGGGCTGCGAGCTGTGTCGGTGTGGGGGCTGCGAGCTGTGTCGGTGTGGGGGGCTGCGAGCTGTGTCGGTGTGGGGGCTGCGAGCTGTGTCGGTGCTGGGGGCTGCGAGCTGTGTCAGTGCTGGGGGCTGCGAGCTGTGTTAGTGTGGGGGGGGGCTGTGAGCTGTGTTAGTGTGGGGGGGGGCTGTGAGCTGTGTAAGTGTGGGGGAGGCTGTGAGCTATGTTAGTGTGGGGGGGTGCTGCGAGCTGTGTTAGTGTTGGGGGGGGCTGTGAGCTGTGTTAGTGTGGGGGGGGGCTGAGAGCTGTGTTAGTGTGGGGGCTGTTAGTGTTGGGGCTGCGAGCTGTGTTAGTGTGGGGGCTGCGAGCTGTGTTAGTGTGGGGGCTGCGAGCTGTGTTAGTGTGGGGGCTGCGAGCTGTGTTAGTGTGGGGGCTGCGAGCTGTGTTAGTGTGGGGGCTGCGAGCTGTGTTAGTGTGGGGGCTGCGAGCTCTGTTAGTGTGGGGGCTGCGAGCTCTGTTAGTGTGGGGGCTGCGAGCTCTGTTAGTGTGGGGGCTGCGAGCTCTGTTAGTGTGGGGGCTGCGAGCTCTGTTAGTGTGGGGGCTGCGAGCTGTGTTAGTGTGGGGGCTGTTAGTGTGGGGGCTGTGAGCAGTGTTAGTGTGGGGGCTGTGAGCTATGTTAGTGTGGGGGCTGCGAGCTGTGATACTGTGGGGGCTATTAGTGTGGGGGCTGCGAGCTGTGTTAGTGTGGGCGCTGCGAGGTGTGTTAGTGTGGGGGCTGTTAGTGTGGGGGCTGTGAGCTGTGTTAGTGTGGGGGCTGTTAGTGTGGGGGCTGCGAGCTGTGTTAGTGTGGGGGCTGCGAGCTGTGTTAGTGTGGGAGCTGTGTTAGTGTGGGAGCTGTCAGTGTGGGAGCTGCGAGCTGTGTTAGTGTGGGGGCTGCGAGCTGTGTTAGTGTGGGGGCTGCGAGCTGTGTTAGTGTGGGGGCTGCGAGCTGTGTTAGTGTGGGGGCTGCGAGCTGTGTTAGTGTGGGGGCTGCGAGGTGTGTTAGTGTGGGGGCTGTTATTGTGGGCTCTGCGAGCTGTGTTAGTGTGGGGGCTGCGAGCTCTGTTAGTGTGGGGGCTGCGAGCTCTGTTAGTGTGGGGGCTGCGAGCTCTGTTAGTGTGGGGGCTGCGAGCTGTGTTAGTGTGGGAGCTGTCAGTGTGGGGGCTGCGAGCTGTGTTAGTGTGGGAGCTGCGAGCTGTGTTAGTGTGGGGGCTGCGAGCTGTGTTAGTGTGGGGGCTGCGAGCTGTGTTAGCGTGGGGGGAGGCTGTGAGCTGTGTTAGTGTGGGGTTTGCGAGCTGTGTTAGTGTGGGGGCTGACAGCTGTGTAAGTGTGGGGGCTGACAGCTGTGTAAGTGTGGGGGCAGTGAGTGTGGGGGCTGCGAGCTGTGTTAGTGTGGGGGCTGTTAGTGTGGGGGCTGTGAGCTGTGTTAGTGTGGGGGCTGCGAGCTGTGATAGTGTGGGGGCTGCGAGCTGTGTTAGTGTGGGGGCTGCGAGCTGTTTTAGTGTGGGGGCTGCGAGCTGTGTTAGTGTGGGGGCTGTTAGTGTGGGGGCTGTGAGCAGTGTTAGTGTGGGGGCTGCGAGCTGTGTTAGTGTGGGGGCTGCGAGCTGTGTTAGTGTGGGGGCTGCGAGCTGTGATAGTGTGGGGGCTATTAGTGTGGGGGCTGCGAGCTGTGTTAGTGTGGGCGCTGCGAGCTGTGTTAGCGTGGGGGCTGCGAGCTGTGTTAGTGTGGGGGCTGCGAGCTGTGTTAGTGTGGGGGCTGCGAGCTGTGTTAGTGTGGGGGCTGCGAGCTGTGTTAGTGTGGGGGCTGCGAGCTGTGTTAGTTTGGGTGCTGCGAGCTGTGTTAGTGTGGGGGCTGCGGGCTGTGTTAGTGTGGGGGCTGTTAGTGTGGGGGCTGTGAGCTGTGTTAGTGTGGGGGCTGTTAGTGTGGGAGCTATGAGCTGTGTTAGTGTGGGGGCTGCGAGCTGTGTTAGTGTGGTGGCTGCGAGCTGTGTTCGTGTGGGGGCTGCGAGCTGTGTTCGTGTGGGGGCTGCGAGCTGTGTTAGTGTGGGGGCTGCGAGCTGTGTTAGTGTGGGGGCTGCGAGCTGTGTTAGTGTGGGGGCTGCGAGCTGTGTTAGTGTGGGGGCTGCGAGCTGTGTTAGTGTGGGGGCTGCGAGCTGTGTTAGTGTGGGGGCTGCGAGCTGTGTTAGTGTGGGGGCTGCGAGCTGTGTCAGTGCTGGGGGCTGCGAGCTGTGTTAGTGTGGGGGCTGCGAGCTGTGTTAGTGTGGGGGCTGCGAGCTGTGTTAGTGTGGGGGCTGCGAGCTCTGTTAGTGTGGAGGCTGCGAGCTCTGTTAGTGTGGGGGCTGCGAGCTCTGTTAGTGTGGGGGCTGCGAGCTGTGTTAGTGTGGGAGCTGTCAGTGTGGGGGCTGCGAGCTGTGTTAGTGTGGGAGCTGCGAGCTGTGTTAGTGTGGGGGCTGCGAGCTGTGTTAGTGTGGGGGCTGCGAGCTGTGTTAGCGTGGGGGGAGGCTGTGAGCTGTGTTAGTGTGGGGTTTGCGAGCTGTGTTAGTGTGGGGGCTGACAGCTGTGTAAGTGTGGGGGCTGACAGCTGTGTAAGTGTGGGGGCAGTGAGTGTGGGGGCTGCGAGCTGTGTTAGTGTGGGGGCTGTTAGTGTGGGGGCTGTGAGCTGTGTTAGTGTGGGGGCTGCGAGCTGTGATAGTGTGGGGGCTGCGAGCTGTGTTAGTGTGGGGGCTGCGAGCTGTGTTAGTGTGGGGGCTGCGAGCTGTGTTAGTGTGGGGGCTGTTAGTGAGGGGGCTGTGAGCAGTGTTAGTGTGGGGGCTGCGAGCTGTGTTAGTGTGGGGGCTGCGAGCTGTGATAGTGAGGGGGCTTTTAGTGTGGGGGCTGCGAGCTGTGTTAGTGTGGGCGCTGCGAGCTGTGTTAGTGTGGGAGCTGCGAGCTGTGTTAGTGTGGGGGCTGCGAGCTGTGTTAGTGTGGGGGCTGCGAGCTGTGTTAGTGTGGGGGATGCGAGCTGTGTTAGTTTGGGTGCTGCGAGCTGTGTTAGTGTGGGGGCTGCGGGCTGTGTTAGTGTGGGGGCAGTTAGTGTGGGGGCTGTGAGCTGTGTTAGTGTGGGGCTGTTAGTGTGGGAGCTATGAGCTGTGTTAGTGTGGGGGCTGCGAGCTGTGTTAGTGTGGGAGCTGCGAGCTGTGTTCGTGTGGGGGCTGCGAGCTGTGTTCGTGTGGGGGCTGCGAGCTGTGTTCGTGTGGGGGCTTCGAGCTGTGTTAGTGTGGGGGCTGCGAGCTGTGTTAGTGTGGGGGCTGCGAGCTGTGTTAGTGTGGGGGCTGCGAGCTGTGTTAGTGTGGGGGCTGCGAGCTGGGTTAGTGTGGGGGCTGCGAGCTGTGTTAGTGTGGGGGGGTGGCTGTGAGCTGTGTTAGTGTGGGGGTTGCGAGCTCTGTTCGTGTTGGGGGGTGCTGCGAGCTGTGTTAGTGTGGGGGCTGCGAGCTGTGTTAGTGTGGGGGCTGCGAGCTGTGTTAGTGTGGGGGGGTGGCTGTGAGCTGTGTTAGTGTGGGGGTTGCGAGCTGTGTTAGTGTGGGGGGGTGGCTGTGAGCTGTGTTAGTGTGGGGGTTGCGAGCTGTGTTAGTGTGGGCGCTGCGAGCTGTGTTAGTGTGGGGGCTGCGAGCTGTGTTAGTGTGGGGGCTGCGAGCTGTGTTAGTGTGGGGGCTGCGAGCTGTGTTAGTGTGGGGGCTGCGAGCTGTGTTAGTGTGGGGGCTGCGAGCTGTGTTAGTGTGGGCTCTGCGAGCTATGTTAGTGTGGGGATGCGAGCTCTGTTAGTGTGGGGGCTGCGAGCTCTGTTAGTGTGGGGGCTGCGAGCTGTGTTAGTGTTGGAGCTGTCAGTGTGTGGGCTGCGAGCTGTGTTAGTGTGGGAGCTGCGAGCTCTGTTAGTGTGGGGGCTGCGAGCTGTGTTAGTGTGGGGGCTGCGAGCTGTGTTAGCGTGGGGGGAGGCTGTGAGCTGTGTTAGTGTGGGGTTTGCGAGCTGTGTTAGTGTGGGGGCTGACAGCTATGTAAGTGTGGGGGCTGACAGCTGTGTAAGTGTGGGGGCAGTGAGTGTGGGGGCTGCGAGCTGTGTTAGTGTGGGGGCTGTTAGTGTGGGGGCTGTGAGCTGTGTTAGTGTGGGGGCTGCGAGCTGTGATAGTGTGGGGGCTGCGAGTTGTGTTAGTGTGGGGGCTGCGAGCTGTGTTAGTGTGGGGGCTGCGAGCTGTGTTAGTGTGGGGGCTGTTAGTGTGGGGGCTGTGAGCAGTGTTAGTGTGGGGGCTGCGAGCTGTGTTAGTGTGGGGGCTGTGAGCTGTGTTAGTGTGGGGGCTGTTAGTGTGGGGGCTGCGAGCTGTGTTAGTGTGGGGGCTGCGAGCTGTGTGAGTGTGGGAGCTGTGTTAGTGTGGGGGCTGCGAGCTGTGTTAGTGTGGGGGCTGCGAGCTGTGTTAGTGTGGGGGCTGCGAGCTGTGTTAGTGTGGGGGCTGTAAGTGTGGGGGCTGTGAGCTGTGTTAGTGTGGGGGCTGCGAACTGTGATAGTGTGGGGGCTGCGAGCTGTGTTAGTGTGGGGGCTGCGAGCTGTGTTAGTGTCGGGGCTGCGAGCTGTGTTAGTGTGGGGGCTGCGAGCTGTGTCAGTGCTGGGGGCTGCGAGCTGTGTTAGTGTGGGGGCTGCGAGCTGTGTTAGTGTGGGGGCTGCGAGCTGTGTTAGTGTGGGGGCTGCGAGCTCTGTTAGTGTGGGGGCTGCGAGCTCTGTTAGTGTGGGGGCTGCGAGCTGTGTTAGTGTGGGAGCTGTCAGTGTGGGGGCTGCGAGCTGTGTTAGTGTGGGAGCTGCGAGCTGTGTTAGTGTGGGGGCTGCGAGCTGTGTTAGTGTGGGGGCTGCGAGCTGTGTTAGCGTGGGGGGAGGCTGTGAGATGTGTTAGTGTGGGGTTTGCGAGCTGTGTTAGTGTGGGGGCTGACAGCTGTGTAAGTGTGGGGGCAAACAGCTGTGTAAGTGTGGGGGCAGTGAGTGTGGGGGCTGCGAGCTGTGTTAGTGTGGGGGCTGTTAGTGTGGGGGCTGTGAACTGTGTTAGTGTGGGGGCTGCGAGCTGTGATAGTGTGAGGGCTGCGAGCTGTGATAGTGTGGGGGCTGCGAGCTGTGATAGTGTGGGGGCTGCGAGCTGTGTTAGTGTGGGGGCTGCGAGCTGTGTTAGTGTGGGGGCTGTTAGTGTGGGGGCTGTGAGCAGTGTTAGTGTGGGGGCTGCGAGCTGTGTTAGTGTGGGGGCTGCGAGCTGTGATAGTGTGGGGGCTATTAGTGTGGGGGCTGCGAGCTGTGTTAGTGTGGGCGCTGCGCGCTGTGTGAGTGTGGGGGCTGCGAGCTGTGTTAGTGTGGGGGCTGCGAGCTGTGTTGGTGTGGGGGCTGCGAGCTGTGTTGGTGTGGGGGCTGCGAGCTGTGTTAGTGTGGGGGCTGCGAGCTGTGTTAGAGTGGGGGCTGCGAGCTTTGTTAGTGTGGGGGCTGCGAGCTGTGTTAGTTTGGGGCCTGCGAGCTGTGTTAGTGTGGGGGCTGCGGGCTGTGTTAGTGTGGGGGCTGTTAGTGTGGGGGCTGTGAGCTGTGTTAGTGTGGGGGCTGTTAGTGTGGGAGCTATGAGCTGTGTTAGTGTGGGGCCGTTAGTTTGGGGGCTGTGAGCTGTGTAAGTGTGGGGGCTCCGAGCTGTGTTAGTGTGGGGCCGTTAGTTTGGGGGCTGTGAGCTGTGTAAGTGTGGGGGCTGCGAGCTGTGTTAGAGTGGGGCCGTTAGTGTGGGGGCTGAGAGCTGTGTAAGTGTGGGGCTGCGAGCTGTGTTAGTGTGGGGGCTGCGAGCTGTGTTAGTGTGGGGGCTGCGTGATGTGGTCGTGTGGGGGCTGCGAGCTGTGTTAGTGTGGGGGCTGCGAGCTGTGTTAGTGTGGGGGCTGCGAGCTGTGTTAGTGTGGGGGCTGCGAGCTGTGGTCGTGTGGGGGCTGCGAGCTGTGGTCGTGTGGGGGCTGCGAGCTGTGTTAGTGTGGGGTGGGGCTGTGTTAGTGTGGGGGGGGGGGGTTGCGAGCTGTGTTAGTGTGGGGTTTGCGAGCTGTGTTAGTGTGGGGGCTGCGAGCTGTGAGTGTGGGGGCTGCGAGCTGTGTTAGTGTGGGGGCTGCGAGCTGTGTTAGTGTGGGGGCTGCGAGCTGTGTGAGTGTGGTTGCTGACAGCTGTGTAAGTGTGGGGGCTGACAGCTGTGTAAGTGTGGGGGCTGCGAGCTGTGTTAGTGTGGGGGCTGTTAGTGTGGGGGCTGTGAGCTGTGTTAGTGTGGGGGCTGCGAGCTGTGATAGTGTGGGGGCTGCGAGCTGTGATAGTGTGGGGGCTGCGAGCTGTGTTAGTGTGGGGGCTGTTAGTGTGGGGGCTGTGAGCAGTGTTAGTGTGGGGGCTGTGAGCTGTGTTAGTGTGGGGGCTGTGAGCTGTGTTAGTGTGGGGGCTGTGAGCTGTGTTAGTGTGGGGGCTGCGAGCTGTGTTAGTGTGGGGGCTATTAGTGTGGGGGCTGCGAGCTGTGTTAGTGTGGGGGCTGCGAGCTGTGTTAGTGTGGGGGCTGCGAGCTGTGTTAGTGTGGGGGCTGCGAGCTGTGTTAGTGTGGGGGCTGCGAGCCGTGTAAGTGTGGGGGCTGTTAGTGTGGGGGCTGTGAGCTGTGTTAGTGTGGGGGCTGTTAGTGTGGGGGCTGCGAGCTGTGTTAGTGTGGGGGCTGCGAGCTGTGTGAGTGTGGGAGCTGTGTTAGTGTGGGGGCTGCGAGCTGTGTTAGTGTGGGGGCTGCGAGCTGTGTTAGTGTGGGGGCTGCGAGCTGTGTTAGTGTGGGGGCTGCGAGCTGTGTTAGTGTGGGGGCTGCGAGCTGTGTTAGTGTGGGGGCTGCGAGCTGTGTTAGTGTGGGGGCAGCGAGCTGTGTTAGTGTGGGGGCTGCGAGCTGTGTCACTGCTGGGGGCTGCGAGCTGTGTTAGTGTGGGGGCTGCGAGCTGTGTTAGTGTGGGGGCTGCGAGCTCTGTAAGTGTGGGGGCTGCGAGCTCTGTTAGTGTGGGGGCTGCGAGCTCTGTTAGTGTGGGGGCTGCGAGCTCTGTTAGTGTGGGAGCTGTCAGTGTGGGGGCTGCGAGCTGTGTTAGTGTGGGAGCTGCGAGCTGTGTTAGTGTGGGGGCTGCGAGCTGTGTTAGTGTGGGGGCTGCGAGCTGTGTTAGCGTGGGGGGAGGCTGTGAGCTGTGTTAGTGTGGGGTTTGCGAGCTGTGTTAGTGTGGGGGCTGACAGCTGTGTAAGTGTGGGGGCTGACAGCTGTGTAAGTGTGGGGGCAGTGAGTGTGGGGGCTGCGAGCTGTGTTAGTGTGGGGGCTGTAAGTGTGGGGGCTGTGAGCTCTGTTAGTGTGGGGGCTGCGAGCTGTGTTAGTGTGGGAGCTGTCAGTGTGGGGGCTGCGAGCTGTGTTAGTGTGGGAGCTGCGAGCTGTGTTAGTGTGGGGGCTGCGAGCTGTGTTAGTGTGGGGGCTGCGAGCTGTGTTAGTGTGGGGGCTGCGAGCTGTGTTAGCGTGGGGGGAGGCTGTGAGATGTGTTAGTGTGGGGTTTGCGAGCTGTGTTAGTGTGGGGGCTGACAGCTGTGTAAGTGTGGGGGCAAACAGCTGTGTAAGTGTGGGGGCAGTGAGTGTGGGGGCTGCGAGCTGTGTTAGTGTGGGGGCTGTTAGTGTGGGGGCTGTGAACTGTGTTAGTGTGGGGGCTGCGAGCTGTGATAGTGTGGGGGCTGCGAGCTGTGATAGTGTGGGGGCTGCGAGCTGTGATAGTGTGGGGGCTGCGAGCTGTGTTAGTGTGGGGGCTGCGAGCTGTGTTAGTGTGGGGGCTGTTAGTGTGGGGGCTGTGAGCAGTGTTAGTGTGGGGGCTGCGAGCTGTGTTAGTGTGGGGGCTGCGAGCTGTGATAGTGTGGGGGCTATTAGTGTGGGGGCTGCGAGCTGTGTTAGTGTGGGCGCTGCGAGCTGTGTTAGTGTCGGGGCTGCGAGCTGTGTTAGTGTGGGGGCTGCGAGCTGTGTTAGTGTGGGGGCTGCGAGCTGTGTTGGTGTGGGGGCTGCGAGCTGTGTTGGTGTGGGGGCTGCGAGCTGTGTTGGTGTGGGGGCTGCGAGCTGTGTTAGTGTGGGGGCTGCGAGCTGTGTTAGAGTGGGGGCTGCGAGCTGTGTTAGTGTGGGGGCTGCGAGCTGTGTTAGTTTGGGGCCTGCGAGCTGTGTTAGTGTGGGGGCTGCGGGCTGTGTTAGTGTGGGGGCTGTTAGTGTGGGGGCTGTGAGCTGTGTTAGTGTGGGGGCTGTTAGTGTGGGAGCTATGAGCAGTGTTAGTGTGGGGGCTGCGAGCTGTGTTAGTGTGGGGGCTGCGAGCTGTGTTCGTGTGGGGGCTGCGAGCTGTGTTCGTGTGGGGGCTGCGAGCTGTGTTCGTGTGGGGGCTGCGAGCTGTGTTAGTGTGGGGGCTGCGAGCTGTGTTAGTGTGGGGGCTGCGAGCTGTGTTAGTGTGGGAGCTGTGTTAGTGTGGGGGCTGCGAGCTGTGTTAGCGTGGGGGCTGCGAGCTGGGTTAGTGTGGGGGCTGCGAGCTGTGTTAGTGTGGGGGGGTGGCTGTGAGCTGTGTTAGTGTGGGGGTTGCGAGCTCTGTTCGTGTTGGGGGGTGCTGTGAGCTGTGTTAGTGTGGGGGCTGCGAGCTGTGTTAGTGTGGGGGCTGCGAGCTGTGTTAGTGTGGGGGGGTGGCTGTGAGCTGTGTTAGTGTGGGGGTTGCGAGCTGTGTTAGTGTGGGGGCTGCGAGCTGTGTTAGTGTGGGGGCTGCGAGCTGTGTTAGTGTGGGGGCTGCGAGCTGTGTTAGTGTGGGGGCTGCGAGCTGTGTTAGTGTGGTGGCTGCGAGCTGTGTTAGTGTGGGGGCTGCGAGCTGTGTTAGTGTGGGGGCTGTTAGTGTGGGGGCTGCGAGCTGTGTTAGTGTGGGGGCTGCGAGCTGTGTTAGTGTGGGGGCTGCGAGCTGTGTTAGTCTGGGGGCTGCGAGCTGTGTTACTGTGGGGGCTGCGAGCTGTGTTAGTGTGGGGGCTGTTAGTGTGGGGGCTGCGAGCTGTGTTAGTGTGTGGGCTGCGAGCTGTGTTAGTGTGGGGGCTGTTAGTGTTGGGGCTGCGAGCTGTGTTAGTGTGGGGGCTGCGAGCTGTGTTAGTGTGGGGGCTGCGAGCTGTGTTAGTGTGGGGGCTGCGAGCTGTGTTAGTGTGGGGGCTGCGAGCTGTGTTAGTGTGGGGGCTGCGAGCTGTGTTAGTGTGGGGGCTGCGAGCTGTGTTAGTGTGGGGGCTGCGAGCTGTGTTAGTGTGGGGGCTGCGAGCTCTGTTAGTGTGGGGGCTGCGAGCTCTGTTAGTGTGGGGGCTGCGAGCTGTGTTAGTGTGGGGGCTGCGAGCTGTGTTAGTGTGGGGGCTGCGAGCTGTGTTAGTGTGGGGGTTGCGAGCTCTGTTCGTGTTGGGGGGTGCTGTGAGCTGTGTTAGTGTGGGGGCTGCGAGCTGTGTTAGTGTGGGGGCTGCGAGCTGTGTTAGTGTGGGGGGGTGGCTGTGAGCTGTGTTAGTGTGGGGGTTGCGAGCTGTGTTAGTGTGGGGGCTGCGAGCTGTGTTAGTGTGGGGGCTGCGAGCTGTGTTAGTGTGGGGGCTGCGAGCTGTGTTAGTGTGGGGGCTGCGAGCTGTGTTAGTGTGGTGGCTGCGAGCTGTGTTAGTGTGGGGGCTGCGAGCTGTGTTAGTGTGGGGGCTGTTAGTGTGGGGGCTGCGAGCTGTGTTAGTGTGGGGGCTGCGAGCTGTGTTAGTGTGGGGGCTGCGAGCTGTGTTAGTCTGGGGGCTGCGAGCTGTGTTACTGTGGGGGCTGCGAGCTGTGTTAGTGTGGGGGCTGTTAGTGTGGGGGCTGCGAGCTGTGTTAGTGTGTGGGCTGCGATCTGTGTCAGTGTGGGGGCTGTTAGTGTTGGGGCTGCGAGCTGTGTTAGTGTGGGGGCTGCGAGCTGTGTTAGTGTGGGGGCTGCGAGCTGTGTTAGTGTGGGGGCTGCGAGCTCTGTTAGTGTGGGGGCTGCGAGCTCTGTTAGTGTGGGGGCTGCGAGCTGTGTTAGTGTGGGGGCTGCGAGCTGTGTTAGTGTGGGGGCTGCGAGCTGTGTTAGTGTGGGGGCTGCGAGCTGTGTTAGTGTCGGGGCTGCGAGCTGTGTTAGTGTGGGGGCTGCGAGCTGTGTCGGTGTGGGGGCTGCGAGCTGTGTCGGTGTGGGGGCTGCGAGCTGTGTCGGTGTGGGGGCTGCGAGCTGTGTCGGTGGGGGGGCTGCGAGCTGTGTCGGTGTGGGGGCTGCGAGCTGTGTCGGTGTGGGGGCTGCGAGCTGTGTCGGTGCTGGGGGCTGCGAGCTGTGTCAGTGCTGGGGGCTGCGAGCTGTGTTAGTGTGGGGGGGGGCTGTGAGCTGTGTTAGTGTGGGGGGGGGCTGTGAGCTGTGTAAGTGTGGGGGAGGCTGTGAGCTATGTTAGTGTGGGGGGGTGCTGCGAGCTGTGTTAGTGTTGGGGGGGGCTGTGAGCTGTGTTAGTGTGGGGGGGGGCTGAGAGCTGTGTTAGTGTGGGGGCTGTTAGTGTTGGGGCTGCGAGCTGTGTTAGTGTGGGGGCTGCGAGCTGTGTTAGTGTGGGGGCTGCGAGCTGTGTTAGTGTGGGGGCTGCGAGCTGTGTTAGTGTGGGGGCTGCGAGCTGTGTTAGTGTGGGGGCTGCGAGCTGTGTTAGTGTGGGGGCTGCGAGCTCTGTTAGTGTGGGGGCTGCGAGCTCTGTTAGTGTGGGGGCTGCGAGCTCTGTTAGTGTGGGGGCTGCGAGCTCTGTTAGTGTGGGGGCTGCGAGCTGTGTTAGTGTGGGGGCTGTTAGTGTGGGGGCTGTGAGCAGTGTTAGTGTGGGGGCTGTGAGCTATGTTAGTGTGGGGGCTGCGAGCTGTGATACTGTGGGGGCTATTAGTGTGGGGGCTGCGAGCTGTGTTAGTGTGGGCGCTGCGAGGTGTGTTAGTGTGGGGGCTGTTAGTGTGGGGGCTGTGAGCTGTGTTAGTGTGGGGGCTGTTAGTGTGGGGGCTGCGAGCTGTGTTAGTGTGGGGGCTGCGAGCTGTGTTAGTGTGGGAGCTGTGTTAGTGTGGGAGCTGTCAGTGTGGGAGCTGCGAGCTGTGTTAGTGTGGGGGCTGCGAGCTGTGTTAGTGTGGGGGCTGCGAGCTGTGTTAGTGTGGGGGCTGCGAGCTGTGTTAGTGTGGGGGCTGCGAGCTGTGTTAGTGTGGGGGCTGCGAGGTGTGTTAGTGTGGGGGCTGTTATTGTGGGCTCTGCGAGCTGTGTTAGTGTGGGGGCTGCGAGCTCTGTTAGTGTGGGGGCTGCGAGCTCTGTTAGTGTGGGGGCTGCGAGCTCTGTTAGTGTGGGGGCTGCGAGCTCTGTTAGTGTGGGGGCTGCGAGCTGTGTTAGTGTGGGAGCTGTCAGTGTGGGGGCTGCGAGCTGTGTTAGTGTGGGAGCTGCGAGCTGTGTTAGTGTGGGGGCTGCGAGCTGTGTTAGTGTGGGGGCTGCGAGCTGTGTTAGCGTGGGGGGAGGCTGTGAGCTGTGTTTTTGTGGGGTTTGCGAGCTGTGTTAGTGTGGGGGCTGACAGCTGTGTAAGTGTGGGGGCTGACAGCTGTGTAAGTGTGGGGGCAGTGAGTGTGGGGGCTGCGAGCTGTGTTAGTGTGGGGGCTGTTAGTGTGGGGGCTGTGAGCTGTGTTAGTGTGGGGGCTGCGAGCTGTGATAGTGTGGGGGCTGCGAGCTGTGTTAGTGTGGGGGCTGCGAGCTGTTTTAGTGTGGGGGCTGCGAGCTGTGTTAGTGTGGGGGCTGTTAGTGTGGGGGCTGTGAGCAGTGTTAGTGTGGGGGCTGCGAGCTGTGTTAGTGTGGGGGCTGCGAGCTGTGTTAGTGTGGGGGCTGCGAGCTGTGATAGTGTGGGGGCTATTAGTGTGGGGGCTGCGAGCTGTGTTAGTGTGGGCGCTGCGAGCTGTGTTAGCGTGGGGGCTGCGAGCTGTGTTAGTGTGGGGGCTGCGAGCTGTGTTAGTGTGGGGGCTGCGAGCTGTGTTAGTGTGGGGGCTGCGAGCTGTGTTAGTGTGGGGGCTGCGAGCTGTGTTAGTTTGGGTGCTGCGAGCTGTGTTAGTGTGGGGGCTGCGGGCTGTGTTAGTGTGGGGGCTGTTAGTGTGGGGGCTGTGAGCTGTGTTAGTGTGGGGGCTGTTAGTGTGGGAGCTATGAGCTGTGTTAGTGTGGGGGCTGCGAGCTGTGTTAGTGTGGTGGCTGCGAGCTGTGTTCGTGTGGGGGCTGCGAGCTGTGTTCGTGTGGGTTCTGCGAGCTGTGTTAGTGTGGGGGCTGCGAGCTGTGTTAGTGTGGGGGCTGCGAGCTGTGTTAGTGTGGGGGCTGCGAGCTGTGTTAGTGTGGGGGCTGCGAGCTGTGTTAGTGTGGGGGCTGCGAGCTGTGTTAGTGTGGGGGCTGCGAGCTGTGTTAGTGTGGGGGCTGCGAGCTGTGTCAGTGCTGGGGGCTGCGAGCTGTGTTAGTGTGGGGGCTGCGAGCTGTGTAAGTGTGGGGGCTGCGAGCTGTGTTAGTGTGGGGGCTGCGAGCTCTGTTAGTGTGGAGGCTGCGAGCTCTGTTAGTGTGGGGGCTGCGAGCTCTGTTAGTGTGGGGGCTGCGAGCTGTGTTAGTGTGGGAGCTGTCAGTGTGGGGGCTGCGAGCTGTGTTAGTGTGGGAGCTGCGAGCTGTGTTAGTGTGGGGGCTGCGAGCTGTGTTAGTGTGGGGGCTGCGAGCTGTGTTAGTGTGGGGGCTGCGAGCTGTGTTAGCGTGGGGGGAGGCTGTGAGCTGTGTTAGTGTGGGGTTTGCGAGCTGTGTTAGTGTGGGGGCTGACAGCTGTGTAAGTGTGGGGGCTGACAGCTGTGTAAGTGTGGGGGCAGTGAGTGTGGGGGCTGCGAGCTGTGTTAGTGTGGGGGCTGTTAGTGTGGGGGCTGTGAGCTGTGTTAGTGTGGGGGCTGCGAGCTGTGATAGTGTGGGGGCTGCGAGCTGTGTTAGTGTGGGGGCTGCGAGCTGTGTTAGTGTGGGGGCTGCGAGCTGTGTTAGTGTGGGGGCTGTTAGTGAGGGGGCTGTGAGCAGTGTTAGTGTGGGGGCTGCGAGCTGTGTTAGTGTGGGGGCTGCGAGCTGTGATAGTGAGGGGGCTTTTAGTGTGGGGGCTGCGAGCTGTGTTAGTGTGGGCGCTGCGAGCTGTGTTAGTGTGGGAGCTGCGAGCTGTGTTAGTGTGGGGGCTGCGAGCTGTGTTAGTGTGGGGGCTGCGAGCTGTGTTAGTGTGGGGGATGCGAGCTGTGTTAGTTTGGGTGCTGCGAGCTGTGTTAGTGTGGGGGCTGCGGGCTGTGTTA
The DNA here is from genome assembly GCA_026770705.1 of Isurus oxyrinchus. NCBI lineage: Eukaryota > Metazoa > Chordata > Chondrichthyes > Lamniformes > Lamnidae > Isurus > Isurus oxyrinchus. The sequence goes on along the minus strand of JANJGN010000014.1, from coordinate 3,238,268 downwards.
GTGTGGGGGCAGTTAGTGTGGGGGCTGTGAGCTGTGTTAGTGTGGGGCTGTTAGTGTGGGAGCTATGAGCTGTGTTAGTGTGGGGGCTGCGAGCTGTGTTAGTGTGGGAGCTGCGAGCTGTGTTCGTGTGGGGGCTGCGAGCTGTGTTCGTGTGGGGGCTGCGAGCTGTGTTCGTGTGGGGGCTTCGAGCTGTGTTAGTGTGGGGGCTGCGAGCTGTGTTAGTGTGGGGGCTGCGAGCTGTGTTAGTGTGGGGGCTGCGAGCTGTGTTAGTGTGGGGGCTGCGAGCTGGGTTAGTGTGGGGGCTGCGAGCTGTGTTAGTGTGGGGGGGTGGCTGTGAGCTGTGTTAGTGTGGGGGTTGCGAGCTCTGTTCGTGTTGGGGGGTGCTGCGAGCTGTGTTAGTGTGGGGGCTGCGAGCTGTGTTAGTGTGGGGGCTGCGAGCTGTGTTAGTGTGGGGGGGTGGCTGTGAGCTGTGTTAGTGTGGGGGTTGCGAGCTGTGTTAGTGTGGGGGGGTGGCTGTGAGCTGTGTTAGTGTGGGGGTTGCGAGCTGTGTTAGTGTGGGCGCTGCGAGCTGTGTTAGTGTGGGGGCTGCGAGCTGTGTTAGTGTGGGGGCTGCGAGCTGTGTTAGTGTGGGGGCTGCGAGCTGTGTTAGTGTGGGGGCTGCGAGCTGTGTTAGTGTGGGGGCTGCGAGCTGTGTTAGTGTGGGCTCTGCGAGCTATGTTAGTGTGGGGATGCGAGCTCTGTTAGTGTGGGGGCTGCGAGCTCTGTTAGTGTGGGGGCTGCGAGCTGTGTTAGTGTTGGAGCTGTCAGTGTGTGGGCTGCGAGCTGTGTTAGTGTGGGAGCTGCGAGCTCTGTTAGTGTGGGGGCTGCGAGCTGTGTTAGTGTGGGGGCTGCGAGCTGTGTTAGCGTGGGGGGAGGCTGTGAGCTGTGTTAGTGTGGGGTTTGCGAGCTGTGTTAGTGTGGGGGCTGACAGCTATGTAAGTGTGGGGGCTGACAGCTGTGTAAGTGTGGGGGCAGTGAGTGTGGGGGCTGCGAGCTGTGTTAGTGTGGGGGCTGTTAGTGTGGGGGCTGTGAGCTGTGTTAGTGTGGGGGCTGCGAGCTGTGATAGTGTGGGGGCTGCGAGCTGTGTTAGTGTGGGGGCTGCGAGCTGTGTTAGTGTGGGGGCTGCGAGCTGTGTTAGTGTGGGGGCTGTTAGTGTGGGGGCTGTGAGCAGTGTTAGTGTGGGGGCTGCGAGCTGTGTTAGTGTGGGGGCTGCGAGCTGTGATAGTGTGGGGGCTATTAGTGTGGGGGCTGCGAGCTGTGTTAGTGTGGGCGCTGCGAGCTGTGTTAGTGTGGGGGCTGCGAGCTGTGTTAGTGTGGGGGCTGCGAGCTGTGTTAGTGTGGGGGCTGCGAGCTGTGTTAGTTTGGGTGCTGCGAGCTGTGTTAGTGTGGGGGCTGCGGGCTGTGTTAGTGTGGGGGCTGTTAGTGTGGGGGCTGTGAGCTGTGTTAGTGTGGGGGCTGTTAGTGTGGGAGCTATGAGCTGTGTTAGTGTGGGGGCTGCGAGCTGTGTTAGTGTGGTGGCTGCGAGCTGTGTTCGTGTGGGGGCTGCGAGCTGTGTTCGTGTGGGGGCTGCGAGCTGTGTTCGTGTGGGGGCTGCGAGCTGTGTTAGTGTGGGGGCTGCGAGCTGTGTTAGTGTGGGGGCTGCGAGCTGTGTTAGTGTGGGGGCTGCGAGCTGTGTTAGTGTGGGGGCTGCGAGCTGTGTTAGTGTGGGGGCTGCGAGCTGTGTCAGTGTGGGGGCTGCGAGCTGTGTCAGTGCTGGGGGCTGCGAGCTGTGTTAGTGTGGGGGCTGCGAGCTGTGTTAGTGTGGGGGCTGCGAGCTGTGTTAGTGTGGGGGCTGCGAGCTCTGTTAGTGTGGGGGCTGCGAGCTCTGTTAGTGTGGGGGCTGCGAGCTCTGTTAGTGTGGGGGCTGCGAGCTGTGTTAGTGTGGGAGCTGTCAGTGTGGGGGCTGCGAGCTGTGTTAGTGTGGGAGCTGCGAGCTGTGTTAGTGTGGGGGCTGCGAGCTGTGTTAGTGTGGGGGCTGCGAGCTGTGTTAGCGTGGGGGGAGGCTGTGAGCTGTGTTAGTGTGGGGTTTGCGAGCTGTGTTAGTGTGGGGGCCGACAGCTGTGTAAGTGTAGTGGCTGACAGCTGTGTAAGTGTGGGGGCAGTGAGTGTGGGGGCTGCGAGCTGTGTTAGTGTGGGAGCTGTCAGTGTGGGGGCTGCGAGCTGTGTTAGTGTGGGAGCTGCGAGCTGTGTTAGTGTGGGGGCTGCGAGCTGTGTTAGTGTGGGGGCTGCGAGCTGTGTTAGTGTGGGGGCTGCGAGCTGTGTTAGCGTGGGGGGAGGCTGCGAGCTGTGTTAGTGTGGGGTTTGCGAGCTGTGTTAGTGTGGGGGCTGACAGCTGTGTAAGTGTGGGGGCTGACAGCTGTGTAAGTGTGGGGGCAGTGAGTGTGGGGGCTGCGAGCTGTGTTAGTGTGGGGGCTGTTAGTGTGGGGGCTGTGAGCTGTGTTAGTGTGGGGGCTGCGAGCTGTGAAAATGTGTGGGGGCTGCGAGCTGTGTTAGTGTGGGGGCTGCGAGCTGTGTTAGTGTGGGGGCTGCGAGCTGTGTTAGTGTGGGGGCTGCGAGCTGTGTTAGTGTGGGGGCTGTTAGTGAGGGGGCTGTGAGCAGTGTTAGTGTGGGGGCTGCGAGCTGTGTTAGTGTGGGGGCTGCGAGCTGTGATAGTGTGGGGGCTATTAGTGTGGGGGCTGCGAGCTGTGTTAGTGTGGGCGCTGCGAGCTGTGTTAGTGTGGGGGCTGCGAGCTGTGTTAGTGTGGGGGCTGCGAGCTGTGTTAGTGTGGGGGCTGCGAGCTGTGTTAGTGTGGGGGCTGCGAGCTGTGTTAGTGTGGGGGATGCGAGCTGTGTTAGTTTGGGTGCTGCGAGCTGTGTTAGTGTGGGGGCTGCGGGCTGTGTTAGTGTGGGGGCTGTTAGTGTGGGGGCTGTGAGCTGTGTTAGTGTGGGGGCTGTTAGTGAGGGAGCTATGAGCTGTGTTAGTGTGGGGGCTGCGAGCTGTGATAGTGTGGGAGCTGCGAGCTGTGTTCGTGTGTGGGCTGCGAGCTGTGTTCGTGTGGGGGCTGCGAGCTGTGTTCGTGTGGGGGCTGCGAGCTGTGTTAGTGTGGGGGCTGCGAGCTGTGTTAGTGTGGGGGCTGCGAGCTGTGTTAGTGTGGGGGCTGCGAGCTGTGTTAGTGTGGGAGCTGTGTTAGTGTGGGGGCTGCGAGCTGTGTTAGTGTGGGGGCTGCGAGCTGGGTTAGTGTGGGGGCTGAGAGCTGTGTTAGTGTGGGGGGGTGGCTGTGAGCTGTGTTAGTGTGGGGGTTGCGAGCTCTGTTCGTGTTGGGGGGTGCTGTGAGCTGTGTTAGTGTGGGGGCTGCGAGCTGTGTTAGTGTGGGGGCTGCGAGCTGTGTTAGTGTGGGGGGGTGGCTGTGAGCTGTGTTAGTGTGGGGGTTGCGAGCTGTGTTAGTGTGGGGGGGTGGCTGTGAGCTGTGTTAGTGTGGGGGTTGCGAGCTGTGTTAGTGTGGGGGCTGCGAGCTGTGTTAGTGTGGGGGCTGCGAGCTGTGTTAGTGTGGGGGCTGCGAGCTGTGTTAGTGTGGGGGCTGCGAGCTGTGTTAGTGTGGGGGCTGCGAGCTGTGTTAGTGTGGGGGCTGCGAGCTGTGTTAGTGTGGGGGCTGCGAGCTGTGTTAGTGTGGAGGCTGCGAGCTATGTTAGTGTGGGGGCTGTTAGTGTGGGGGCTGCGAGCTGTGTTAGTGTGGGGGCTGCGAGCTGTGTTAGTGTGGGGGCTGCGAGCTGTGTTAGTGTGGGGGCTGCGAGCTGAGTTAGTGTGGGGGCTGCGAGCTGTGTTAGTGTGGGGGCTGCGAGCTGTGTTAGTGTGGGGGCTGTTAGTGTGGGGGCTGCGAGCTGTGTTAGTGTGTGGGCTGCGAGCTGTGTTAGTGTGGGGGCTGCGAGCTGTGTTAGTGTGGGGGCTGCGAGCTGTGTTAGTGTGGGGGCTGCGAGCTGTGTTAGTGTGGGGGCTGCGAGCTGTGTTAGTGTGGGGGCTGCGAGCTGTGTTAGTGTGGGGGCTGCGAGCTGTGTTAGTGTGGGGGCTGCGAGCTGTGTTAGTGTGGGGGCTGCGAGCTCTGTTAGTGTGGGGGCTGCGAGCTCTGTTAGTGTGGGGGCTGCGAGCTGTGTTAGTGTGGGGGCTGCGAGCTGTGTTAGTGTGGGGGCTGCGAGCTGTGTCAGTGTCGGGGCTGCAAGCTGTGTCCTTGTGGGGGCTGCGAGCTGTGTCGGTGTGGGGGCTGCGAGCTGGGTCGGTTTGGGGGCTGCGAGCTGTGTCGGTGTGGGGGCTGCGAGCTGTGTCGGTGTGGGGGCTGCGAGCTGTGTCGGTGTGGGGGCTGTGAGCTCTGTCAGTGCTGGGGGCTGCGAGCTGTGTCAGTGCTGGGGGCTGCGAGCTGTATTAGTGTGGGGGGGGGCTGTGAGCTGTGTTAGTGTGGGGGGGGGCTGTGAGCTGTGTAAGTGTAGGGGAGGCTGTGAGCTATGTTAGTGTGGGGGGGTGCTGCGAGCTGTGTTAGTGTTGGGGGGGGCTGTGAGCTGTGTTAGTGTGGGGGGGGGCTGAGAGCTGTGTTAGTGTGGGGGGGGCTGCGAGCTGTGTTAGTGTGGGGGGGGGGCTGCGAGCTGTGTTAGTGTGGGGGCTGCGAGCTGTGTTAGTGTGTGGGGGGCTTCGAGCTGTGTTAGTGTGGGGGGGGGGTGCGAGCTGTGTTAGTGTGGGGGGGGCAGCGAGCTCTGTTAGTGGGGGGGGGTTGCGAGCTGTGTTAGTGTGGGGGCTGCGAGCTGTGTTAGTGCGGGGGCTGCGAGCAGTGTTAGTGTGGGGGGGGCTGCGAGCTGTGTTAGTGTGGGGGCTGTGAGCTGTGTTAGTGTGGGGGGGGCTGCGAGCTGTGTTAGTGTTGGGGGGTGCTGTGAGCTGTGTTAGTGTGGGGGGTGCTGTGAGCTGTGTTAGTGTGGGGGTTGCGAGCTGTGTTAGTGTGGGGGCTGAGAGCTGTGTTAGTGTGGGGGCTGCGAGCTGTGTTAATGTAGGGGCTGTGAGCTGTGTTAGTGTGGGGGCTGCGAGCTGTGATAGTGTGGGGGGAGGCTGTGAGCTGTGTTAGTGTGGGGTTTGCGAGCTGTGTTAGTGTGGGGGCTGCGAGCTGTGAGTGTGGGGGCTGCGAGCTGTGTTAGTGTGGGGGCTGCGAGCTGTGTTAGTGTGGGGGCTGCGAGCTGTGTGAGTGTGGGGGCTGACAGCTGTGTAAGTGTGGGGGCTGCGAGCTGTGTAAGTGTGGGGGCTGCGAGCTGTGTTAGTGTGGGGGCTGTTAGTGTGGGGGCTGTGAGCTGTGTTAGTGTGGGGGCTGCGAGCTCTGATAGTGTGGGGGCTGCGAGCTGTGATAGTGTGGGGGCTGCGAGCTGTGATAGTGTGGGGGCTGCGAGCTGTGATAGTGTGGGGGCTGTTAGTGTGGGGGCTGTGAGCAGTGTTTGTGTGGGGGCTGTGAGCTATGTTAGTGTGGGGGCTGCGAGCTGTGATAGTGTGGGGGCTATTAGTGTGGGGGCTGCGAGCTGTGTTAGTGTCGGCGCTGCGAGCTGTGTTAGTGTGGGGGCTGTGAGCTGTGTTAGTGTGGGGGCTGCGAGCTGTGTTAGTGTGGGGGCTGCGAGCTGTGTTAGTGTGGGGGCTGTTAGTGTGGGGGCTGTGAGCTGTGTTAGTGTGGGGGCTGTTAGTGTGGGGGCTGCGAGCTGTGTTAGTGTGGGGGCTGCGAGCTGTGTTAGTGTGGGAGCTGTGTTAGTGTGGGGGCTGCGAGCTGTGTTAGTGTGGGGGCTGCGAGCTGTGTTAGTGTGGGGGCTGCGAGCTGTGTTAGTGTGGGGGCTGCGAGCTGTGTTAGTGTGGGGGCTGCGAGCTGTGTTAGTGTGGGGGCTGCGAGCTGTGTTAGTGTGGGGGCTGCGAGCTGTGTTAGTGTGGGGGCTGCGAGCTGTGTTAGTGTGGGGGCTGCGAGCTGTGTTAGTGTGGGGGCTGCGAGCTGTGTCAGTGCTGGGGGCTGCGAGCTGTGTTAGTGTGGGGGCTGCGAGCTGTGTTAGTGTGGGGGCTGCGAGCTGTGTTAGTGTGGGGGCTGCGAGCTCTGTTAGTGTGGGGGCTGCGAGCTGTGTTAGTTTGGGAGCTGTCAGTGTGGGGGCTGCGAGCTGTGTTAGTGTGGGAGCTGCGAGCTGTGTTAGTGTGGGGGCTGCGAGCTGTGTTAGTGTGGGGGCTGCGAGCTGTGTTAGTGTGGGGGCTGCGAGCTGTGTTAGTGTGGGGGCTGCGAGCTGTGTTAGTGTGGGGGCTGTTAGTGTGGGCTCTGCGAGCTGTGTTAGTGTGGGGGCTGCGAGCTGTGTTAGAGTGGGGGCTGCGAGCTGTGTTAGAGTGGGGGCTGCGAGCTGTGTTAGTGTGGGGGCTGTGATCTGTGTTAGTTTGGGGGCTGCGAGCTGTGTTAGTGTGGGGGCTGCGAGCTGTGTTAGTGTGGGGGCTGTTAGTGTGGGAGCTGCGAGCTGTGTTAGTGTGGGGCCGTTAGTGTGGGGGCTGTGAGCTGTGTAAGTGTGGGGCCGTTAGTGTGGGGGCTGCGAGCTGTGTTGGTGTGGGGCCGTTAGTGTGGGGGCTGTGAGCTGTGTAAGTGTGGGGGCTGCGAGCTGTGTTAGTGTGGGGCCGTTAGTGTGGGGGCTGTGAGCTGTGTAAGTGTGGGGCTGCGAGCTGTGTTAGTGTGGGGGGGGGGGCTGCGAGCTGTGTTAGTGTGGGGGGGGGGCTGCGAGCTGTGTTAGCGTGGGGGCTGCGAGCTGTGTTAGTGTGTGGGGGGCTGCAAGCTGTGTTAGTGTGGGGGGGGGCTGTGAGCTGTGTTAGTGTGGGGGGGGGCAGCGAGCTGTGTTAGTGTGTGAGCTGCGAGCTGTGTTAGTGTGGGGGCTGCGAGCTGTGTTAGTGTGGGGGCTGCGAGCTGTGTTAGTGTGGGGGCTACGAGCTGTGTTAGTGTGGGGGCTGCGAGCTGTGTTAGTGTGGGGGCTGCGAGCTGTGTTAGTGTGGGGGCTGCGAGCTGTGTTAGTGTGGGGGCTGCGAGCTGTGTTAGTGTGGGGGCTGCGAGCTGTGTTAGTCTGGGGGCTGCGAGCTGTGTTAGTGTGGGAGCTGTGTTAGTTTGGGGGCTGCGAGCTGTGTTCGTGTGGGGGCTGCGCGCTGTGTTAGTGTGGGGGCTGCGAGCTGTGTTAGTGTGGGGGGGGGGCTGTGAGCTGTGTTAGTGTGGGGGTTGCGAGCTGTGTTAGTGTTGGGGGGTGCTGTGAGCTGTGTTAGAGTGGGTGCTGCGAGCTGTGTTAGTGTGGGGGCTGCGAGCTGTGTTAGTGTGGGGGCTGCGAGCTGTGTTAGTGTGGGGGCTGCGAGCTGTGTTAGTGTGGGGGCTGCGAGCTTTGTTAGTGTGGGGGGGTGGCTGTGAGCTGTGTTAGTGTGGGGGTTGCGAGCTCTGTTAGTGTTGGGGGTTGCTGTGAGTTGTGTTAGTGTGGGGGCTGCGAGCTGTGTTAGTGTTGGGGCTGCGAGCTGTGTTACTGTGGGGGCTGCGAGCTGTCTTAGTGTGGAGGCTGCGAGCTGTGTTCGTGTGGGGGCTGCGAGCTGTGTTCGTGTGGGGGCTGCGAGCTGTGTTAGTGCGGGGGCTGCGAGCTGTGTTAGTGCGGGGGCTGCGAGCTGTGTTTGTGCGGGGGCTGCGAGCTGTGTTAGTGCGGGGGCTGCGAGCTGTGTTAGTGTGGGGGCTGCGAGCTGTGTTAGTGTGGGGGCTGCGAGCTGTGTTAGTGTGGGGGCTGTTAGTGTGGGGGCTGCGAGCTGTGTTAGTGTGTGGGCTGCGAGCTGTGTTAGTGTGGGGGCTGTTAGTGTGGTTGCTGCGAGCTGTGTTAGTGTGGGGGCTGCGAGCTGTGTTAGTGTGGGGGCTGCGAGCTGTGTTAGTGTGGGGGCTGCGAGCTGTGTTAGTGTGGGGGCTGCGAGCTGTGTTAGTGTGGGTGCTGCGAGCTGTGTTAGTGTGGGTGCTGCGAGCTCTGTTAGTGTGGGGGCTGCGAGCTCTGTTAGTGTGGGGGCTGCGAGCTCTGTTAGTGTGGGGGCTGCGAGCTCTGTTAGTGTGGGGGCTGCGAGCTGTGTTAGTGTGGGGGCTGCGAGCTGTGTTAGTGTGGGGGCTGCGAGCTGTGTTAGTGTGGGGGCTGCGAGCTGTGTTAGTGTCAGGGCTGCGAGCTGTGTCAGTGTGGGGGCTGCGAGCTCTGTCGGTGTGGGGGCTGCGAGCTGTGTCGGTGTGGGGGCTGCGAGCTGTGTCAGTGCTGGGGGCTGCGAGCTGTGTCAATGCTGGGGGCTGCGAGCTGTGTTAGTGTGGGGGGGGGCTGTGAGCTGTGTTAGTGTGGGGGGGGGCTGTGAGCTGTGTAAGTGTGGGGGAGGCTGTGAGCTATTTTAGTGCGGGGGGTTGCTGCGAGCTGTGTTAGTGTTGGGGGGGGCTGTGAGTTGTGTTAGTGTGGGGGGGGGCTGAGAGCTGTGTTAGTGTGGGGGGGGCTGCGAGCTGTGTTAGTCTGGGGGGGTGCTGCGAGCTGTGTTAGTGTGGGGGCTGCGAGCTGTGTTAGTGTGTGGGGGGCTGCGAGCTGTGTTTGTGTGGGGGGGGCTGCGAGCTGCGTTAGGGTGGGGGGGGCAGCGAGCTCTGTTAGTGGGGGGGGGGTTGCGAGCTGTGTTAGTGTGGGGGCTGCGAGCTGTGTTAGTGCGGGGGCTGCGAGCTGTGTTAGTGTGGGGGCTGCGAGCTGTCTTAGTGCGGGGGCTGCGAGCTGTCTTAGTGCGGGGGCTGCGAGCTGTGTTAGTGCGGGGGCTGCGATCTGTCTTAGTGCGGGTGCTGCGAGCTGTGTTAGTGTGGGGGGGGGCTGAGAGCTGTGTTAGTGTGGGGGGGGCTGCGAGCTGTGTTAGTGTGGGGGGGGGCTGCGAGCTGTGTTAGTGTGGGGGGCTGCGAGCTGTGTTAGTGGGGGGGGGATGCGAGCTGTGTTAGGGTGGGGGGGGCAGCGAGCTCTGTTAGTGGAGGGGTTTGCGAGCTGTGTTAGTGTGGGGGCTGCGAGCTGTGTTAGTGCGGGGGCTGCGAGCAGTGTTAGTGTGGGGGGGGCTGCGAGCTGTGTTAGTGTGGGGGCTGTGAGCTGTGTTAGTGTGGGGGGGGCTGCGAGCTGTGTTAGTGTGGGGGGGTGCTGTGAGCTGTGTTAGTGTGGGGGGGTGCTGTGAGCTGTGTTAGTGTGGGGTGTGCTGTGAGCTGTGTTAGTGTGGGGGTTGCGAGGTGTGTTAGTGTGGGGGCTGAGAGCTGTGTTAGTGTGGGGGCTGCGAGCTGTGTTAGTGTAGGGGCTGTGAGCTGTGTTAGTGTGGGGGCTGCGAGCTGTGTTAGTGTGGGGGGAGGCTGTGAGCTGTGTTAGTGTGGGGTTTGCGAGCTGTGTTAGTGTGGGGGCTGCGAGCTGTGTTAGTGTGGGGGCTGCGAGCTGTGTTAGTGTGGGGGCTGCGAGCTGTGTTAGTGTGGGGGCTGCGAGCTGTGTGAGTGTGGGGGCTGACAGCTGTGTAAGTGTGGGGGCTGACAGCTGTGTAAGTGTGGGGGCTGCGAGCTGTGTTAGTGTGGGGGCTGTTAGTGTGGGGGCTGTGAGCTGTGTTAGTGTGGGGGCTGCGAGCTCTGATAGTGTGGGAGCTGCGAGCTGTGATAGTGTGGGGGCTGCGAGCTGTGATAGTGTGGGGGCTGCGAGCTGTGATAGTGTGGGGGCTGTTAGTGTGGGGGCTGTGAGCTGTGTTAGTGTGGGGGCTGCGAGCTGTGATAGTGTGGGGGCTATTAGTGTGGGGGCTGCGAGCTGTGTTAGTGTGGGCACTGCGAGCTGTGTTAGTGTGGGGGCTGCGAGCTGTGTTAGTGTGGGGGCTGCGAGCTGTGTTAGTGTGGGGGCTGCGAGCTGTGTTAGTGTGGGGGCTGCGAGCTGTGTTAGTGTGGGGGCTGCGAGCTGTATTAGTGTGGGGGCTGCGAGCTGTGTTAGTGTGGGGGCTGCGAGCTGTGTTAGTGTGGGGGCTGTGAGCTGTGTTAGTGTGGGGGCTGTTAGTGTGGGGGCTGCGAGCTGTGTAAGTGTGGGGGCTGCGAGCTGTGTTAGTGTGGGGGCTGCGAGCTGTGTTAGTTAGGGGGCTGCGAGCTGTGTTAGTGTGGGGGCTGCGAGCTGTGTTAGTGTGGGGGCTGCGAGCTGTGTTAGTGTGGGGGCTGCGAGCTGTGTTAGTGTGGGGGCTGCGAGCTGTGTTAGTGTGGGTGCTGCGAGCTGTGTTAGTGTGGGGGCTGCGAGCTCTGTTAGTGTGGGGGCTGCGAGCTCTGTTAGTGTGGGGGCTGCGAGCTCTGTTAGTGTGGGGGCTGCGAGCTCTGTTAGTGTGGGGGCTGCGAGCTGTGTTAGTGTGGGAGCTGTCAGTGTGGGGGCTCCGAGCTGTGTTAGTGTGGGGCTGTTAGTGTGGGGGCTGTGAGCTGTGTAAGTGTGGGGGCTGCGAGCTGTGTTAGTGTGGGGCCGTTAGCGTGGGGGCTGTGAGCTGTGTAAGTGTGGGGCTGCGAGCTGTGTTAGTGTGGGGGCTGCGAGCTGTGTTAGTGTGGGGCCTGCGAGCTGTGTTAGTGTGGGGGCTGCGAGCTGTGTTAGTGTGGGGGCTGTTAGTGTGGGGGCTGCGAGCTGTGTTAGTGTGTGGGCTGCGAGCTGTGTTAGTGTGGGGGCTGTTAGTGTGGTTGCTGCGAGCTGTGTTAGTGTGGGGGCTGCGAGCTGTGTTAGTGTGGGGGCTGCGAGCTGTGTTAGTGTGGGGGCTGCGAGCTGTGTTAGTGTGGGGGCTGCGAGCTGTGTTAGTGTGGGTGCTGCGAGCTGTGTTAGTGTGGGTGCTGCGAGCTCTGTTAGTGTGGGGGCTGCGAGCTCTGTTAGTGTGGGGGCTGCGAGCTCTGTTAGTGTGGGGGCTGCGAGCTCTGTTAGTGTGGGGGCTGCGAGCTGTGTTAGTGTGGGGGCTGCGAGCTGTGTTAGTGTGGGGGCTGCGAGCTGTGTTAGTGTGGGGGCTGCGAGCTGTGTTAGTGTCAGGGCTGCGAGCTGTGTCAGTGTGGGGGCTGCGAGCTCTGTCGGTGTGGGGGCTGCGAGCTGTGTCGGTGTGGGGGCTGCGAGCTGTGTCAGTGCTGGGGGCTGCGAGCTGTGTCAATGCTGGGGGCTGCGAGCTGTGTTAGTGTGGGGGGGGGCTGTGAGCTGTGTTAGTGTGGGGGGGGGCTGTGAGCTGTGTAAGTGTGGGGGAGGCTGTGAGCTATGTTAGTGTGGGGGCTGCGAGCTCTGTTAGTGTGGGGGCTGCGAGCTCTGTTAGTGTGGGGGCTGCGAGCTCTGTTAGTGTGGGGGCTGCGAGCTCTGTTAGTGTGGGGGCTGCGAGCTCTGTTAGTGTGGGGGCTGCGAGCTGTGTTAGTGTGGGAGCTGTCAGTGTGGGGGCTCCGAGCTGTGTTAGTGTGGGGCTGTTAGTGTGGGGGCTGTGAGCTGTGTAAGTGTGGGGGCTGCGAGCTGTGTTAGTGTGGGGCCGTTAGCGTGGGGGCTGTGAGCTGTGTAAGTGTGGGGCTGCGAGCTGTGTTAGTGTGGGGGCTGCGAGCTGTGTTAGTGTGGGGGCTGCGAGCTGTGTTAGTGTGGGGGCTGCGAGCTGTGTTAGTGTGGGGGCTGTTAGTGTGGGGGCTGCGAGCTGTGTTAGTGTGTGGGCTGCGAGCTGTGTTAGTGTGGGGGCTGTTAGTGTGGTTGCTGCGAGCTGTGTTAGTGTGGGGGCTGCGAGCTGTGTTAGTGTGGGGGCTGCGAGCTGTGTTAGTGTGGGGGCTGCGAGCTGTGTTAGTGTGGGGGCTGCGAGCTGTGTTAGTGTGGGTGCTGCGAGCTGTGTTAGTGTGGGTGCTGCGAGCTCTGTTAGTGTGGGGGCTGCGAGCTCTGTTAGTGTGGGGGCTGCGAGCTCTGTTAGTGTGGGGGCTGCGAGCTCTGTTAGTGTGGGGGCTGCGAGCTGTGTTAGTGTGGGGGCTGCGAGCTGTGTTAGTGTGGGGGCTGCGAGCTGTGTTAGTGTGGGGGCTGCGAGCTGTGTTAGTGTCAGGGCTGCGAGCTGTGTCAGTGTGGGGGCTGCGAGCTCTGTCGGTGTGGGGGCTGCGAGCTGTGTCGGTGTGGGGGCTGCGAGCTGTGTCAGTGCTGGGGGCTGCGAGCTGTGTCAATGCTGGGGGCTGCGAGCTGTGTTAGTGTGGGGGGGGGCTGTGAGCTGTGTTAGTGTGGGGGGGGGCTGTGAGCTGTGTAAGTGTGGGGGAGGCTGTGAGCTATGTTAGTGCGGGGGGTTGCTGCGAGCTGTGTTAGTGTTGGGGGGGGGCTGTGAGTTGTGTTAGTGTGTGGGGGGGCTGAGAGCTGTGTTAGTGTGGGGGGGGCTGCGAGCTGTGTTAGTCTGGGGGGGTGCTGCGAGCTGTGTTAGTGTGGGGGCTGCGAGCTGTGTTAGTGTGTGGGGGGCTGCGAGCTGTGTTTGTGTGGGGGGGGCTGCGAGCGGCGTTAGGGTGGGGGGGGCAGCGAGCTCTGTTAGTGGGGGGGGGTTGCGAGCTGTGTTAGTGTGGGGGCTGCGAGCTGTGTTAGTGCGGGGGCTGCGAGCTGTGTTAGTGTGGGGGCTGCGAGCTGTCTTAGTGCGGGGGCTGCGAGCTGTCTTAGTGCGGGGGCTGCGAGCTGTGTTAGTGCGGGGGCTGCGATCTGTCTTAGTGCGGGTGCTGCGAGCTGTGTTAGTGTGGGGGGGGGCTGAGAGCTGTGTTAGTGTGGGGGGGGCTGCGAGCTGAGTTAGTGTGGGGGGGGGCTGCGAGCTGTGTTAGTGTGGGGGCTGCGAGCTGTGTTAGTGTGTGGGGGGCTGCGAGCTGTGTTAGTGGGGGGGGGATGCGAGCTGTGTTAGGGTGGGGGGGGCAGCGAGCTCTGTTAGTGGAGGGGTTTGCGAGCTGTGTTAGTGTGGGGGCTGCGAGCTGTGTTAGTGCGGGGGCTGCGAGCAGTGTTAGTGTGGGGGGGGCTGCGAGCTGTGTTAGTGTGGGGGCTGTGAGCTGTGTTAGTGTGGGGGGGGCTGCGAGCTGTGTTAGTGTGGGGGGGGTGCTGTGAGCTGTGTTAGTGTGGGGGGGTGCTGTGAGCTGTGTTAGTGTGGGGTGTGCTGTGAGCTGTGTTAGTGTGGGGGTTGCGAGGTGTGTTAGTGTGGGGGCTGAGAGCTGTGTTAGTGTGGGGGCTGCGAGCTGTGTTAGTGTAGGGGCTGTGAGCTGTGTTAGTGTGGGGGCTGCGAGCTGTGTTAGTGTGGGGGGAGGCTGTGAGCTGTGTTAGTGTGGGGTTTGCGAGCTGTGTTAGTGTGGGGGCTGCGAGCTGTGTTAGTGTGGGGGCTGCGAGCTGTGTTAGTGTGGGGGCTGCGAGCTGTGTTAGTGTGGGGGCTGCGAGCTGTGTGAGTGTGGGGGCTGACAGCTGTGTAAGTGTGGGGGCTGACAGCTGTGTAAGTGTGGGGGCTGCGAGCTGTGTTAGTGTGGGGGCTGTTAGTGTGGGGGCTGTGAGCTGTGTTAGTGTGGGGGCTGCGAGCTCTGATAGTGTGGGAGCTGCGAGCTGTGATAGTGTGGGGGCTGCGAGCTGTGATAGTGTGGGGGCTGCGAGCTGTGATAGTGTGGGGGCTGTTAGTGTGGGGGCTGTGAGCTGTGTTAGTGTGGGGGCTGCGAGCTGTGATAGTGTGGGGGCTATTAGTGTGGGGGCTGCGAGCTGTGTTAGTGTGGGCACTGCGAGCTGTGTTAGTGTGGGGGCTGCGAGCTGTGTTAGTGTGGGGGCTGCGAGCTGTGTTAGTGTGGGGGCTGCGAGCTGTGTTAGTGTGGGGGCTGCGAGCTGTGTTAGTGTGGGGGCTGCGAGCTGTATTAGTGTGGGGGCTGAGAGCTGTGTTAGTGTGGGGGCTGCGAGCTGTGTTAGTGTGGGGGCTGTGAGCTGTGTTAGTGTGGGGGCTGTTAGTGTGGGGGCTGCGAGCTGTGTAAGTGTGGGGGCTGCGAGCTGTGTTAGTGTGGGGGCTGCGAGCTGTGTTAGTTAGGGGGCTGCGAGCTGTGTTAGTGTGGGGGCTGCGAGCTGTGTTAGTGTGGGGGCTGCGAGCTGTGTTAGTGTGGGGGCTGCGAGCTGTGTTAGTGTGGGGGCTGCGAGCTGTGTTAGTGTGGGTGCTGCGAGCTGTGTTAGTGTGGGGGCTGCGAGCTCTGTTAGTGTGGGGGCTGCGAGCTCTGTTAGTGTGGGGGCTGCGAGCTCTGTTAGTGTGGGGGCTGCGAGCTCTGTTAGTGTGGGGGCTGCGAGCTGTGTTAGTGTGGGAGCTGTCAGTGTGGGGGCTCCGAGCTGTGTTAGTGTGGGGCTGTTAGTGTGGGGGCTGTGAGCTGTGTAAGTGTGGGGGCTGCGAGCTGTGTTAGTGTGGGGCCGTTAGCGTGGGGGCTGTGAGCTGTGTAAGTGTGGGGCTGCGAGCTGTGTTAGTGTGGGGGCTGCGAGCTGTGTTAGTGTGGGGGCTGCGAGCTGTGGTAGTGTGGGGGCTGCGAGCTGTGGTAGTGTGGGGGCTGCGGGCTGTGTTAGTGTGGGGGCTGCGAGCTGTGTTAGTGTGGGGGCTGCGAGCTGTGTTAGTGTGGGGGCTGCGAGCTGTGTTAGTGTGGGGGCTGCGAGCTGTGTTAGTGTGGGTTTGGGGCTGTGTTAGTGTGGGGGGGGGTTGCGAGCTGTGTTAGTGTGGGGGGATGGGGCCGTGAGCTGTGTTAGTGTGCGGGCTGAGCGCTGTGTTATTGTGGGGGCTGCGAGCTGTGTTAGTGCGGGGGCTGCGAGCTGTGTTAGTGTGGGGTGGGGCTGTGTTAGTGTTGTGGGGGGGGGGGTTGCGAGCTGTGTTAGTGTGGGGGGGTGGGGCCGTGAGCTGTGTTGGTGTGGGGGTTGCGAGCTGTGTTAGTGTGGGGGGGGGCTGTGAGCTATGTTAGTGTGGGGGAGGCTGTGAGCTATGTTAGTGTGGGGGGTGCTGCGAGCTGTGTTAGTGTGGGGGGGGTTGTGAGCTGTGTTAGTGGGGGGTGGGGCTGTGAGCTGTGTTAGTGTGGGGGGGGGCTGTGAGCTGTGTTAGTGTGGGTGGGGCTGCGAGCTGTGTTAGTGTGGGGGGGCGCTGTGAGCGGTGTTAGTGTGGGGGGGTGCTGTGAGCTGTGTTAGTGTGGGGGGGGGCTGTGAGCTGTGTTAGTGTGGGGGAGGCTGTGAGCTATGTTAGTGTGGGGGGGTGCTGCGAGCTGTGTTAGAGAGGGGGGGGGGCTGGGAGCTGTGTTAGTGTGGGGGGGGCTGCGAGCTGTGTTACTGTGGGGGGGGGCTGCGAGCCGTGTTAGTGTGGGGGCTGCGAGCTCTGTTAGTGTGTGGGGGGCTGCGAGCTGTGTTAGTGTGGGGGGGGGCTGTGAGCTGTGTTAGTGTGGGGGGGGCAGCGAGCTGTGTTAGTGTGGGGGGGGTTGCGAGCTGTGTAAGTGTGGGGGCTGCGAGCTGTGTTAGTGCGGGGGCTGCGAGCAGTGTTAGTGTGGGGGGGGGCTGCGAGCTGTGTTAGTGTGGGGGCTGTGAGCTGTGTTAGTGTGGGGGGGGCTGCGAGCTGTGTTAGTGTGGGGGGGTGCTGTGAGCTGTGTTAGTGTGGGGGGGGCTGTGAGCTGTGTTAGTGTGGGGGTTGCGAGCTGTGTTAGTATGGGGGCTGAGAGCTGTGTTAGTGTGGGGGCTGAGAGCTGTGTTAGTGTAGGGGCTGTGAGCTGTGTTAGTGTGGGGGCTGCGAGCTGTGTTAGTGTGGGGGGAGGCTGTGAGCTGTGTTAGTGTGGGGATTGCGAGCTGTGTTAGTGTGGGGGCTGCGAGCTGTGAGTGTGGGGGCTGCGAGCTGTGTTAGTGCGGGGGCTGCGAGCTGTGTTAGTGTGGGGGCTGCGAGCTGTGTGAGTGTGGGGTCTGCGAGCTGTGTGAGTGTGGGGGCTGCGAGCTGTGTGAGTGTGGGGGCTGCGAGCTGTGTGAGTGTGGGGGCTGCGAGCTGTGTGAGTGTGGGGGCTGCGAGCTGTGTGAGTGTGGGGGCTGACAGCTGTGTAAGTGTGGGGGCTGACAGCTGTGTAAGTGTGGGGGCTGTGTTAGTGTGGGGGCTGTGAGCTGTGTTAGTGTGGGGGCTGCGAGCTGTGTTAGTGTGGGGGCAGCGAGCTGTGTTAGTGTGGGGGCTGCGAGCTGTGTTAGTGTGGGGGCTGTTAGTGTGGGGGCTGTGAGCAGTGTTAGTGTGGGGGCTGTGAGCTGTGTTAGTGTGGGGGCTGCGAGCTGTGATAGTGTGGGGGCTAATAGTGTGGGGGCTGCGAGCTGTGTTAGTGTGGGCGCTGCGAGCTGTGTTAGTGTGGGGGCTGCGAGCTGTGTTAGTGTGGGGGCTGCGAGATGTGTTAGTGTGGCGGCTGTTAGTGTGGGGGCTGTGAGCTGTGTTAGTGTGGGGGCTGTTAGTGTGGGGGCTGCGAGCTGTGTTAGTGTGGGAGCTGTGTTAGTGTGTGAGCTGCGAGCTGTGTTAGTTTGGGGGCTGCGAGCTGTGTTAGTGTGGGGGCTGCGAGCTGTGTTAGTGTGAGGGCTGCGAGCTGTGTTAGTGTGGGGGCTGCGAGCTGTGTTAGTGTGGGGGGCGGCGAGCTGTGTTAGTGTGGGGGCTGCGAGCTGTGTTAGTGTGGGGGCTGCGAGCTGTGTTAGTGTGGGGGCTGCGAGCTGTGTTAGTGTGGGGGCTGCGAGCTGTGTTAGTTTGGGGGCTGCGAGCTGTGTTCGTGTGGGGGCTGCGCGCTGTGTTAGTGTGGGGGCTGCGAGCTGTGTTAGTGTGGGGGGGTGGCTGTGAGCTGTGTTAGAGTGGGGGCTGCGAGCTGTGTTAGTGTGGGGGCTGCGAGCTGTGTTAGTGTGGGGGCTGCGAGCTGTGTTAGTGTGGGGGGGTGTCTGTGAGCTGTGTTAGTGTGGGGGTTGCAAGCTCTGTTAGTGTTGGGCGTTGCTGTGAGTTGTGTTAGTGTGGGGGCTGCGAGCCGTGTTAGTGTTGGGGCTGCGAGCTGTGTTACTGTGGGGGCTGCGAGCTGTCTTAGTGTGGAGGCTGCGAGTTGTGTTCGTGTGGGGGCTGCGAGCTGTGTTCGTGTGGGGGCTGCGAGCTGTGTTAGTGCGGGGGCTGCGAGCTGTGTTAGTGCGGGGGCTGCGAGCTGTGTTAGCGCGGGGGCTGCGAGCTGTGTTAGTGTGGGGGCTGCGAGCTGTGTTAGTATGGGGGCTGCGAGCTGTGTTAGTGTGGGCGGGGCTATGAGCTGTGTTAGTGTGGGGGTTGCGAGCTGTGTTAGTGTGGGGGGTGCGAGCTGTGTTCGTGTGGGGGCGGGTTATGAGCTGTGTTAGTGGGGGGGGCTGTGAGCTGTGTTAGTGTGGGGGCTGCGAGCTGTGTTAGTGTGGGGGTGCGAGCTATGTTAGTGTGGGAGCTGCGAGCTGTGTTAGTGTGGGGGCAGCGAGCTGTGTTAGTGTGGGGGCTGCGAGCTGTGTTAGTGTGGGGGCTGCGAGCTGTGTTAGTGTGGGGGCTGCGAGCTGTGTTAGTGTGGGGGCTGCGAGCTGTGTTAGTGTGGGGGCTGCGAGCTGTGTTAGTGTGGGGGCTGCGAGCTGTGTTAGTGTGGGGGCTGCGAGCTGTGTTTGTGTGGGGGCTGCGAGCTGTGTTAGTGTGGGGGCTGCGAGCTGTGTTAGTGTGGGGGCTGCGAGCTGTGTTAGTGTGGGGGCTGCGAGTTGTGTTAGTGTGGTTGGGGCTGCAAGCTGTGTTAGTGTTGGGGCTGCGAGCTGTGTTAGTGTGGGGGCAGCGAGCTGTGTTAGTGTGGGGTGGGGCTGTGTTAGTGTGGGGGGGGGTTGCGAGCTGTGTTAGGGTGGGGGGTTGGGGCCGTGAGCTGTGTTAGTGTGCGGGCTGCGAGCTGTGTTAGTGTGGGGGCTGCGAGCTGTGTTAGTGCGGGGGCTGCGAGCTGTGTTAGTGCGGGGTGGGGCTGTGTTAGTGTGGGGGGGGGGGTTGCGAGCTGTGTTAGTGTGGGGGGGTGGGGCCGTGAGCTGTGTTAGTGTGGGGGTTGCGAGCTGTGTTAGTGTGGGGGGGGGGGCTGTGAGCTATGTTAGTGTGGGGGAGGCTGTGAGCTATGTTAGTGTGGGGGTGTGGGGCCCTGAGCTGTGTTAGTGTGGGGGTTACGAGCTCTATTAGTGTGGGGGGGTGCTGCGAGCTGTGTTAGTGTGGGGGGGGGGCTGTGAGCTATGTTAGTGTGGGGGGGTGCTGCGAGCTGTGTAAGTGTGGGGGGGGGCTGTGAGTTGTGTTAGTGTGGGGGGGGCTGCGAGCTGTGTTAGTGTGTGGGGGGGGCTGTGAGTTGTGTTAGTGTGGGGGGGGGCTGTGAGCTGTGTTAGTGTGGGGGGGGGCTGTGAGCTGTGTTAGTGTGGGGGAGGCTGTGAGCTATGTTAGTGTGGGGGGGTGCTGCGAGCTGTGTTAGTGTGGGGGGGTGCTGCGAGCTGTGTTAGTGTGGGGGCTGTGAGCTGTGTTAGTGTGGGGGGGGGCTGCGAGCTGTGTTAGTGTGGGAGGGGGCTGCGAGCTGTGTTAGTGTGGGGGGGGGCTGCGAGCTGTGTTAGTGTGGGGGGCGGCTGCGAGCTGTGTTAGTGTGGGGGGGGCTGCGAGCTGTGTTAGTGTGGGGGGGGCTCCGAGCTGTGTTAGTGTGGGGGGGGCTCCGAGCTGTGTTAGTGTGGGGGGGTTTGCGAGCTGTGTTAGTGTGGGGGCTGCGAGCTGTGATAGTGTGGGGGCTGCGAGCTGTGATAGTGTGGGGGCTGCGAGCTGTGATAGTGTGGGGGCTGCGAGCTGTGTTAGTGTGGGGCTGTTAGTGTGGGGGCTGTGAGCTGTGTAAGTGTGGGGCCGTTAGTGTGGGGGCTGCGAACTGTGTTAGTGTGGGGCCGTTAGTGTGGGGGCTGTGAGCTGTGTAAGTGTGGGGGCTGCGAGCTGTGTTAGTGTGGGGCCGTTAGCGTGGGGGCTGTGAGCTGTGTTAGTGTGGGGGCTGCGAGCTGTGTTAGTGTGGGGGCTGCAAGCTGTGGTAGTGTGGGGGCTGCGAGCTGTGTTAGTGTGGGGGCTGCGGGCTGTGTTAGTGTGGGGGCTGCGAGCTGTGTTCGTGTGGGGGCTGCGAGCTGTGTTAGTGTGGGGGCTGCGAGCTGTGATAGTGTGGGGGCTGCGAGCTGTGATAGTGTGGGGGCTGCGAGCTGTGATAGTGTGGGGGCTGCGAGCTGTGTTAGTGTGGGGCTGTTAGTGTGGGGGCTGTGAGCTGTGTAAGTGTGGGGCCGTTAGTGTGGGGGCTGCGAACTGTGTTAGTGTGGGGCCGTTAGTGTGGGGGCTGTGAGCTGTGTAAGTGTGGGGGCTGCGAGCTGTGTTAGTGTGGGGCCGTTAGCGTGGGGGCTGTGAGCTGTGTTAGTGTGGGGGCTGCGAGCTGTGTTAGTGTGGGGGCTGCGAGCTGTGGTAGTGTGGGGGCTGCGAGCTGTGTTAGTGTGGGGGCTGCGGGCTGTGTTAGTGTGGGGGCTGCAAGCTGTGTTAGTGTGGGGGCTGCGAGCTGTGTTAGTGTGGGGGCTGCGAGCTGTGTTAGTGTGGGGGCTGCGAGCTGTGTTAGTGTGGGTTTGGGGCTGTGTTAGTGTGGGGGGGGGGTAGCGAGCTGTGTTAGTGTGGGGGGATGGGGCCGTGAGCTGTGTTAGTGTGCGGGCTGAGCGCTGTGTTATTGTGGGGGCTGCGAGCTGTGTTAGTGGGGGGGCTGCGAGCTGTGTTAGTGTGGGGTGGGGCTGTGTTAGTGTTGGGGGGGGGGGTTGCGAGCTGTGTTAGTGTGGGGGGGTGGGGCCGTGAGCTGTGTTGGTGTGGGGGTTGCGAGCTGTGTTAGTGTGGGGGGGGGCTGTGAGCTATGTTAGTGTGGGGGAGGCTGTGAGCTATGTTAGTGTGGGGGGGTGCTGCGAGCTGTGTTAGTGTGGGGGGGGTTGTGAGCTGTGTTAGTGTGGGGGGGGGGCTGTGAGCTGTGTTAGTGTGGGGGGGGGCTGTGAGCTGTGTTAGTGTGGGGGGGGCTGCGAGCTGTGTTAGTGTGGGGGGGGGCTGTGAGCGGTGTTAGTGTGGGGGGGTGCTGTGAGCTGTGTTAGTGTGGGGGGGGGCTGTGAGCTGTGTTAGTGTGGGGGAGACTGTGAGCTATGTAAGTGTGGGGGGGTGCTGCGAGCTGTGTTAGTGTGGGGGGGGGGGCTGGGAGCTGTGTTAGTGTGGGGGGGGGCTGCGAGCTGTGTTACTGTGGGGGGGGGGGCTGCGAGCCGTGTTAGTGTGGGGGCTGCGAGCTGTGTTAGTGTGTAGGGGGCTGCGAGCTGTGTTAGTGTGGGGGGGGGCTGTGAGCTGTGTTAGTGTGGGGGGGGCAGCGAGCTGTGTTAGTGCGGGGGTGGTTGCGAGCTGTGTTAGTGTGGGGGCTGCGAGCTGTGTTAGTGCGGGGGCTGCAAGCAGTGTTAGTGTGGGGGGGGCTGCGAGCTGTGTTAGTGTGGGGGCTGTGAGCTGTGTTAGTGTGGGGGGGGCTGCGAGCTGTGTTAGTGTGGGGGGGGTGCTGTGAGCTGTGTTAGTGTGGGGGGGGCTGTGAGCTGTGTTAGTGTGGGGGTTGCGAGCTGTGTTAGTGTGGGGGCTGAGAGCTGTGTTAGTGTGGGGGCTGAGAGCTGTGTTAGTGTAGGGGCTGTGAGCTGTGTTAGTGTGGGGTTTGCGAGCTGTGTTAGTGTGGGGGCTGCGAGCTGTGAGTGTGGGGGCTGCGAGCTGTGTTAGTGCGGGGGCTGCGAGCTGTGTTAGTGTGGGGGCTGCGAGCTGTGTGAGTGTGGGGGCTGCGAGCTGTGTGAGTGTGGGGGCTGCGAGCTGTGTGAGTGTGGGGGCTGCGAGCTGTGTGAGTGTGGGGGCTGCGAGCTGTGTGAGTGTGGGGGCTGCGAGCTGTGTGAGTGTGGGGGCTGACAACTGTGTAAGTGTGGGGGCTGACAGCTGTGTAAGTGTGGGGGCTGTGTTAGTGTGGGGGCTGTGAGCTGTGTTAGTGTGGGGGCTGCGAGCTGTGTTAGTGTGGGGGCTGCGAGCTGTGATAGTGTGGGGGCTGCGAGCTGTGTTAGTGTGGGGGCTGTTAGTGTGGGGGCTGTGAGCAGTGTTAGTGTGGGGGCTGTGAGCTGTGTTAGTGTGGGGGCTGCGAGCTGTGATAGTGTGGGGGCTGCGAGCTGTGTTAGTGTGGGCGCTGCGAGCTGTGTTAGTGTGGGGGCTGCGAGCTGTGTTAGTGTGGGGGGGGGCTGAGAGCTGTGTTAGTGTGGGGGGGGCTGCGAGCTGTGTTAGTGTGGGGGGGGGGCTGCGAGCTGTGTTAGTGTGGGGGCTGCAAGCTGTGTTAGTGTGTGGGGGGCTTCGAGCTGTGTTAGTGTGGGGGGGGTGCGAGCTGTGTTAGTGTGGGGGGGGGCAGCGAGCTCTGTTAGTGGGGGGGGGTTGCGAGCTGTGTTAGTGTGGGGGCTGCGAGCTGTGTTAGTGCGGGGGCTGCGAGCAGTGTTAGTGTGGGGGGGGCTGCGAGCTGTGTTAGTGTGGGGGCTGTGAGCTGTGTTAGTGTGGGGGGGGCTGCGAGCTGTGTTAGTGTTGGGGGGTGCTGTGAGCTGTGTTAGTGTGGGGGGTGCTGTGAGCTGTGTTAGTGTGGGGGTTGCGAGCTGTGTTAGTGTGGGGGCTGAGAGCTGTGTTAGTGTGGGGGCTGCGAGCTGTGTTAGTGTAGGGGCTGTGAGCTGTGTTAGTGTGGGGGCTGCGAGCTGTGATAGTGTGGGGGGAGGCTGTGAGCTGTGTTAGTGTGGGGTTTGCGAGCTGTGTTAGTGTGGGGGCTGCGAGCTGTGAGTGTGGGGGCTGCGAGCTGTGTTAGTGTGGGGGCTGCGAGCTGTGTGAGTGTGGGGGCTGACAGCTGTGTAAGTGTGGGGGCTGCGAGCTGTGTAAGTGTGGGGGCTGCGAGCTGTGTTAGTGTGGGGGCTGTTAGTGTGGGGGCTGTGAGCTGTGTTAGTGTGGGGGCTGCGAGCTCTGATAGTGTGGGGGCTGCGAGCTGTGATAGTGTGGGGGCTGCGAGCTGTGATAGTGTGGGGGCTGCGAGCTGTGATAGTGTGGGGGCTGTTAGTGTGGGGGCTGTGAGCAGTGTTTGTGTGGGGGCTGTGAGCTATGTTAGTGTGGGGGCTGCGAGCTGTGATAGTGTGGGGGCTATTAGTGTGGGGGCTGCGAGCTGTGTTAGTGTCGGCGCTGCGAGCTGTGTTAGTGTGGGGGCTGCGAGCTGTGTTAGTGTGGGGGCTGCGAGCTGTGTTAGTGTGGGGGCTGCGAGCTGTGTTAGTGTGGGTGCTGTTAGTGTGGGGGCTGTGAGCTGTGTTAGTGTGGGGGCTGTTAGTGTGGGGGCTGCGAGCTGTGTTAGTGTGGGGGCTGCGAGCTGTGTTAGTGTGGGAGCTGCGAGCTGTGTTAGTGGGGGGGCTGCGAGCTGTGTTAGTGTGGGGTGGGGCTGTGTTAGTGTTGGGGGGGGGGGGTTGCGAGCTGTGTTAGTGTGGGGGGGTGGGGCCGTGAGCTGTGTTGGTGTGGGGGTTGCGAGCTGTGTTAGTGTGGGGGGGGGCTGTGAGCTATGTTAGTGTGGGGGAGGCTGTGAGCTATGTTAGTGTGGGGGGGTGCTGCGAGCTGTGTTAGTGTGGGGGGGGTTGTGAGCTGTGTTAGTGTGGGGGGGGGGCTGTGAGCTGTGTTAGTGTGGGGGGGGGCTGTGAGCTGTGTTAGTGTGGGGGGGGCTGCGAGCTGTGTTAGTGTGGGGGGGGGCTGTGAGCGGTGTTAGTGTGGGGGGGTGCTGTGAGCTGTGTTAGTGTGGGGGGGGGCTGTGAGCTGTGTTAGTGTGGGGGAGACTGTGAGCTATGTAAGTGTGGGGGGGTGCTGCGAGCTGTGTTAGTGTGGGGGGGGGGGGCTGGGAGCTGTGTTAGTGTGGGGGGGGCTGCGAGCTGTGTTACTGTGGGGGGGGGGGCTGCGAGCCGTGTTAGTGTGGGGGCTGCGAGCTGTGTTAGTGTGTAGGGGGCTGCGAGCTGTGTTAGTGTGGGGGGGGGCTGTGAGCTGTGTTAGTGTGGGGGGGGCAGCGAGCTGTGTTAGTGTGGGGGTGGTTGCGAGCTGTGTTAGTGTGGGGGCTGCGAGCTGTGTTAGTGCGGGGGCTGCAAGCAGTGTTAGTGTGGGGGGGGCTGCGAGCTGTGTTAGTGTGGGGGCTGTGAGCTGTGTTAGTGTGGGGGGGGCTGCGAGCTGTGTTAGTGTGGGGGGGTGCTGTGAGCTGTGTTAGTGTGGGGGGGGCTGTGAGCTGTGTTAGTGTGGGGGTTGCGAGCTGTGTTAGTGTGGGGGCTGAGAGCTGTGTTAGTGTGGGGGCTGAGAGCTGTGTTAGTGTAGGGGCTGTGAGCTGTGTTAGTGTGGGGTTTGCGAGCTGTGTTAGTGTGGGGGCTGCGAGCTGTGAGTGTGGGGGCTGCGAGCTGTGTTAGTGCGGGGGCTGCGAGCTGTGTTAGTGTGGGGGCTGCGAGCTGTGTGAGTGTGGGGTCTGCGAGCTGTGTGAGTGTGGGGGCTGCGAGCTGTGTGAGTGTGGGGGCTGCGAGCTGTGTGAGTGTGGGGGCTGCGAGCTGTGTGAGTGTGGGGGCTGCGAGCTGTGTGAGTGTGGGGGCTGACAGCTGTGTAAGTGTGGGGGCTGTGTTAGTGTGGGGGCTGTGAGCTGTGTTAGTGTGGGGGCTGCAAGCTGTGTTAGTGTGGGGGCTGCGAGCTGTGATAGTGTGGGGGCTGCGAGCTGTGTTAGTGTGGGGGCTGTTAGTGTGGGGGCTGTGAGCAGTGTTAGTGTGGGGGCTGTGAGCTGTGTTAGTGTGGGGGCTGCGAGCTGTGATAGTGTGGGGGCTAATAGTGTGGGGGCTGCGAGCTGTGTTAGTGTGGGCGCTGCGAGCTGTGTTAGTGTGGGGGCTGCGAGCTGTGTTAGTGTGGGGGGGGGCTGAGAGCTGTGTTAGTGTGGGGGGGGCTGCGAGCTGTGTTAGTGTGGGGGGGGGCTGCGAGCTGTGTTAGTGTGGGGGCTGCAAGCTGTGTTAGTGTGTGGGGGGCTTCGAGCTGTGTTAGTGTGGGGGGGGGTGCGAGCTGTGTTAGTGTGGGGGGGGCAGCGAGCTCTGTTAGTGGGGGGGGGTTGCGAGCTGTGTTAGTGTGGGGGCTGCGAGCTGTGTTAGTGCGGGGGCTGCGAGCAGTGTTAGTGTGGGGGGGGCTGCGAGCTGTGTTAGTGTGGGGGCTGTGAGCTGTGTTAGTGTGGGGGGGGCTGCGAGCTGTGTTAGTGTTGGGGGGTGCTGTGAGCTGTGTTAGTGTGGGGGGTGCTGTGAGCTGTGTTAGTGTGGGGGTTGCGAGCTGTGTTAGTGTGGGGGCTGAGAGCTGTGTTAGTGTGGGGGCTGCGAGCTGTGTTAGTGTAGGGGCTGTGAGCTGTGTTAGTGTGGGGGCTGCGAGCTGTGATAGTGTGGGGGGAGGCTGTGATCTGTGTTAGTGTGGGGTTTGCGAGCTGTGTTAGTGTGGGGGCTGCGAGCTGTGAGTGTGGGGGCTGCGAGCTGTGTTAGTGTGGGGGCTGCGAGCTGTGTGAGTGTGGGGGCTGACAGCTGTGTAAGTGTGGGGGCTGCGAGCTGTGTAAGTGTGGGGGCTGCGAGCTGTGTTAGTGTGGGGGCTGTTAGTGTGGGGGCTGTGAGCTGTGTTAGTGTGGGGGCTGCGAGCTCTGATAGTGTGGGGGCTGCGAGCTGTGATAGTGTGGGGGCTGCGAGCTGTGATAGTGTGGGGGCTGCGAGCTGTGATAGTGTGGGGGCTGTTAGTGTGGGGGCTGTGAGCAGTGTTTGTGTGGGGGCTGTGAGCTATGTTAGTGTGGGGGCTGCGAGCTGTGATAGTGTGGGGGCTATTAGTGTGGGGGCTGCGAGCTGTGTTAGTGTCGGCGCTGCGAGCTGTGTTAGTGTGGGGGCTGCGAGCTGTGTTAGTGTGGGGGCTGCGAGCTGTGTTAGTGTGGGGGCTGCGAGCTGTGTTAGTGTGGGTGCTGTTAGTGTGGGGGCTGTGAGCTGTGTTAGTGTGGGGGCTGTTAGTGTGGGGGCTGCGAGCTGTGTTAGTGTGGGGGCTGCGAGCTGTGTTAGTGTGGGAGCTGTGTTAGTGTGGGGGCTGCGAGCTGTGTTAGTGTGGGGGCTGCGAGCTGTGTTAGTGTGGGGGCTGCGAGCTGTGTTAGTGTGGGGGCTGCGAGCTGTGTTAGTGTGGGGGCTGCGAGCTGTGTTAGTGTGGGGGCTGCGAGCTGTGTTAGTGTGGGGGCTGCGAGCTGTGTTAGTGTGGGGGCTGCGAGCTGTGTTAGTGTGGGGGCTGCGAGCTGTGTTAGTGTGGGGGCTGCGAGCTGTGTTAGTGTGGGGGCTGCGAGCTGTGTTAGTGTGGGGGCTGCGAGCTGTGTTAGTGTGGGGGCAGCGAGCTGTGTCAGTGCTGGGGGCTGCGAGCTGTGTTAGTGTGGGGGCTGCGAGCTGTGTTAGTGTGGGGGCTGCGAGCTGTGTTAGTGTGGGGGCTGCGAGCTCTGTTAGTGTGGGGGCTGCGAGCTGTGTTAATGTGGTAGCTGTCAGTGTGGGGGGCTGCGAGCTGTGTTACTGTGGGGGGGGGGGCTGCGAGCCGTGTTAGTGTGGGGGCTGCGAGCTGTGTTAGTGTGTAGGGGGCTGCGAGCTGTGTTAGTGTGGGGGGGGGCTGTGAGCTGTGTTAGTGTGGGGGGGGGCAGCGAGCTGTGTTAGTGTGGGGGTGGTTGCGAGCTGTGTTAGTGTGGGGGCTGCGAGCTGTGTTAGTGCGGGGGCTGCGAGCAGTGTTAGTGTGGGGGGTGCTGCGAGCTGTGTTAGTGTGGGGGCTGTGAGCTGTGTTAGTGTGGGGGGGGCTGCGAGCTGTGTTAGTGTGGGGGGGTGCTGTGAGCTGTGTTAGTGTGGGGGGGGCTGTGAGCTGTGTTAGTGTGGGGGTTGCGAGCTGTGTTAGTGTGGGGGCTGAGAGCTGTGTTAGTGTGGGGGCTGAGAGCTGTGTTAGTGTAGGGGCTGTGAGCTGTGTTAGTGTGGGGTTTGCGAGCTGTGTTAGTGTGGGGGCTGCGAGCTGTGAGTGTGGGGGCTGCGAGCTGTGTTAGTGCGGGGGCTGCGAGCTGTGTTAGTGTGGGGGCTGCGAGCTGTGTGAGTGTGGGGTCTGCGAGCTGTGTGAGTGTGGGGGCTGCGAGCTGTGTGAGTGTGGGGGCTGCGAGCTGTGTGAGTGTGGGGGCTGCGAGCTGTGTGAGTGTGGGGGCTGACAACTGTGTAAGTGTGGGGGCTGACAGCTGTGTAAGTGTGGGGGCTGTGTTAGTGTGGGGGCTGTGAGCTGTGTTAGTGTGGGGGCGGCGAGCTGTGTTAGTGTGGGGGCTGCGAGCTGTGATAGTGTGGGGGCTGCGAGCTGTGTTAGTGTGGGGGCTGTTAGTGTGGGGGCTGTGAGCAGTGTTAGTGTGGGGGCTGTGAGCTGTGTTAGTGTGGGGGCTGCGAGCTGTGATAGTGTGGGGGCTAATAGTGTGGGGGCTGCGAGCTGTGTTAGTGTGGGCGCTGCGAGCTGTGTTAGTGTGGGGGCTGCGAGCTGTGTTAGTGTGGGGGCTGCGAGCTGTGTTAGTGTGGCGGCTGTTAGTGTGGGGGCTGTGAGCTGTATTAGTGTGGGGGCTGTTAGTGTGGGGGCTGCGAGCTGTGTTAGTGTGGGAGCTGTGTTAGTGTGTGAGCTGCGAGCTGTGTTAGTTTGGGGGCTGCGAGCTGTGTTAGTGTGGGGGCTGCGAGCTGTGTTAGTGTGAGGGCTGTGAGCTGTGTTAGTGTGGGGGCTGCGAGCTGTGTTAGTGTGGGGGCTGCGAGCTGTGTTAGTGTGGGGGCTGCGAGCTGTGTTAGTGTGGGGGCTGCGAGCTGTGTTAGTGTGGGGGCTGCGAGCTGTGTTAGTCTGGGGGCTGCGAGCTGTGTTAGTGTGGGAGCTGTGTTAGTTTGGGGGCTGCGAGCTGTGTTCGTGTGGGGGCTGCGCGCTGTGTTAGTGTGGGGGCTGCGAGCTGTGTTAGTGTGGGGGGGTGGCTGTGAGCTGTGTTAGTGTGGGGGCTGCGAGCTGTGTTAGTGTGGGGGCTGCGAGCTGTGTTAGTGTGGGGGCTGCGAGCTGTGTTAGTGTGGGGGGGTGGCTGTGAGCTGTGTTAGTGTGGGGGTTGCAAGCTCTGTTAGTGTTGGGGGTTGCTGTGAGTTGTTTTAGTGTGGGGGCTGCGAGCTGTGTTAGTGTTGGGGCTGCGAGCTGTGTTACTGTGGGGGCTGCGAGCTGTGTTCGTGTGGAGGCTGCGAGCTGTGTTCGTGTGGGGGCTGCGAGCTGTGTTCGTGCGGGGGCTGCGAGCTGTGTTAGTGCGGGGGCTGCGAGCTGTGTTAGTGCGGGGGCTGCGAGCTGTGTTAGTGTGGGGGCTGCGAGCTGTGTTAGTGTGGGGGCTGCGAGCTGTGTTAGTGTGGGGGGGGCTATGAGCTGTGTTAGTGTGGGGGTTGCGAGCTGTGTTAGTGTGGGGGGTGCGAGCTGTGTTCGTGTGGGGGGCGGGTTATGAGCTGTGTTAGTGGGGGGGGCTGTGAGCTGTGTTAGTGTGGGGGCTGCGAGCTGTGTTAGTGTGGGGGGTGCGAGCTATGTTAGTGTGGGAGCTGCGAGCTGTGTTAGTGTGGGGGCTGCGAGCTGTGTTAGTGTGGGGGCTGCGAGCTGTGTTAGTGTGGGGGCTGCGAGCTGTGTTAGTGTGGGGGCTGCGAGCTGTGTTAGTGTGGGGGCTGCGAGCTGTGTTAGTGTGGGGGCTGCGAGCTGTGTTAGTGTGGGGGCTGCGAGCTGTGTTAGTGTGGGGGCTGCGAGCTGTGTTTGTGTGGGGCCTGCGAGCTGTGTTAGTGTGGGGGCTGCGAGCTGTGTTAGTGTGGGGGCTGCGAGCTGTATTAGTGTGGGGGCTGCGAGTTGTGTTAGTGTGGTGGGGGCTGCGAGCTGTGTTAGTGTTGGGGCTGCGAGCTGTGTTAGTGTGGGGGCTGCGAGCTGTGTTAGTGTGGGGTGGGGCTGTGTTAGTGTGGGGGGGGGTTGCGAGCTGTGTTAGGGTGGGGGGTTGGGGCCGTGAGCTGTGTTAGTGTGCGGGCTGCGAGCTGTGTTAGTGTGGGGGCTGCGAGCTGTGTTAGTGCGGGGGCTGCGAGCTGTGTTAGTGTGGGGTGGGTCTGTGTTAGTGTGGGGGGGGGGGTTGCGAGCTGTGTTAGTGTGGGGGGGTGGGGCCGTGAGCTGTGTTAGTGTGGGGGTTGCGAGCTGTGTTAGTGTGGGGGGGGGGCTGTGAGCTATGTTAGTGTGGGGGAGGCTGTGAGCTATGTTAGTGTGGGGGTGTGGGGCCCTGAGCTGTGTTAGTGTGGGGGTTACGAGCTCTATTAGTGTGGGGGGGTGCTGCGAGCTGTGTTAGTGTGGGGGGGGGCTGTGAGCTGTGTTAGTGTGGGGGGGTGCTGCGAGCTGTGTAAGTGTGGGGGGGGGCTGTGAGTTGTGTTAGTGTGGGGGGGGCTGCGAGCTTTGTTAGTGTGGGGGGGGCTGCGAGCTGTGTTAGTGTGGGGGGGGCTGCGAGCTGTGTTAGTGTGTGGGGGGGCTGTGAGCTGTGTTAGTGTTGGGGGGGGCTGTGAGCTGTGTTAGTGCGGGGGGGGGCTGTGAACTGTGTTAGTGTGGGGGAGGCTGTGAGCTATGTTAGTGTGGGGGGGTGCTGCGAGCTGTGTTAGTGTGGGGGGGTGCTGCGAGCTGTGTTAGTGTGGGGGCTGTGAGCTGTGTTAGTGTGGGGGGGGGCTGGGAGCTGTGTTAGTGTGGGAGGGGGCTGCGAGCTGTGTTAGTGTGGGGGGGGCTGCGAGCTGTGTTAGTGTGGGGGCGGCTGCGAGCTGTGTTAGTGTGGGGGGGTGCTGCGAGCTGTGTTAGTGTGGGGGCTGTGAGCTGTGTTAGTGTGGGGGGGGGCTGGGAGCTGTGTTAGTGTGGGAGGGGGCTGCGAGC
Source organism: Isurus oxyrinchus (assembly GCA_026770705.1). NCBI lineage: Eukaryota > Metazoa > Chordata > Chondrichthyes > Lamniformes > Lamnidae > Isurus > Isurus oxyrinchus. The sequence goes on along the minus strand of JANJGN010000014.1, from coordinate 3,209,203 downwards.
TGTGTTAGTGTGGGGGGGGCTGCGAGCTGTGTTAGTGTGGGGGCGGCTGCGAGCTGTGTTAGTGTGGGGGGGGCTGCGAGCTGTGTTAGTGTGGGGGGGGCTGCGAGCTGTGTTAGTGTGGGGGGGGCTCCGAGCTGTGTTAGTGTGGGGGGGGCTCCGAGCTGTGTTAGTGTGGGGGGGGTTGCGAGCTGTGTTAGTGTGTGGGCTGTTAGTGTGGGGGCTGTGAGCTGTGATAGTGTGGGGGCTGCGAGCTGTGATAGTGTGGGGGCTGCGAGCTGTGTTAGTGTGGGGGCTGCGAGCTGTGTTAGTGTGGGGGCTGCGAGCTGTGTTACTGTGGGGGGGTGGCTGTGAGCTGTGTTAGTGTGGGGGTTGCGAGCTCTGTTAGTGTTGGGGGGTGCTGTGAGCTGTGTTAGTGTGGGGGCTGCGAGCTGTGTTAGTGTGGGGGCTGCGAGCTGTGTTAGTGTGGGGGTTGCGAGCTCTGTTAGTGTTGGGGGGTGCTGTGAGTTGTGTTAGTGTGGGGGCTGCGAGCTGTGTTAGTGTGGGGGCTGCGAGCTGTGTTAGTGTGGGGGCTGCGAGCTGTGTTAGTGTGGGGGCTGCGAGCTGTGTTAGTGTGGGGGCTGCGAGCTGTGTTAGTGTGGGGGCTGCGAGCTGTGTTAGTGTGGGGGCTGCGAGCTGTGTTAGTGTGGGGGCTGCGAGCTGTGTTAGTGTGGGGGCTGCGAGCTGTGTTAGTGTGGGGGCTGCGAGCTGTGTTAGTGTGGGGGCTGCGAGCTGTGCTAGTGTGGTGGGGGGCTACGAGCTGTGTTAGTGCGGGGGCTGCGAGCTGTGAGTGTGGGGGCTGCGAGCTGTGTTAGTGGGGGCTGCGAGCTGTGTTAGTGTGGGGGCTGCGAGCTGTGTTAGTGTGGGGGGCTGCGAGCTGTGTTAGTGTGTGAGCTGCGAGCTGTGTTAGTGTGGGGGCTGCGAGCTGTGTTCGTGCGGGGGCTGTTAGTGCGGGGGCTGTTAGTGCGGGGGCTGTTAGTGCGGGGGCTGTTAGTGCGGGGGCTGTTAGTGCGGGGGCTGTTAGTGCGGGGGCTGTTAGTGCGGGGGCTGTTAGTGCGGGGGCTGTTAGTGCGGGGGCTGCGAGCTGTGTTAGTGTTGGGTCTGCGAGCTGTGTTAGTGTGGGGGCTGCGAGCTGTGTTAGTGTGGGGTGGGGCTGTGTTAGTGTGGGGGGGGGTTGCGAGCTGTGTTAGGGTGGGGGGTTGGGGCAGTGAGCTGTGTTAGTGTGCGGGCTGCGAGCTGTGTTAGTGTGGGGGCTGCGAGCTGCGTTAGTGCGGGGGCTGCGAGCTGTGTTAGTGTGGGGTGGGGCTGTGTTAGTGTGGGGGGGGGGGGGGTTGCGAGCTGTGTTAGTGTGGGGGGGTGGGGCCGTGAGCTGTGTTAGTGTGGGGGTTGCGAGCTGTGTTAGTGTGGGGGGGGGGCTGTGAGCTATGTTAGTGTGGGGGAGGCTGTGAGCTATGTTATTTTGGGGGTGTGGGGCCCTGAGCTGTGTTAGTGTGGGGGTTACGAGCTGTATTAGTGTGGGGGGGTGCTGCGAGCTGTGTTATTGTGGGGGGGGGCTGTGAGCTATGTTAGTGTGGGGGGGGTGCTGCGAGCTGTGTAAGTGTGGGGGGGGGGCTGTGAGTTGTGTTAGTGTGGGGGGGGCTGAGAGCTTTGTTAGTGTGGGGGGGGCTGCGAGCTGTGTTAGTGTGGGGGGCGCTGCGAGCTGTGTTAGTGTGTGGGGGGGGCTGTGAGCTGTGTTAGTGTGGGGGGGTGCTGCGAGCTGTGTTAGTGTGGGGGGGGGCTGTGAGCTGTGTTAGTGTGGGGGGGGGCTGAGAGCTGTGTTAGTGTGGGGGGGGGCTGCGAGCTGCGTTAGTGTGGGGGGGTGCTGCGAGCTGTGTTAGTGTGGGGGGGTGCTGCGAGCTGTGTTAGTGTGGGGGCTGCGAGCTGTGTTAGTGTGTGGGGGGCTGCGAGCTGTGTTAGGGTGGGGGGGGCTGCGAGCTGTGTTAGGGTGGGGGGGGGCAGCGAGCTCTGTTAGTGGGGGGGGGGTTGCGAGCTGTGTTAGTGTGGGGGCTGCGAGCTGTGTTAGTGGGGGCTGCGAGCTGTGTTAGTGTGGGGGCTGCGAGCTGTGAGTGTGGGGGCTGCGAGCTGTGTTAGTGCGGGGGCTGCGAGCTGTGTTATTGTGGGGGCTGCGAGCTGTGTTAGTGCGGGGACTGCGAGCTGTGTTAGTGCGGGGGCTGCGAGCTGTGTTAGTGTGTGAGCTGCGAGCTGTGTTAGTGTGGGGGCTGCGAGCTGTGTTCGTGCGGGGGCTGTTAGTGCGGGGGCTGTTAGTGCGGGGGCTGTTAGTGCGGGGGCTGTTAGTGCGGGGGCTGTTAGTGCGGGGGCTGTTAGTGCGGGGGCTGTTAGTGCGGGGGCTGTTAGTGCGGGGGCTGTTAGTGCGGGGGCTGCGAGCTGTGTTAGTGTTGGGGCTGCGAGCTGTGTTAGTGTGGGGGCTGCGAGCTGTGTTAGTGTGGGGTGGGGCTGTGTTAGTGTGGGGGGGGGTTGCGAGCTGTGTTAGGGTGGGGGGTTGGGGCCGTGAGCTGTGTTAGTGTGCGGGCTGCGAGCTGTGTTAGTGTGGGGGCTGCGAGCTGTGTTAGTGCAGGGGCTGCGAGCTGTGTTAGTGTGGGGTGGGGCTGTGTTAGTGTGGGGGGGGGGGGTTGCGAGCTGTGTTAGTGTGGGGGGGTGGGGCCGTGAGCTGTGTTAGTGTGGGGTTGCGAGCTGTGTTAGTGTGGGGGGGGGGGCTGTGAGCTATGTTAGTGTGGGGGAGGCTGTGAGCTATGTTAGTGTGGGGGTGTGGGGACCTGAGCTGTGTTAGTGTGGGGGCTGCGAGCTGTGAGTGTGGGGGCTGCGAGCTGTGTGAGTGTGGGGGCTGCGAGCTGTGTGAGTGTGGGGGCTGCGAGCTGTGTGAGTGTGGGGGCTGCGAGCTGTGTGAGTGTGGGGGCTGCGAGCTGTGTGAGTGTGGGGGCTGCGAGCTGTGTGAGTGTGGGGGCTGCGAGCTGTGTGAGTGTGGGGGCTGCGAGCTGTGTGAGTGTGGGGGCTGCGAGCTGTGTGAGTGTGGGGGCTGCGAGCTGTGTGAGTGTGGGGGCTGCGAGCTGTGTGAGTGTGGGGGCTGCGAGCTGTGTGAGTGTGGGGGCTGCGAGCTGTGTTACTGTGGGGGCTGACAGCTGTGTAAGTGTGGGGGCTGACAGCTGTGTAAGTGTGGGGGCTGACAGCTGTGTAAGTGTGGGGGCAGTGAGTGTGCGGGCTGCGAGCTGTGTTAGTGTGTGGGCTGTTAGTGTGGGGGCTGTGAGCTGTGTTAGTGTGGGGGCTGCGAGCTGTGATAGTGTGGGGGCTGCGAGCTGTGTTAGTGTGGGGGCTGCGAGCTGTGTTAGTGTGGGGGCTGCGAGCTGTGTTACTGTGGGGGGGTGGCTGTGAGCTGTGTTAGTGTGGGGGTTGCGAGCTCTGTTAGTGTTGGGGGGTGCTGTGAGCTGTGTTAGTGTGGGGGCTGCGAGCTGTGTTACTGTGGGGGGGTGGCTGTGAGCTGTGTTAGTGTGGGGGTTGCGAGCTCTGTTAGTGTTGGGGGGTGCTGTGAGCTGTGTTAGTGTGGGGGCTGCGAGCTGTGTTAGTGTGGGGGCTGTGAGCTGTGTTAGTGTGGGGGTTGCGAGCTCTGTTAGTGTTGGGGGGTGCTGTGAGTTGTGTTAGTGTGGGGGCTGCGAGCTGTGTTAGTGTGGGGGTTGCGAGCTGTGTTAGTGTGGGGGCTGCGAGCTGTGTTAGTGTGGGGGCTGCGAGCTGTGTTAGTGTGGGGGCTGCGAGCTGTGTTAGTGTGGGGGCTGCGAGCTGTGTTAGTGTGGGGGCTGCGAGCTGTGTTAGTGTGGGGGCTGCGAGCTGTGTTAGTGTGGGGGCTGCGAGCTGTGTTAGTGTGGGGGCTGCGAGCTGTGTTAGTGTGGGGGCTGCGAGCTGTGTTAGTGTGGGGGCTGCGAGCTGTGTTAGTGTGGGGGCTGCGAGCTGTGTTAGTGTGGGGGCTGCGAGCTGTGTTAGTGTGGGGGCTGCGAGCTGTGTTAGTGTGGGGGCTGCGAGCTGTGTTAGTGTGGGGGCTGCGAGCTGTGTTAGTGTGGGGGCTGCGAGCTGTGCTAGTGTGGTGGGGGGCTGCGAGCTGTGTTAGTGTGGGGGCTGCGAGCTGTGAGTGTGGGGGCTGCGAGCTGTGTTAGTGGGGGCTGCGAGCTGTGTTAGTGTGGGGGCTGCGAGCTGTGTTAGTGTGGGGGCTGCGAGCTGTGTTAGTGGGGGCTGCGAGCTGTGTTAGTGTGGGGGCTGCGAGCTGTGAGTGTGGGGGCTGCGAGCTGTGTTAGTGCGGGGGCTGCGAGCTGTGTTATTGTGGGGGCTGCGAGCTGTGTTAGTGCGGGGACTGCGAGCTGTGTTAGTGCGGGGGCTGCGAGCTGTGTTAGTGTGTGAGCTGCGAGCTGTGTTAGTGTGGGGGCTGCGAGCTGTGTTAGTGCGGGGGCTGTTAGTGCGGGGGCTGTTAGTGCGGGGGCTGTTAGTGCGGGGGCTGTTAGTGCGGGGGCTGTTAGTGCGGGGGCTGTTAGTGCGGGGGCTGTTAGTGCGGGGGCTGTTAGTGCGGGGGCTGCGAGCTGTGTTAGTGTTGGGGCTGCAAGCTGTGTTAGTGTGGGGGCTGCGAGCTGTGTTAGTGTGGGGTGGGGCTGTGTTAGTGTGGGGGGGGGTTGCGAGCTGTGTTAGGGTGGGGGGTTGGGGCCGTGAGCTGTGTTAGTGTGCGGGCTGCGAGCTGTGTTAGTGTGGGGGCTGCGAGCTGTGTTAGTGCGGGGGCTGCGAGCTGTGTTAGTGTGGGGTGGGGCTGTGTTAGTGTGGGGGGGGGGGTTGCGAGCTGTGTTAGTGTGGGGCGGTGGGGCCGTGAGCTGTGTTAGTGTGGGGGTTGCGAGCTGTGTTAGTGTGGGGGGGGGGCTGTGAGCTATGTTAGTGTGGGGGAGGCTGTGAGCTATGTTATTTTGGGGGTGTGGGGCCCTGAGCTGTGTTAGTGTGGGGGTTACGAGCTGTATTAGAGTGGGGGGGTGCTGCGAGCTGTGTTAGTGTGGGGGGGGCTGTGAGCTATGTTAGTGTGGGGGGGTGCTGCGAGCTGTGTAAGTGTGGGGGGGGGCTGTGAGTTGTGTTAGTGTGGGGGGGGCTGAGAGCTTTGTTAGTGTGGGGGGGGCTGCGAGCTGTGTTAGTGTGGGGGGGGCTGCGAGCTGTGTTAGTGTGTGGGGGGGCTGTGAGCTGTGTTAGTGTGGGGGGGTTGCGAGCTGTGTTAGTGTGGGGGCTGCGAGCTGTGTTAGTGCGGGGGCTGCGAGCAGTGTTAGTGTGGGGGGGGCTGCGAGCTGTGTTAGTGTGGGGGCTGTGAGCTGTGTTAGTGTGGGGGGGGCTGCGAGCTGTGTTAGTGTTGGGGGGTGCTGTGAGCTGTGTTAGTGTGGGGGGTGCTGTGAGCTGTGTTAGTGTGGGGGTTGCGAGCTGTGTTAGTGTGGGGGCTGAGAGCTGTGTTAGTGTGGGGGCTGCGAGCTGTGTAAGTGTAGGGGCTGTGAGCTGTGTTAGTGTGGGGGCTGCGAGCTGTGATAGTGTGGGGGGAGGCTGTGAGCTGTGTTAGTGTGGGGTTTGCGAGCTGTGTTAGTGTGGGGGATGCGAGCTGTGAGTGTGGGGGCTGCGAGCTGTGTTAGTGTGGGGGCTGCGAGCTGTGTGAGTGTGGGGGCTGACAGCTGTGTAAGTGTGGGGGCTGCGAGCTGTGTAAGTGTGGGGGCTGCGAGCTGTGTTAGTGTGGGGGCTGTTAGTGTGGGGGCTGTGAGCTGTGTTAGTGTGGGGGCTGCGAGCTCTGATAGTGTGGGGGCTGCGAGCTGTGATAGTGTGGGGGCTGCGAGCTGTGATAGTGTGGGGGCTGCGAGCTGTGATAGTGTGGGGGCTGTTAGTGTGGGGGCTGTGAGCAGTGTTTGTGTGGGGGCTGTGAGCTATGTTAGTGTGGGGGCTGCGAGCTGTGATAGTGTGGGGGCTATTAGTGTGGGGGCTGCGAGCTGTGTTAGTGTCGGCGCTGCGAGCTGTGTTAGTGTGGGGGCTGCGAGCTGTGTTAGTGTGGGGGGCTGCGAGCTGTGTTAGTGTGGGGGCTGCGAGCTGTGTTAGTGTGGGTGCTGTTAGTGTGGGGGCTGTGAGCTGTGTTAGTGTGGGGGCTGTTAGTGTGGGGGCTGCGAGCTGTGTTAGTGTGGGGGCTGCGAGCTGTGTTAGTGTGGGAGCTGTGTTAGTGTGGGGGCTGCGAGCTGTGTTAGTGTGGGGGCTGCGAGCTGTGTTAGTGTGGGGGCTGCGAGCTGTGTTAGTGTGGGGGCTGCGAGCTGTGTTAGTGTGGGGGCTGCGAGCTGTGTTAGTGTGGGGGCTGCGAGCTGTGTTAGTGTGGGGGCTGCGAGCTGTGTTAGTGTGGGGGCTGCGAGCTGTGTTAGTGTGGGGGCTGCGAGCTGTGTTAGTGTGGGGGCTGCGAGCTGTGTTAGTGTGGGGGCTGCGAGCTGTGTTAGTGTGGGGGCTGCGAGCTGTGTTAGTGTGGGGGCTGCGAGCTGTGTTAGTGTGGGGGCAGCGAGCTGTGTCAGTGCTGGGGGCTGCGAGCTGTGTTAGTGTGGGGGCTGCGAGCTGTGTTAGTGTGGGGGCTGCGAGCTGTGTTAGTGTGGGGGCTGCGAGCTCTGTTAGTGTGGGGGCTGCGAGCTGTGTTAATGTGGTAGCTGTCAGTGTGGGGGCTGCGAGCTGTGTTACTGTGGGGGGGGGGCTGCGAGCCGTGTTAGTGTGGGGGCTGCGAGCTGTGTTAGTGTGTAGGGGGCTGCGAGCTGTGTTAGTGTGGGGGGGGGCTGTGAGCTGTGTTAGTGTGGGGGGGGGCAGCGAGCTGTGTTAGTGTGGGGGTGGTTGCGAGCTGTGTTAGTGTGGGGGCTGCGAGCTGTGTTAGTGCGGGTGGCTGCGAGCAGTGTTAGTGTGGGGGGGGCTGCGAGCTGTGTTAGTGTGGGGGCTGTGAGCTGTGTTAGTGTGGGGGGGGCTGCGAGCTGTGTTAGTGTGGGGGGGTGCTGTGAGCTGTGTTAGTGTGGGGGGGGCTGTGAGCTGTGTTAGTGTGGGGGTTGCGAGCTGTGTTAGTGTGGGGGCTGAGAGCTGTGTTAGTGTGGGGGCTGAGAGCTGTGTTAGTGTAGGGGCTGTGAGCTGTGTTAGTGTGGGGTTTGCGAGTTGTGTTAGTGTGGGGGCTGCGAGCTGTGAGTGTGGGGGCTGCGAGCTGTGTTAGTGCGGGGGCTGCGAGCTGTGTTAGTGTGGGGGCTGCGAGCTGTGTGAGTGTGGGGTCTGCGAGCTGTGTGAGTGTGGGGGCTGCGAGCTGTGTGAGTGTGGGGGCTGCGAGCTGTGTGAGTGTGGGGGCTGCGAGCTGTGTGAGTGTGGGGGCTGACAACTGTGTAAGTGTGGGGGCTGACAGCTGTGTAAGTGTGGGGGCTGTGTTAGTGTGGGGGCTGTGAGCTGTGTTAGTGTGGGGGCGGCGAGCTGTGTTAGTGTGGGGGCTGCGAGCTGTGATAGTGTGGGGGCTGCGAGCTGTGTTAGTGTGGGGGCTGTTAGTGTGGGGGCTGTGAGCAGTGTTAGTGTGGGGGCTGTGAGCTGTGTTAGTGTGGGGGCTGCGAGCTGTGATAGTGTGGGGGCTAATAGTGTGGGGGCTGCGAGCTGTGTTAGTGTGGGCGCTGCGAGCTGTGTTAGTGTGGGGGCTGCGAGCTGTGTTAGTGTGGGGGCTGCGAGCTGTGTTAGTGTGGCGGCTGTTAGTGTGGGGGCTGTGAGCTGTATTAGTGTGGGGGCTGTTAGTGTGGGGGCTGCGAGCTGTGTTAGTGTGGGAGCTGTGTTAGTGTGTGAGCTGCGAGCTGTGTTAGTTTGGGGGCTGCGAGCTGTGTTAGTGTGGGGGCTGCGAGCTGTGTTAGTGTGAGGGCTGTGAGCTGTGTTAGTGTGGGGGCTGCGAGCTGTGTTAGTGTGGGGGCTGCGAGCTGTGTTAGTGTGGGGGCTGCGAGCTGTGTTAGTGTGGGGGGCTGCGAGCTGTGTTAGTGTGGGGGCTGCGAGCTGTGTTAGTCTGGGGGCTGCGAGCTGTGTTAGTGTGGGAGCTGTGTTAGTTTGGGGGCTGCGAGCTGTGTTCGTGTGGGGGCTGCGCGCTGTGTTAGTGTGGGGGCTGCGAGCTGTGTTAGTGTGGGGGGGTGGCTGTGAGCTGTGTTAGTGTGGGGGCTGCGAGCTGTGTTAGTGTGGGGGCTGCGAGCTGTGTTAGTGTGGGGGCTGCGAGCTGTGTTAGTGTGGGGGGGTGGCTGTGAGCTGTGTTAGTGTGGGGGTTGCAAGCTCTGTTAGTGTTGGGGGTTGCTGTGAGTTGTTTTAGTGTGGGGGCTGCGAGCTGTGTTAGTGTTGGGGCTGCGAGCTGTGTTACTGTGGGGGCTGCGAGCTGTGTTCGTGTGGAGGCTGCGAGCTGTGTTCGTGTGGGGGCTGCGAGCTGTGTTCGTGCGGGGGCTGCGAGCTGTGTTAGTGCGGGGGCTGCGAGCTGTGTTAGTGCGGGGGCTGCGAGCTGTGTTAGTGTGGGGGCTGCGAGCTGTGTTAGTGTGGGGGCTGCGAGCTGTGTTAGTGTGGGGGGGGCTATGAGCTGTGTTAGTGTGGGGGTTGCGAGCTGTGTTAGTGTGGGGGGTGCGAGCTGTGTTCGTGTGGGGGCGGGTTATGAGCTGTGTTAGTGGGGGGGGCTGTGAGCTGTGTTAGTGTGGGGGCTGCGAGCTGTGTTAGTGTGGGGGGTGCGAGCTATGTTAGTGTGGGAGCTGCGAGCTGTGTTAGTGTGGGGGCTGCGAGCTGTGTTAGTGTGGGGGCTGCGAGCTGTGTTAGTGTGGGGGCTGCGAGCTGTGTTAGTGTGGGGGCTGCGAGCTGTGTTAGTGTGGGGGCTGCGAGCTGTGTTAGTGTGGGGGCTGCGAGCTGTGTTAGTGTGGGGGCTGCGAGCTGTGTTAGTGTGGGGGCTGCGAAGCTGTGTTTGTGTGGGGCCTGCGAGCTGTGTTAGTGTGGGGGCTGCGAGCTGTGTTAGTGTGGGGGGCTGCGAGCTGTATTAGTGTGGGGGCTGCGAGTTGTGTTAGTGTGGTGGGGGCTGCGAGCTGTGTTAGTGTTGGGGCTGCGAGCTGTGTTAGTGTGGGGGCTGCGAGCTGTGTTAGTGTGGGGTGGGGCTGTGTTAGTGTGGGGGGGGTTGCGAGCTGTGTTAGGGTGGGGGGTTGGGGCCGTGAGCTGTGTTAGTGTGCGGGCTGCGAGCTGTGTTAGTGTGGGGGCTGCGAGCTGTGTTAGTGCGGGGGCTGCGAGCTGTGTTAGTGTGGGGGTGGGTCTGTGTTAGTGTGGGGGGGGGGGGGTTGCGAGCTGTGTTAGTGTGGGGGGGTTGGGGCCGTGAGCTGTGTTAGTGTGGGGGTTGCGAGCTGTGTTAGTGTGGGGGGGGGGCTGTGAGCTATGTTAGTGTGGGGGAGGCTGTGAGCTATGTTAGTGTGGGGGGTGTGGGGCCCTGAGCTGTGTTAGTGTGGGGGTTACGAGCTCTATTAGTGTGGGGGGGTGCTGCGAGCTGTGTTAGTGTGGGGGGGGGGCTGTGAGCTGTGTTAGTGTGGGGGGGTGCTGCGAGCTGTGTAAGTGTGGGGGGGGGGCTGTGAGTTGTGTTAGTTGTGGGGGGGGGCTGCGAGCTTTGTTAGTGTGGGGGGGGGCTGCGAGCTGTGTTAGTGTTGGGGGGGGCTGCGAGCTGTGTTAGTGTGTGGGGGGGGCTGTGAGCTGTGTTAGTGTGGGGGGGGGGCTGTGAGCTGTGTTAGTGCGGGGGGGGGCTGTGAACTGTGTTAGTGTGGGGGAGGCTGTGAGCTATGTTAGTGTGGGGGGGTGCTGCGAGGCTGTGTTAGTGTGGGGGGGGTGCTGCGAGCTGTGTTAGTGTGGGGGCTGTGAGCTGTGTTAGTGTGGGGGGGGGGCTGGGAGCTGTGTTAGTGTGGGAGGGGGGCTGCGAGCTGTGTTAGTGTGGGGGGGGCTGCGAGCTGTGTTAGTGTGGGGGCGGCTGCGAGCTGTGTTAGTGTGGGGGGGGGCTGCGAGCTGTGTTAGTGTGGGGGGGGGCTGCGAGCTGTGTTAGTGTGGGGGGGGCTCCGAGCTGTGTTAGTGTGGGGGGGGCTCCGAGCTGTGTTAGTGTCGGGGGGGGTTGCGAGCTGTGTTAGTGTGGTGGGCTGTTAGTGTGGGGGCTGTGAGCTGTGATAGTGTGGGGGCTGCGAGCTGTGATAGTGTGGGGGCTGCGAGCTGTGTTAGTGTGGGGGCTGCGAGCTGTGTTAGTGTGGGGGGCTGCGAGCTGTGTTTACTGTGGGGGGGGTGGCTGTGAGCTGTGTTAGTGTGGGGGTTGCGAGCTCTGTTAGTGTTGGGGGGTGCTGTGAGCTGTGTTAGTGTGGGGCCTGCGAGCTGTGTTAGTGTGGGGGCTGCGAGCTGTGTTAGTGTGGGGGGTTGCGAGCTCTGTTAGTGTTGGGGGGTGCTGTGAGTTGTGTTAGTGTGGGGGCCTTGCGAGCTGTGTTAGTGTGGGGGCTGCGAGCTGTGTTAGTGTGGGGGCTGCGAGCTGTGTTAGTGTGGGGGCTGCGAGCTGTGTTAGTGTGGGGGCTGCGAGCTGTGTTAGTGTGGGGGCTGCGAGCTGTGTTAGTGTGGGGGCTGCGAGCTGTGTTAGTGTGGGGGCTGCGAGCTGTGTTAGTGTGGGGGCTGCGAGCTGTGTTAGTGTGGGGGCTGCGAGCTGTGTTAGTGTGGGGGCTGCGAGCTGTGTTAGTGTGGGGGCTGCGAGCTGTGCTAGTGTGGTGGGGGGCTGCGAGCTGTGTTAGTGCGGGGGCTGCGAGCTGTGAGTGTGGGGGCTGCGAGCTGTGTTAGTGGGGGCTGCGAGCTGTGTTAGTGTGGGGGCTGCGAGCTGTGTTAGTGTGGGGGCTGCGAGCTGTGTTAGTGTGTGGGGGCTGCGAGCTGTGTTCGTGCGGGGGCTGTTAGTGCGGGGGCTGTTAGTGCGGGGGCTGTTAGTGCGGGGGCTGTTAGTGCGGGGGCTGTTAGTGCGGGGGCTGTTAGTGCGGGGGCTGTTAGTGCGGGGGCTGTTAGTGCGGGGGCTGTTAGTGCGGGGGCTGCGAGCTGTGTTAGTGTTGGGTCTGCGAGCTGTGTTAGTGTGGGGGCTGCGAGCTGTGTTAGTGTGGGGTGGGGCTGTGTTAGTGTGGGGGGGGGTTGCGAGCTGTGTTAGGGTGGGGGGTTGGGGCAGTGAGCTGTGTTAGTGTGCGGGCTGCGAGCTGTGTTAGTGTGGGGGCTGCGAGCTGTGTTAGTGCGGGGGCTGCGAGCTGTGTTAGTGTGGGGTGGGGCTGTGTTAGTGTGGGGGGGGGGGGGGGTTGCGAGCTGTGTTAGTGTGGGGGGGTGGGGCCGTGAGCTGTGTTAGTGTGGGGGTTGCGGGCTGTGTTAGTGTGGGGGGGGGGGCTGTGAGCTATGTTAGTGTGGGGGAGGCTGTGAGCTATGTTATTTTGGGGGTGTGGGGCCCTGAGCTGTGTTAGTGTGGGGGTTACGAGCTGTATTAGTGTGGGGGGGTGCTGCGAGCTGTGTTATTGTGGGGGGGGGGCTGTGAGCTATGTTAGTGTGGGGGGGGGTGCTGCGAGCTGTGTAAGTGTGGGGGGGGGGCTGTGAGTTGTGTTAGTGTGGGGGGGGCTGAGAGCTTTGTTAGTGTGGGGGGGGCTGCGAGCTGTGTTAGTGTGGGGGGCGCTGCGAGCTGTGTTAGTGTGTGGGGGGGGGCTGTGAGCTGTGTTAGTGTGGGGGGGGTGCTGCGAGCTGTGTTAGTGTGGGGGGGGGGCTGTGAGCTGTGTTAGTGTGGGGGGGGGGCTGAGAGCTGTGTTAGTGTGGGGGGGGGCTGCGAGCTGCGTTAGTGTGGGGGGGGTGCTGCGAGCTGTGTTAGTGTGGGGGGGTGCTGCGAGCTGTGTTAGTGTGGGGGCTGCGAGCTGTGTTAGTGTGTGGGGGGCTGCGAGCTGTGTTAGGGTGGGGGGGGGCTGCGAGCTGTGTTAGGGTGGGGGGGGGCAGCGAGCTCTGTTAGTGGGGGGGGGTTGCGAGCTGTGTTAGTGTGGGGGCTGCGAGCTGTGTTAGTGGGGGCTGCGAGCTGTGTTAGTGTGGGGGCTGCGAGTTGTGAGTGTGGGGGCTGCGAGCTGTGTTAGTGCGGGGGCTGCGAGCTGTGTTATTGTGGGGGCTGCGAGCTGTGTTAGTGCGGGGACTGCGAGCTGTGTTAGTGCGGGGGCTGCGAGCTGTGTTAGTGTGTGAGCTGCGAGCTGTGTTAGTGTGGGGGCTGCGAGCTGTGTTCGTGCGGGGGCTGTTAGTGCGGGGGCTGTTAGTGCGGGGGCTGTTAGTGCGGGGGCTGTTAGTGCGGGGGCTGTTAGTGCGGGGGCTGTTAGTGCGGGGGCTGTTAGTGCGGGGGCTGTTAGTGCGGGGGCTGTTAGTGCGGGGGCTGTTAGTGCGGGGGCTGCGAGCTGTGTTAGTGTTGGGGCTGCGAGCTGTGTTAGTGTGGGGGCTGCGAGCTGTGTTAGTGTGGGGTGGGGCTGTGTTAGTGTGGGGGGGGGGTTGCGAGCTGTGTTAGGGTGGGGGGTTGGGGCCGTGAGCTGTGTTAGTGTGCGGGCTGCGAGCTGTGTTAGTGTGGGGGCTGCGAGCTGTGTTAGTGCAGGGGCTGCGAGCTGTGTTAGTGTGGGGTGGGGCTGTGTTAGTGTGGGGGGGGGGGGTTGCGAGCTGTGTTAGTGTGGGGGGGTGGGGCCGTGAGCTGTGTTAGTGTGGGGGTTGCGAGCTGTGTTAGTGTGGGGGGGGGGCTGTGAGCTATGTTAGTGTGGGGGAGGCTGTGAGCTATGTTAGTGTGGGGGTGTGGGGACCTGAGCTGTGTTAGTGTGGGGGCTGCGAGCTGTGAGTGTGGGGGCTGCGAGCTGTGTGAGTGTGGGGGCTGCGAGCTGTGTGAGTGTGGGGGCTGCGAGCTGTGTGAGTGTGGGGGCTGCGAGCTGTGTGAGTGTGGGGGCTGCGAGCTGTGTGAGTGTGGGGGCTGCGAGCTGTGTGAGTGTGGGGGCTGCGAGCTGTGTGAGTGTGGGGGCTGCGAGCTGTGTGAGTGTGGGGGCTGCGAGCTGTGTGAGTGTGGGGGCTGCGAGCTGTGTGAGTGTGGGGGCTGCGAGCTGTGTGAGTGTGGGGGCTGCGAGCTGTGTGAGTGTGGGGGCTGCGAGCTGTGTGAGTGTGGGGGCTGCGAGCTGTGTGAGTATGGGGGCTGCGAGCTGTGTTAGTGTGGGGGCTGACAGCTGTGTAAGTGTGGGGGCTGACAGCTGTGTAAGTGTGGGGGCTGACAGCTGTGTAAGTGTGGGGGCAGTGAGTGTGCGGGCTGCGAGCTGTGTTAGTGTGTGGGCTGTTAGTGTGGGGGCTGTGAGCTGTGTTAGTGTGGGGGCTGCGAGCTGTGATAGTGTGGGGGCTGCGAGCTGTGTTAGTGTGGGGGCTGCGAGCTGTGTTAGTGTGGGGGCTGCGAGCTGTGTTACTGTGGGGGGGTGGCTGTGAGCTGTGTTAGTGTGGGGGTTGCGAGCTCTGTTAGTGTTGGGGGGTGCTGTGAGCTGTGTTAGTGTGGGGGCTGCGAGCTGTGTTAGTGTGGGGGCTGTGAGCTGTGTTAGTGTGGGGGTTGCGAGCTCTGTTAGTGTTGGGGGGTGCTGTGAGTTGTGTTAGTGTGGGGGCTGCGAGCTGTGTTAGTGTGGGGGTTGCGAGCTGTGTTAGTGTGGGGGCTGCGAGCTGTGTTAGTGTGGGGGCTGCGAGCTGTGTTAGTGTGGGGGCTGCGAGCTGTGTTAGTGTGGGGGCTGCGAGATGTGTTAGTGTGGGGGCTGCGAGCTGTGTTAGTGTGGGGGCTGCGAGCTGTGTTAGTGTGGGGGCTGCGAGCTGTGTTAGTGTGGGGGCTGCGAGCTGTGTTAGTGTGGGGGCTGCGAGCTGTGTTAGTGTGGGGGCTGCGAGCTGTGTTAGTGTGGGGGCTGCGAGCTGTGTTAGTGTGGGGGCTGCGAGCTGTGTTAGTGTGGGGGCTGCGAGCTGTGTTAGTGTGGGGGCTGCGAGCTGTGTTAGTGTGGGGGCTGCGAGCTGTGTTAGTGTGGGGGCTGCGAGCTGTGCTAGTGTGGTGGGGGGCTGCAAGCTGTGTTAGTGTGGGGGCTGCGAGCTGTGAGTGTGGGGGCTGCGAGCTGTGTTAGTGGGGGCTGCGAGCTGTGTTAGTGTGGGGGGCTGCGAGCTGTGTTAGTGTGGGGGCTGCGAGCTGTGTTAGTGGGGGCTGCGAGCTGTGTTAGTGTGGGGGCTGCGAGCTGTGAGTGTGGGGGCTGCGAGCTGTGTTAGTGCGGGGGCTGCGAGCTGTGTTATTGTGGGGGCTGCGAGCTGTGTTAGTGCGGGGACTGCGAGCTGTGTTAGTGCGGGGGCTGCGAGCTGTGTTAGTGTGTGAGCTGCGAGCTGTGTTAGTGCGGGGGCTGTTAGTGCGGGGGCTGTTAGTGCGGGGGCTGTTAGTGCGGGGGCTGTTAGTGCGGGGGCTGTTAGTGCGGGGGCTGTTAGTGCGGGGGCTGTTAGTGCGGGGGCTGTTAGTGCGGGGGCTGTTAGTGCGGGGGCTGTTAGTGCGGGGGCTGTTAGTGCGGGGGCTGCGAGCTGTGTTAGTGTTGGGGCTGCAAGCTGTGTTAGTGTGGGGGCTGCGAGCTGTGTTAGTGTGGGGTGGGGCTGTGTTAGTGTGGGGGGGGGGTTGCGAGCTGTGTTAGGGTGGGGGGTTGGGGCCGTGAGCTGTGTTAGTGTGCGGGCTGCGAGCTGTGTTAGTGTGGGGGCTGCGAGCTGTGTTAGTGCGGGGGCTGCGAGCTGTGTTAGTGTGGGGTGGGGCTGTGTTAGTGTGGGGGGGGGGGGTTGCGAGCTGTGTTAGTGTGGGGCGGTGGGGCCGTGAGCTGTGTTAGTGTGGGGGTTGCGAGCTGTGTTAGTGTGGGGGGGGGGCTGTGAGCTATGTTAGTGTGGGGGAGGCTGTGAGCTATGTTATTTTGGGGGTGTGGGGCCCTGAGCTGTGTTAGTGTGGGGGTTACGAGCTGTATTAGAGTGGGGGGGTGCTGCGAGCTGTGTTAGTGTGGGGGGGGCTGTGAGCTATGTTAGTGTGGGGGGGTGCTGCGAGCTGTGTAAGTGTGGGGGGGGGCTGTGAGTTGTGTTAGTGTGGGGGGGGCTGAGAGCTTTGTTAGTGTGGGGGGGGCTGCGAGCTGTGTTAGTGTGGGGGGGGCTGCGAGCTGTGTTAGTGTGTGGGGGGGGCTGTGAGCTGTGTTAGTGTGGGGGGGGGCTGTCAGCTGTGTTAGTGTGGGGGAGGCTGTGAGCTATGTTAGTGTGGGGGGGTGCTGCGAGCTGTGTTAGTGTGGGGGGGTGCTGCGAGCTGTGTTAGTGTGGGGGCTGTGAACTGTGTTAGTGTGGGGGGGGGCTGGGAGCTGTGTTAGTGTGGGAGGGGGCTGCGAGCTGTGTTAGTGTGGGGGCTGTTAGTGTGGTGGCTGCGAGCTGTGTTAGTGTGGGGGCTGCGAGCTGTGTTAGTGTGGGGGCTGCGAGCTGTGTTAGTGTGGGGGCTGCGAGCTGTGTTAGTGTGGGGGCTGCGAGCTCTGTTAGTGTGGGGGCTGCGAGCTCTGTTAGTGTGGGGGCTGCGAGCTCTGTTAGTGTGGGGGCTGCGAGCTCTGTTAGTGTGGGGGCTGCGAGCTGTGTTAGTGTGGGGGCTGCGAGCTGTGTTAGTGTGGGGGCTGCGAGCTGTGTTAGTGTCGGGGCTGCGAGCTGTGTCGGTGTGGGGGCTGCGAGCTGTGTCGGTGTGGGGGGCTGCGAGCTGTGTCGGTGTGGGGGCTGCGAGCTGTGTCAGTGCTGGGGGCTGCGAGCTGTGTCAGTGCTGGGGGCTGCGAGCTGTGTTAGTGTGGGGGGGGGCTGTGAGCTGTGTTAGTGTGGGGGGGGGCTGTGAGCTGTGTTAGTGTGGGGGGGGGGCTGTGAGCTGTGTAAGTGTGGGGGAGGCTGTGAGCTGTGTTAGTGTGGGGGGGTGCTGCGAGCTGTGTTAGTGTTGGGGGGGGCTGTGAGCTGTGTTAGTGTGGGGGCTGCGAGCTGTGTTAGTGTGGGGGGGGCTGCGAGCTGCGTTAGTGTGGGGGGGTGCTGCGAGCTGTGTTAGTGTGGGGGCTGCGAGCTGTGTTAGTGTGTGGGGGGCTGCGAGCTGTGTTAGGGTGGGGGGGGCTGCGAGCTGTGTTAGGGTGGGGGGGGGCAGCGAGCTCTGTTAGTGGGGGGGGTTGCGAGCTGTGTTAGTGTGGGGGCTGCGAGCTGTGTTAGTGGGGGCTGCGAGCTGTGTTAGTGTGGGGGCTGCGAGCTGTGAGTGTGGGGGCTGCGAGCTGTGTTAGTGCGGGGGCTGCGAGCTGTGTTATTGTGGGGGCTGCGAGCTGTGTTAGTGCGGGGGCTGCGAGCTGTGTTAGTGCGGGGGCTGCGAGCTGTGTTAGTGCGGGGGCTGCGAGCTGTGTTAGTGTGGGGGCTGCGAGCTGTGTTCGTGCGGGGGCTGTTCGTGCGGGGGCTGTTAGTGCGGGGGCTGTTAGTGCGGGGGCTGTTCGTGCGGGGGCTGTTAGTGCGGGGGCTGCGAGCTGTGTTAGTGTTGGGGCTGCGAGCTGTGTTAGTGTGGGGGCTGCGAGCTGTGTTAGTGTGGGGTGGGGCTGTGTTAGTGTGGGGGGATGTTGCGAGCTGTGTTAGGGTGGGGGGTTGGGGCCGTGAGCTGTGTTAGTGTGCGGGCTGCGAGCTGTGTTAGTGTGGGGGCTGCGAGCTGTGTTAGTGCAGGGGCTGCGAGCTGTGTTAGTGTGGGGTGGGGCTGTGTTAGTGTGGGGGGGGGGGGGTTGCGAGCTGTGTTAGTGTGGGGGGGTGGGGCCGTGAGCTGTGTTAGTGTGGGGGTTGCGAGCTGTGTTAGTGTGGGGGGGGGGCTGTGAGCTATGTTAGTGTGGGGGAGGCTGTGAGCTATGTTAGTGTGGGGGTGTGGGGCCCTGAGCTGTGTTAGTGTGGGGGTTACGAGCTGTATTAGTGTGGGGGGGTGCTGCGAGCTGTGTTAGTGTGGGGGGGGGCTGTGAGCTATGTTAGTGTGGGGGGGTGCTGCGAGCTGTGTAAGTGTGGGGGGGGGCTGTGAGTTGTGTTAGTGTGGGGGGGGCTGAGAGCTTTGTTAGTGTGGGGGGGGCTGCGAGCTGTGTTAGTGTGGGGGGGGGCTGCGAGCTGTGTTAGTGTGTGGGGGGGGCTGTGAGCTGTGTTAGTGTGGGGGGGGGGTTGTGAGCTGTGTTAGTGTGGGGGAGGCTGTGAGCTATGTTAGTGTGGGGGGGTGCTGCGAGCTGTGTTAGTGTGGGGGGGTGCTGCGAGCTGTGTTAGTGTGGGGGCTGTGAGCTGTGTTAGTGTGGGGGGGGGCTGCGAGCTGTGTTAGTGTGGGAGGGGGGCTGCGAGCTGTGTTAGTGTGGGGGCTGTTAGTGTGGTGGCTGCGAGCTGTGTTAGTGTGGGGGCTGCGAGCTGTGTTAGTGTGGGGGCTGCGAGCTGTGTTAGTGTGGGGGCTGCGAGCTCTGTTAGTGTGGGGGCTGCGAGCTCTGTTAGTGTGGGGGCTGCGAGCTCTGTTAGTGTGGGGGCTGCGAGCTCTGTTAGTGTGGGGGCTGCGAGCTGTGTTAGAGTGGGGGCTGCGAGCTGTGTTAGTGTGGGGGCTGCGAGCTGTGTTAGTGTCGGGGCTGCGAGCTGTGTCAGTGTGGGGGCTGCGAGCTGTGTCGGTGTGGGGGCTGCGAGCTGTGTCGGTGTGGGGGCTGCGAGCTGTGTCAGTGCTGGGGGCTGCGAGCTGTGTCAGTGCTGGGGGCTGCGAGCTGTGTTAGTGTGGGGGGGGGCTGTGAGCTGTGTTAGTGTGGGGGGGGGGCTGTGAGCTGTGTAAGTGTGGGGGAGGCTGTGAGCTGTGTTAGTGTGGGGGGGTGCTGCGAGCTGTGTTAATGTTGGGGGGGGCTGTGAGCTGTGTTAGTGTGGGGGGGGGGGCTGAGAGCTGTGTTAGTGTGGGGGGGGCTGCGAGCTGCGTTAGTGTGGGGGGGTGCTGCGAGCTGTGTTAGTGTGGGGGCTGCGAGCTGTGTTAGTGTGTGGGGGGCTGCGAGCTGTGTTAGTGTGGGGGGGGCTGCGAGCTGTGTTAGGGTGGGGGGGGCAGCGAGCTCTGTTAGTGGGGGGGGGTTGCGAGCTGTGTTAGTGTGGGGGCTGCGAGCTGTGTTAGTGCGGGGGCTGCGAGCAGTGTTAGTGTGGGGGGGGGCTGCGAGCTGTGTTAGTGTGGGGGCTGTGAGCTGTGTTAGTGTGGGGGGGGCTGCGAGCTGTGTTAGTGTGGGGGGGTGCTGTGAGCTGTGTTAGTGTGGGGGGGTGCTGTGAGCTGTGTTAGTGTGGGGGGTGCTGTGAGCTGTGTTAGTGTGGGGGTTGCGAGCTGTGTTAGTGTGGGGGCTGAGAGCTGTGTTAATGTGGGGGCTGCGAGCTGTGTTAGTGTAGGGGCTGTGAGCTGTGTTAGTGTGGGGGCTGCGAGCTGTGTTAGTGTTGGGGGAGGCTGTGAGCTGTGTTAGTGTGGGGTTTGCGAGCTGTGTTAGTGTGGGGGCTGCGAGCTGTGTTAGAGTGGGGGCTGCGAGCTGTGTTAGTGTGGGGGGGGGCTGAGAGCTGTGTTAGTGTGGGGGGGGGCTGCGAGCTGTGTTAGTGTGGGGGGGGGCTGCGAGCTGTGTTAGTGTGGGGGCTGCGAGCTGTGTTAGTGTGTGGGGGGCTGCGAGCTGTGTTAGTGTGGGGGGGGGCTGCGAGCTGTGTTAGGGTGGGGGGGGCAGCGAGCTCTGTTAGTGGGGGGGGTTGCGAGCTGAGTTAGTGTAGGGGCGGCGAGCTGTGTTAGTGCGGGGGCTGCGAGCAGTGTTAGTGTGGGGGGGGCTGCGAGCTGTGTTAGTGTGGGGGCTGTGAGCTGTGTTAGTGTGGGGGGGGCTGCGAGCTGTGTTAGTGTGGGGGGGTGCTGTGAGCTGTGTTAGTGTGGGGGGGTGCTGTGAGCTGTGTTAGTGTGGGGGGTGCTGTGAGCTGTGTTAGTGTGGGGGTTGCGAGCTGCGTTAGTGTGGGGGCTGAGAGCTGTGTTAGTGTGGGGGCTGCGAGCTGTGTTAGTGTAGGGGCTGTGAGCTGTGTTAGTGTGGGGGCTGCGAGCTGTGTTAGTGTGGGGGGAGGCTGTGAGCTGTGTTAGTGTGGGGTTTGCGAGCTGTGTTAGTGTGGGGGCTGCGAGCTGTGTTAGTGTGGGAGCTGTGTTAGTGTGGGGGCTGCGAGCTGTGTTAGTGTGGGGGCTGCGAGCTGTGTTAGTGCGGGGGCTGCGAGCTGTGTTAGTGTGGGGGCTGCGAGCTGTGTTAGTGTGGGGGCTGCGAGCTGTGTGAGTGTGGGGGCTGCGAGCTGTGTGAGTGTGGGGGCTGACAGCTGTGTAAGTGTGGGGGCTGACAGCTGTGTAAGTGTGGGGGCTGCGAGCTGTGTTAGTGTGGGGGCTGTTAGTGTGGGGGCTGTGAGCTGTGTTAGTGTGGGGGCTGTGAGCTGTGTTAGTGTGGGGGCTGCGAGCTGTGATAGTGTGGGGGCTGCGAGCTGTGATAGTGTGGGGGCTGCGAGCTGTGATAGTGTGGGGGCTGCGAGCTGTGTTAGTGTGGGGGCTGCGAGCTGTGTTAGTGTGGGGGCTTTTAGTGTGGGGGCTGTGAGCAGTGTTAGTGTGGGGGCTGTGAGCTGTGTTAGTGTGGGGGCTGCGAGCTGTGATAGTGTGGGGGCTATTAGTGTGGGGGCTGCGAGCTGTGTTAGTGTGGGCGCTGCGAGCTGTGTTAGTGTGGGGGCTGCGAGCTGTGTTAGTGTGGGGGCTGCGAGCTGTGTTAGTGTGGGGGCTGCGAGCTGTGTTAGTGTGGGGGCTGTTAGTGTGGGGGCTGTGAGCTGTGTTAGTGTGGGGGCTGTTAGTGTGGGGGCTGCGAGCTGTGTTAGTGTGGGGGCTGCGAGCTGTGTTAGTGTGGGAGCTGTGTTAGTGTGGGGGCTGCGAGCTGTGTTAGTGTGGGGGCTGCGAGCTGTGTTAGTGTGGGGGCTGCGAGCTGTGTTAGTGTGGGGGCTGCGAGCTGTGTTAGTGTGGGGGCTGCGAGCTGTGTTAGTGTGGGGGCTGCGAGCTGTGTTAGTGTGGGGGCTGCGAGCTGTGTTAGTGTGGGGGCTGCGAGCTGTGTTAGTGTGGGGGCTGCGAGCTGTGTTAGTGTGGGGGCTGCGAGCTGTGTTAGTGTGGGGGCTGCGAGCTGTGTTAGTGTGGGGGCTGCGAGCTGTGTTAGTGTGGGCGCTGCGAGCTGTGTTAGTGTGGGGCCTGTTAGTGTGGGCTCTGCGAGCTGTGTTAGTGTGGGGGCTGCGAGCTGTGTTAGAGTGGGGGCTGCGAGCTGTGTTAGAGTGGGGGCTGCGAGCTGTGTTAGAGTGGGGGCTGCGAGCTGTGTTAGTGTGGGGGCTGCGAGCTGTGTTAGTGTGGGGGCTGCGAGCTGGGTTAGAGTGGGGGCTGCGAGCTGGGTTAGAGTGGGGGCTGCGAGCTGTGTTAGAGTGGGGGCTGCGAGCTGTGTTAGTGTGGGGGCTGCGAGCTGTGTTAGTGTGGGGCCTGCGAGCTGTGTTAGTGTGGGGGCTGTTAGTGTGGGGGCTGCGAGCTGTGTTAGTGTGGGGCTGTTAGTGTGGGGGCTGTGAGCTGTGTAAGTGTGGGGCCATTAGTGTGGGGGCTGCGAGCTGTGTTAGTGTGGGGCCGTTAGTGTGGGGGCTGTGAGCTGTGTAAGTGTGGGGGCTGCGAGCTGTGTTAGTGTGGGGCCGTTAGCGTCGGGGCTGTGAGCTGTGTAAGTGTGGGGCTGCGAGCTGTGTTAGTGTGGGGGCTGCGAGCTGTGTTAGTGTGGGGGCTGCGAGCTGTGGTAGTGTGGGGGCTGCGAGCTGTGGTAGTGTGGGGGCAGCGGGCTGTGTTAGTGTGGGGGCTGCGAGCTGTGTTAGTGTGGGGGCTGCGAGCTGTGTTAGTGTGAGGGCTGCGAGCTGTGTTAGTGTGGGGGCTGCGAGCTGTGTTAGTGTGGGTTTGGTGCTGTGTTAGTGTGGGGGGGGGGTTGCGAGCTGTGTTAGTGTGGGGGGATGGGGCCGTGTGCTGTGTTAGTGTGCGGGCTGAGCGCTGTGTTATTGTGGGGGCTGCGAGCTGTGTTAGTGCGGGGGCTGCGAGCTGTGTTAGTGTGGGGTGTGGCTGTGTTAGTGTTGGGGGGGGGGGTTGCGAGCTGTGTTAGTGTGGGGGGGTGGGGCCGTGAGCTGTGTTGGTGTGGGGGTTGCGAGCTGTGTTAGTGTGGGGGGGGGCTGTGAGCTATGTTAGTGTGGGGGAGGCTGTGAGCTATGTTAGTGTGGGGGGGTGCTGCGAGCTGTGTTAGTGTGGGGGGGGTTGTGAGCTGTGTTAGTGTGGGGGGGGGGCTGTGAGCTATGTTAGTGTGGGGGGGTGCTGCGAGCTGTGTTAGTGTGGGGGGGAGCTGTGAGTTGTGTTAGTGTGGGGGGGGCTGCGAGCTTTGTTAGTGTGGGGGGGGCTGCGAGCTGTGTTAGTGTGGGGGGGGCTGCGAGCTGTGTTAGTGTGTGGGGGGGGGCTGTGAGCTGTGTTAGTGTGGGGGGGGGCTGTGAGCTGTGTTAGTGTGGGGGGGGGCTGTGAGCTGTGTTAGTGTGGGGGAGGCTGTGAGCTATGTTAGTGTGGGGGGGTGCTGCGAGCTGTGTTAGTGTGGGGGGGTGCTGCGAGCTGTGTTAGTGTGGGGGCTGTGAGCTGTGTTAGTGTGGGGGGGTGCTGGGAGCTGTGTTAGTGTGGGAGGGGGCTGCGAGCTGTGTTAGTGTGGGGGCTGTTAGTGTGGTGGCTGCGAGCTGTGTTAGTGTGGGGGCTGCGAGCTGTGTTAGTGTGGGGGTTGCGAGCTGTGTTAGTGTGGGGGCTGCGAGCTGTGTTAGTGTGGGGGCTGCGAGCTGTGTTAGTGTGGGTGCTGCGAGCTCTGTTAGTGTGGGGGCTGCGAGCTGTGTTAGTGTGGGGGCTGCGAGCTGTGTTAGTGTGGGGGCTGCGAGCTGTGTTAGTGTCGGGGCTGCGAGCTGTGTCAGTATGGGGGCTGCGAGCTGTGTCGGTGTGGGGGCTGCGAGCTGTGTCGGTGTGGGGGCTGCGAGCTGTGTCAGTGCTGGGGGCTGCGAGCTGTGTTAGTGTGGGGGGGGTGCTGTGAGCTGTGTTAGCGTGGGGGGGGGCTGTGAGCTGTGTAAGTGTGGGGGAGGCTGTGAGCTATGTTAGTGTGGGGGGGTGCTGCGAGCTATGTTAGTGTTGGGGGGGGCTGTGAGCTGTGTTAGTGTGGGGGGGGGCTGAGTGCTGTGTTAGTGTGGGGGGGGCTGCGAGCTGTGTTAGTGTGGGGGGGTGCTGCGAGCTGTGTTCGTGTGGGGTCTGCGAGCTGTGTTAGTGTGTGGGGGGCTGCGAGCTGTGTTAGTGTGGGGGGTGCTGCGAGCTGTGTTAGGGTGGGGGGGGGCAGCGAGCTCTGTTAGTGGGGGGGGGTTGCGAGCTGTGTTAGTGTGGGGGCTGCGAGCTGTGTTAGTGCGGGGGCTGCGAGCAGTGTTAGTGTGGGGGGGGCTGCGAGCTGTGTTAGTGTGGGGGCTGTGAGCTGTGTTAGTGTGGGGGGGGCTGCGAGCTGTGTTAGTGTGGGGGGGTGCTGTGAGCTGTGTTAGTGTGGGGGGGTGCTGTGAGCTGTGTTAGTGTGGGGGGTGCTGTGAGCTGTGTTAGTGTGGGGGTTGCGAGCTGTGTTAGTGTGGGGGCTGAGAGCTGTGTTAGTGTGGGGGCTGTTAGTGTGGGCTCTGCGAGCTGTGTTAGTGTGGGGGCTGCGAGCTGTGTTAGAGTGGGGGCTGCGAGCTGTGTTAGAGTGGGGGCTGCGAGCTGTGTTAGAGTGGGGGCTGCGAGCTGTGTTAGTGTGGGGGCTGCGAGCTGTGTTAGTGTGGGGGCTGTTAGTGTGGGGGCTGCGAGCTGTGTTAGTGTGGGGCTGTTAGTGTGGGGGCTGTGAGCTGTGTAAGTGTGGGGCCGTTAGTGTGGGGGCTGCGAGCTGTGTTAGTGTGGGGCCGTTAGTGTGGGGGCTGTGAGCTGTGTAAGTGTGGGGGCTGCGAGCTGTGTTAGTGTGGGGCCGTTAGCGTGGGGGCTGTGAGCTGTGTAAGTGTGGGGCTGCGAGCTGTGTTAGTGTGGGGGCTGCGAGCTGTGTTAGTGTGGGGGCTGCGAGCTGTGTTAGTGTGGGGGCTGCGAGCTGTGGTAGTGTGGGGGCTGCGAGCTGTGGTAGTGTGGGGGCTGCGAGCTGTGGTAGTGTGGGGGCTGCGGGCTGTGTTAGTGTGGGGGCTGCGAGCTGTGTTAGTGTGGGGGCTGCGAGCTGTGTTAGTGTGGGGGCTGCGAGCTGTGTTAGTGTGGGGACTGCGAGCTGTGTTAGTGTGGGTTTGGGGCTGTGTTAGTGTGGGGGGGGGGTTGCGAGCTGTGTTAGTGTGGGGGGATGGGGCCGTGTGCTGTGTTAGTGTGCGGGCTGAGCGCTGTGTTATTGTGGGGGCTGCGAGCTGTGTTAGTGCGGGGGCTGCGAGCTGTGTTAGTGTGGGGTGGGGCTGTGTTAGTGTTGGGGGGGGGGTTGCGAGCTGTGTTAGTGTGGGGGGGTGGGGCCGTGAGCTGTGTTGGTGTGGGGGTTGCGAGCTGTGTTAGTGTGGGGGGGGGCTGTGAGCTATGTTAGTGTGGGGGAGGCTGTGAGCTATGTTAGTGTGGGGGGGTGCTGCGAGCTGTGTTAGTGTGGGGGGGGTTGTGAGCTGTGTTAGTGTGGTGGGGGGCTGTGAGCTGTGTTAGTGTGGGGGGGGGCTGTGAGCTGTGTTAGTGTGGGGGGGGCTGCGAGCTGTGTTAGTGTGGGGGGGGGCTGTGAGCGGTGTTAGTGTGGGGGGTGCTGTGAGCTGTGTTAGTGTGGGGGGGGGCTGTGAGCTGTGTTAGTGTGGGGGAGGCTGTGAGATATGTTAGTGTGGGAGGGTGCTGCGAGCTGTGTTAGTGTGGGGGGGGCGCTGGGAGCTGTGTTAGTGTGGGGGGGGCTGCGAGCTGTGTTACTGTGGGGGGGGGGCTGCGAGCCGTGTTAGTGTGGGGCCTGCGAGCTGTGTTAGTGTGTGGGGGGCTGCGAGCTGTGTTAGTGTGGGGGGGGGCTGTGAGCTGTGTTAGTGTGGGGGGGGCAGCGAGCTGTGTTAGTGTGGGGGGGGTTGCGAGCTGTGTTAGTGTGGGGGCTGCGAGTTGTGTTAGTGCGTGGGCTGCGAGCAGTGTTAGTGTGGGGGGGGCTGCGAGCTGTGTTAGTGTGGGGGCTGTGAGCTGTGTTAGTGTGGGGGGGGCTGCGAGCTGTGTTAGTGTGGGGGGGTGCTGTGAGCTGTGTTAGTGTGGGGGGGGCTGTGAGCTGTGTTAGTGTGGGGGTTGCGAGCTGTGTTAGTGTGGGGGCAGAGAGCTGTGTTAGTGTGGGGGCTGAGAGCTGTGTTAGTGTAGGGGCTGTGAGCTGTGTTAGTGTGGGGGCTGCGAGCTGTGTTAGTGTGGGGGGAGGCTGTGAGCTGTGTTAGTGTGGGGTTTGCGAGCTGTGTTAGTGCGGGAGCTGCGAGCTGTGAGTGTGGGGGCTGCGAGCTGTGTTAGTGCGGGGGCTGCGAGCTGTGTTAGTGCGGGGGCTGCGAGCTGTGTTAGTGTGGGGGCTGCGAGCTGTGTGAGTGTGGGGTCTGCGAGCTGTGTGAGTGTGGGGGCTGCGAGCTGTGTGAGTGTGGGGGCTGCGAGCTGTGTGAGTGTGGGGGCTGCGAGCTGTGTGAGTGTGGGGGCTGACAGCTGTGTAAGTGTGGGGGCTGACAGCTGTGTAAGTGTGGGGGCTGTGTTAGTGTGGGGGCTGTGAGCTGTGTTAGTGTGGGGGCTGCGAGCTGTGTTAGTGTGGGGGCTGCGAGCTGTGATAGTGTGGGGGCTGCGAGCTGTGTTAGTGTGGGGGCTGTTAGTGTGGGGGCTGTGAGCAGTGTTAGTGTGGGGGCTGTGAGCTGTGTTAGTGTGGGGGCTGCGAGCTGTGATAGTGTGGGGGCTAATAGTGTGGGGGCTGCGAGCTGTGTTAGTGTGGGGGTTGCGAGCTCTGTTAGTGTTGGGGGGTGCTGTGAGCTGTGTTAGTGTGGGGGCTGCGAGCTGTGTTAGTGTGGGGGCTGCGAGCTGTGTTAGTGTGGGGGTTGCGAGCTCTGTTAGTGTTGGGGGGTGCTGTGAGTTGTGTTAGTGTGGGGGCTGCGAGCTGTGTTAGTGTGGGGGCTGCGAGCTGTGTTAGTGTGGGGGCTGCGAGCTGTGTTAGTGTGGGGGCTGCGAGCTGTGTTAGTGTGGGGGCTGCGAGCTGTGTTAGTGTGGGGGCTGCGAGCTGTGCTAGTGTGGTGGGGGGCTGCGAGCTGTGTTAGTGTGGGGGCTGCGAGCTGTGTTAGTGTGGGGGCTGCGAGCTGTGTTAGTGGGGGCTGCGAGCTGTGTTAGTGTGGGGGCTGCGAGCTGTGTTAGTGTGGGGGCTGCGAGCTGTGTTAGTGTGGGGGCTGCGAGCTGTGTTAGTGTGGGGGCTGCGAGCTGTGTTAGTGCGGGGGCTGCGAGCTGTGTTAGTGCGGGGGCTGCGAGCTGTGTTAGTGCGGGGACTGCGAGCTGTGTTAGTGCGGGGGCTGCGAGCTGTGTTAGTGAGGGGGCTGCGAGCTGTCTTAGTGCGGGGGCTGCGAGCTGTCTTAGTGCGGGGGCTGCGAGCTGTCTTAGTGCGGGGGCTGCGAGCTGTCTTAGTGCGGGGGCTGCGAGCTGTGTTAGTGCGGGGGCTGCGAGCTGTGTTAGTGCGGGTGCTGCGAGCTGTGTTAGTGTGGGGGCTGTGTTAGTGTGTGAGCTGCGAGCTGTGTTAGTGTGGGGGCTGCGCGCTGTGTTCGTGCGGGGGCTGTGAGTGCGGGGGCTGTTAGTGCGGGGGCTGTTAGTGCGGGGGCTGTTAGTGCGGGGGCTGTTAGTGCGGGGGCTGTTAGTGCGGGGGCTGTTAGTGCGGGGGCTGTTAGTGCGGGGGCTGTTAGTGCGGGGGCTGCGAGCTGTGTTAGTGTGGGGGCTGCGAGCTGTGTTAGTGTGGGGGCTGCGAGCTGTGTTAGTGTGGGGGCTGCGAGCTGTGTTAGTGCGGGGGATGCGAGCTGTGTTAGTGCGGGGGCTGCGAGCTGTGTTAGTGTAGGGGCTGCGAGCTGTGTTAGTGTGGGGGCTGCGAGCTGTGTTAGTGTGGGGGCTGTTAGTGCGGGGGCTGCGAGCTCTGTTAGTGCGGGGGCTGCGAGCTGTGTTAGTGTGGGGGCTGCGAGCTGTGTTAGTGTGGCGGCTGTTAGTGTGGGGGCTGTGAGCTGTGTTAGTGTGGGGGCTGTTAGTGTGGGGGCTGCGAGCTGTGTTAGTGTGGGAGCTGTGTTAGTGTGTGAGCTGCGAGCTGTGTTAGTTTGGGGGCTGCGAGCTGTGTTAGTGTGGGGGCTGCGAGCTGTGTTAGTGTGAGGGCTGCGAGCTGTGTTAGTGTGGGGGCTGCGAGCTGTGTTAGTGTGGGGGCTGCGAGCTGTGTTAGTGTGGGGGCTGTGAGCTGTGTTAGTGTGGGGGCTGCGAGCTGTGTTAGTGTGGGGGCTGCGAGCTGTGTTAGTGTGGGGGCTGCGAGCTGTGTTAGTGTGGGAGCTGTGTTAGTTTGGGGGTTCCAACTGTGTTCGTGTGGGGGCTGCGCGCTGTGTTAGTGTGGGGGCTGCGAGCTGTGTTAGTGTGGGGGGGTGGCTGTGAGCTGTGTTAGTGTGGGGGCTGCGAGCTGTGTTAGTGTGGGGGCTGCGAGCTGTGTTAGTGTGGGGGCTGCGAGCTGTGTTAGTGTGGGGGCTGCGAGCTGTGTTAGTGTGGGGGGGTGGCTGTGAGCTGTGTTAGTGTGGGGGTTGCAAGCTCTGTTAGTGTTGGGGGTTGCTGTGAGTTGTGTTAGTGTGGGGGCTGCGAGCTGTGTTAGTGTTGGGGCTGCGAGCTGTGTTACTGTGGGGGCTGCGAGCTGTCTTAGTGTGGAGGCTGCGAGCTGTGTTCGTGTGGGGGCTGCGAGCTGTGTTCGTGTGGGGGCTGCGAGCTGTGTTAGTGCGGGGGCTGCGAGCTGTGTTAGTGCGGGGGCTGCGAGCTGTGTTAGTGTGGGGGCTGCGAGCTGTGTTAGTGTGGGGGCTGAGAGCTGTGTTAGTGTGGGGGGGGCTATGAGCTGTGTTAGTGTGGGGGTTGCGAGCTGTGTTAGTGTCGGGGGTGCGAGCTGTGTTCGTGTGGGGGCGGGTTATGAGCTGTGTTAGAGGGGGGGGCTGTGAGCTGTGTTAGTGTGGGGGCTGCGAGCTGTGTTAGTGTGGGGGGTGCGAGCTATGTTAGTGTGGGAGCTGCGAGCTGTGTTAGTGTGGGGGCTGCGAGCTGTGTTAGTGTGGGGGCTGCGAGCTGTGTTAGTGTGGGGGCTGCGAGCTGTGTTAATGTGGGGGCTGCGAGCTGTGTTAGTGTGGGGGCTGCGAGCTGTGTTAGTGTGGGGGCTGCGAGCTGTGTTTGTGTGGGGGCTGCGAGCTGTGTTAGTGTGGGGGCTGCGAGCTGTGTTAGTGTGGGGGCTGCGAGCTGTGTTAGTGTGGGGGCTGCGAGTTGTGTTAGTGTGGTGGGGGCTGCGAGCTGTGTTAGTGTTGGGGCTGCGAGCTGTGTTAGTGTGGGGGCTGCGAGCTGTGTTAGTGTGGGGTGGGGCTGTGTTAGTGTGGGGGGGGGTTGCGAGCTGTGTTAGGGTGGGGGGTTGGGGCCGTGAGCTGTGTTAGTGTGCGGGCTGCGATCTGTGTTAGTGTGGGGGCTGCGAGCTGTGTTAGTGCGGGGGCTGCGAGCTGTGTTAGTGTGGGGTGGGGCTGTGTTAGTGTGGGGGGGGGGGGGTTGCGAGCTGTGTTAGTGTGGGGGGGTGGGGCCGTGAGCTGTGCTGGTGTGGGGGTTGCGAGCTGTGTTAGTGTGGGGGGGGGGCTGTGAGCTATGTTAGTGTGGGGGAGGCTGTGAGCTATGTTAGTGTGGGGGTGTGGGGCCCTGAGCTGTGTTAGTGTGGGGGTTACGAGCTCTATTAGTGTGGGGGGGTGCTGCGAGCTGTGTTAGTGTGGGGGGGGGCTGTGAGCTATGTTAGTGTGGGGGGGTGCTGCGAGCTGTGTAAGTGTGGGGGGGGGCTGTGAGTTGTGTTAGTGTGGGGGGGGCTGCGAGCTTTGTTAGTGTGGGGGGGGCTGCGAGCTGTGTTAGTGTGGGGGGGGCTGCGAGCTGTGTTAGTGTGTGGGGGGGGCTGTGAGCTGTGTTAGTGTGGGGGGGGGCTGTGAGCTGTGTTAGTGTGGGGGGGGGCTGTGAGCTGTGTTAGTGTGGGGGACGCTGTGAGCTATGTTAGTGTGGGGGGGTGCTGCGAGCTGTCTTAGTGTGGGGGGGTGCTGCGAGCTGTCTTAGTGTGGGGGGGTGCTGCGAGCTGTCTTTGTGTGGGGGCTGGGAGCTGTGTTAGTGTGGGGGGGGGCTGGGAGCTGTGTTAGTGTGGGAGGGGGCTGCGAGCTGTGTTAGTGTGGGGGGGTCTGCGAGCTGTGTTAGTGTGGGGGCGGCTGCGAGCTGTGTTAGTGTGGGGGGGGGCTGCGAGCTGTGTTAGTGTGGGGGGGGGCTGCGAGCTGTGTTAGTGTGGGGGGGGCTGCGAGCTGTGTTAGTGTGGGGGGGGCTCCGAGCTGTGTTAGTGTGGGGGGGGTTGCGAGCTGTGTTAGTGTGGGGGCTGCGAGCTGTGTTAGTGGGGGCTGCGAGCTGTGTTAGTGTGGGGGCTGCGAGCTGTGTTAGTGGGGGCTGCGAGCTGTGTTAGTGTGGGGGCTGCGAGCTGTGAGTGTGGGGGCTGCGAGCTGTGTTAGTGCGGGGGCTGCGAGCTGTGTTAGTGCGGGGGCTGCGAGCTGTGTTAGTGCGGGGACTGCGAGCTGTGTTAGTGCGGGGGCTGCGAGCTGTGTTAGTGAGGGGGCTGCGAGCTGTCTTAGTGCGGGGGCTGCGAGCTGTCTTAGTGCGGGGGCTGCGAGCTGTCTTAGTGCGGGGGCTGCGAGCTGTGTTAGTGCGGGGGCTGCGAGCTGTGTTAGTGTGGGGGCTGCGAGCTGTGTTAGAGTGGGGGCTGCGAGCTGTGTTAGTGTGGGGGGGGGCTGAGAGCTGTGTTAGTGTGGGGGGGGGCTGCGAGCTGTGTTAGTGTGGGGGGGGCTGCGAGCTGTGTTAGTGTGGGGGGGGCTGCGAGCTGTGTTAGTGTGGGGGGGGCTCCGAGCTGTGTTAGTGTGGGGGGGGTTGCGAGCTGTGTTAGTGTGGGGGCTGCGAGCTGTGTTAGTGCGGGGGCTGCGAGCAGTGTTAGTGTGGGGGGGGCTGCGAGCTGTGTTAGTGTGGGGGCTGTGAGCTGTGTTAGTGTGCGGGCTGCGAGCTGTGTTAGTGTGGGGGGGTGCTGTGAGCTGTGTTAGTGTGGGGGGGGCTGTGAGCTGTGTTAGTGTGGGGGTTGCGAGCTGTGTTAGTGTGGGGGGAGGCTGTGAGCTGTGTTAGTGTGGGGTTTGCGAGCTGTGTTAGTGTGGGGGCTGCGAGCTGTGAGTGTGGGGGCTGCGAGCTGTGTGAGTGTGGGGGCTGCGAGCTGTGTGAGTGTGGGGGCTGCGAGCTGTGTGAGTGTGGGGGCTGCGAGCTGTGTGAGTGTGGGGGCTGCGAGCTGTGTGAGTGTGGGGGCTGCGAGCTGTGTGAGTGTGGGGGCTGCGAGCTGTGTGAGTGTGGGGGCTGCGAGCTGTGTGAGTGTGGGGGCTGCGAGCTGTGTGAGTGTGGGGGCTGCGAGCTGTGTGAGTGTGGGGGCTGCGAGCTGTGTGAGTGTGGGGGCTGCGAGCTGTGTGAGTGTGGGGGCTGCGAGCTGTGTGAGTGTGGGGGCTGCGAGCTGTGTGAGTGTGGGGGCTGCGAGCTGTGTTAGTGTGGGGGCTGACAGCTGTGTAAGTGTGGGGGCTGACAGCTGTGTAAGTGTGGGGGCTGACAGCTGTGTAAGTGTGGGGGCAGTGAGTGTGGGGGCTGCGAGCTGTGTTAGTGTGTGGGCTGTTAGTGTGGGGGCTGTGAGCTGTGTTAGTGTGGGGGCTGTGAGCTGTGTTAGTGTGGGGGCTGCGAGCTGTGTTAGTGTGGGGGCTGCGAGCTGTGTTAGTGTGGGGGCTGCGAGCTGTGTTAGTGTGGGGGCTGCGAGCTGTGTTAGTGTGGGGGCTGCGAGCTGTGTTAGTGTGGGGGCTGCGAGCTGTGTTACTGTGGGGGGGTGGCTGTGAGCTGTGTTAGTGTGGGGGTTGCGAGCTCTGTTAGTGTTGGGGGGTGCTGTGAGCTGTGTTAGTGTGGGGGCTGCGAGCTGTGTTAGTGTGGGGGCTGCGAGCTGTGTTAGTGTGGGGGTTGCGAGCTCTGTTAGTGTTGGGGGGTGCTGTGAGTTATGTTAGTGTG
Source organism: Isurus oxyrinchus (assembly GCA_026770705.1). NCBI lineage: Eukaryota > Metazoa > Chordata > Chondrichthyes > Lamniformes > Lamnidae > Isurus > Isurus oxyrinchus. The sequence goes on along the minus strand of JANJGN010000014.1, from coordinate 3,178,689 downwards.
GGGGCTGCGAGCTGTGTTAGTGTGGGGGCTGCGAGCTGTGTTAGTGTGGGGGCTGCGAGCTGTGTTAGTGTGGGGGCTGCGAGCTGTGTTAGTGTGGGGGCTGCGAGCTGTGTTAGTGTGGGGGCTGCGAGCTGTGTTAGTGTGGGGGCTGCGAGCTGTGTTAGTGTGGGGGCTGCGAGCTGTGTTAGTGTGGGGGCTGCGAGCTGTGTTAGTGTGGGGGCTGCGAGCTGTGCTCGTGTGGTGGGGGGCTGCGAGCTGTGTTAGTGTGGGGGCTGCGAGCTGTGAGTGTGGGGGCTGCGAGCTGTGTTAGTGGGGGCTGCGAGCTGTGTTAGTGTGGGGGCTGCGAGCTGTGTTAGTGGGGGCTGCGAGCTGTGTTAGTGTGGGGGCTGCGAGCTGTGAGTGTGGGGGCTGCGAGCTGTGTTAGTGCGGGGGCTGCGAGCTGTGTTAGTGCGGGGGCTGCGAGCTGTGTTAGTGCGGGGACTGCGAGCTGTGTTAGTGCGGGGGCTGCGAGCTGTGTTAGTGAGGGGGCTGCGAGCTGTCTTAGTGCGGGGGCTGCGAGCTGTCTTAGTGCGGGGGCTGCGAGCTGTCTTAGTGCGGGGGCTGCGAGCTGTGTTAGTGCGGGGGCTGCGAGCTGTGTTAGTGTGGGGGCTGCGAGCTGTGTTAGAGTGGGGGCTGCGAGCTGTGTTAGTGTGGGGGGGGGCTGAGAGCTGTGTTAGTGTCGGGGGGGCTGCGAGCTGTGTTAGTGTGGGGGGGGGCTGCGAGCTGTGTTAGTGTGGGGGCTGCGAGCTGTGTTAGTGTGTGGGGGGCTGCGAGCTGTGTTAGTGTGGGGGGGGGCTGTGAGCTGTGTTAGTGTGGGGGGGGGCTGTGAGCTGTGTTAGTGTGGGGGAGGCTGTGAGCTATGTTAGTGTGGGGGGGTGCTGCGAGCTGTGTTAGTGTGGGGGGGTGCTGCGAGCTGTGTTAGTGTGGGGGCTGTGAGCTGTGTTAGTTTGGGGGCGTGCTGCGAGCTGTGTTAGTGTGGGGGCTGTTAGTGTGGTGGCTGCGAGCTGTGTTAGTGTGGGGGCTGCGAGCTGTGTTAGTGTGGGGGCTGCGAGCTGTGTTAGTGTGGGGGCTGCGAGCTGTGTTAGTGTGGGGGCTGCGAGCTGTGTTAGTGTGGGGGCTGCGAGCTGTGTTAGTGTGGGTGCTGCGAGCTCTGTTAGTGTGGGGGCTGCGAGCTCTGTTAGTGTGGGGGCTGCGAGCTCTGTTAGTGTGGGGGCTGCGAGCTGTGTTAGTGTGGGGGCTGCAAGCTGTGTTAGTGTGAGGGCTGCGAGCTGTGTTAGTGTGGGGGCTGCGAGCTGTGTTAGTGTCGGGGCTGCGAGCTGTGTTACTGTCGGGGCTGCGAGCTGTGTCAGTGTGGGGGCTGCGAGGTGTGTCGGTGTGGGGGCTGCGAGCGGTGTCGGTGTGGGGGCTGCGAGCTGTGTCAGTGCTGGGGGCTGCGAGCTGTGTCAGTGCTGGGGGCTGCGAGCTGTGTTAGTGTGGGGGGGGGCTGTGAGCTGTGTAAGTGTGGGGGAGGCTGTGAGCTATGTTAGTGTGGGGGGGTGCTGCGAGCTATGTTAGTGTTGGGGGGGGCTGTGAGCTGTGTTAGTGTGGGGGGGGGCTGAGAGCTGTGTTAGTGTGGGGGGGGCTGCGAGCTGTGTTAGTGTGGGGGGGTGCTGCGAGCTGTGTTAGTGTGGGGGCTGCGAGCTGTGTTAGTGTGTGGGGGGCTGCGATCTGTGTTAGTGTGGGGGGGGCTGCGAGCTGTGTTAGGGTGGGGGGGGCAGCGAGCTCTGTTAGTGGGGGGGGGTTGCGAGCTGTGTTAGTGTGGGGGCTGCGAGCTGTGTTAGTGCGGGGGCTGCGAGCAGTGTTAGTGTGGGGGGGGCTGCGAGCTGTGTTAGTGTGGGGGCTGTGAGCTGTGTTAGTGTGAGGGGGGCTGCGAGCTGTGTTAGTGTGGGGGGGTGCTGTGAGCTGTGTTAGTGTGGGGGGGTGCTGTGAGCTGTGTTAGTGTGGGGGGTGCTGTGAGCTGTGTTAGTGTGGAGGTTGCGAGCTGTGTTAGTGTGGGGGCTGAGAGCTGTGTTAATGTGGGGGCTGCGAGCTGTGTTAGTGTAGGGGCTGTGAGCTGTGTTAGTGTGGGGGCTGCGAGCTGTGTTAGTGTCGGGGGAGGCTGTGAGCTGTGTTAGTGTGGGGTTTGCGAGCTGTGTTAGTGTGGGGGCTGCGAGCTGTGTTAGAGTGGGGGCTGCGAGCTGTGTTAGTGTGGGGGGGGGCTGAGAGCTGTGTTAGTGTGGGGGGGGGCTGCGAGCTGTGTTAGTGTGGGGGGGGGCTGCGAGCTGTGTTAGTGTGGGGGCTGCGAGCTGTGTTAGTGTGTGGGGGGCTGCGAGCTGTGTTAGTGTGGGGGGGGCTGCAAGCTGTGTTAGGGTGGGGGGGGGCAGCGAGCTCTGTTAGTGGGGGGGGGTTGCGAGCTGTGTTAGTGTGGGGGCTGCGAGCTGTGTTAGTGCGGGGGCTGCGAGCAGTGTTAGTGTGGGGGGGGCTGCGAGCTGTGTTAGTGTGGGGGCTGTGAGCTGTGTTAGTGTGGGGGGGGCTGCGAGCTGTGTTAGTGTGGGGGGGTGCTGTGAGCTGTGTTAGTGAGGGGGGGTGCTGTGAGCTGTGTTAGTGTGGGGGGTGCTGTGAGCTGTGTTAGTGTGGGGGATGCGAGCTGTGTTAGTGTGGGGGCTGAGAGCTGTGTTAGTGTGGGGGCTGCGAGCTGTGTTAGTGTAGGGGCTGTGAGCTGTGTTAGTGTGGGGGCTGCGAGCTGTGTTAGTGTGGGGGGAGGCTGTGAGCTGTGTTAGTGTGGGGTTTGCGAGCTGTGTTCGTGTGGGGGCTGCGAGCTGTGTTAGTGTGGGGGCTGCGAGCTGTGTTAGTGTGGGGGCTGCGAGCTGTGTTAGTGTGGGGGCTGCGAGCTGTGTTAGTGTGGGGGCTGCGAGCTGTGTGAGTGTGGGGGCTGACAGCTGTGTAAGTGTGGGGGCTGACAGCTGTGTAAGTGTGGGGGCTGACAGCTGTGTAAGTGTGGGGGCTGCGAGCTGTGTTAGTGTGGGGGCTGTTAGTGTGGGGGCTGTGAGCTGTGTTAGTGTGGGGGCTGCGAGCTGTGATAGTGTCGGGGCTGCGAGCTGTGATAGTGTGGGGGCTGCGAGCTGTGATAGTGTGGGGGCTGCGAGCTGTGATAGTGTGGGGGCTGCGAGCTGTGTTAGTGTGGGGGCTGTTAGTGTGGGGGCTGTGAGCAGTGTTAGTGTGGGGGCTGTGAGCTGTGTTAGTGTGGGGGCTGCGAGCTGTGATAGTGTGGGGGCTATTAGTGTGGGGGCTGCGAGCTGTGTTAGTGTGGGCGCTGCGAGCTGTGTTAGTGTGGGGGCTGCGAGCTGTGTTAGTGTGGGGGTTGCGAGCTGTGTTAGTGTGGGGGCTGTTAGTGTGGGGGCTGTGAGCTGTGTTAGTGTGGGGGCTGTTAGTGTGGGGGCTGCGAGCTGTGTTAGTGTGGGGGCTGCGAGCTGTGTTAGTGTGGGAGCTGTGTTAGTGTGGGGGCTGCGAGCTGTGTTAGTGTGGGGGCTGCGAGCTGTGTTAGTGTGGGGGCTGCGAGCTGTGTTAGTGTGGGGGCTGCGAGCTGTGTTAGTGTGGGGGCTGCGAGCTGTGTTAGTGTGGGGGCTGCGAGCTGTGTTAGTGTGGGGGCTGCGAGCTGTGTTAGTGTGGGGGCTGCGAGCTGTGTTAGTGTGGGGGCTGCGAGCTGTGTTAGTGTGGGGGCTGCGAGCTGTGTTAGTGTGGGGGCTGCGAGCTGTGTTAGTGTGGGGGCTGCGAGCTGTGTTAGTGTGGGGGCTGCGAGCTGTGTTAGTGTGGGGGCTGCGAGCTGTGTTAGTGTGGGGGCTGCGAGCTGTGTTAGTGTGGGGGCTGCGAGCTGTGTTAGTGTGGGGGCTGCGAGCTGTGTTAGTGTGGGGGCTGCGAGTTGTGTTAGTGTGGTGGGGGCTGCGAGCTGTGTTAGTGTTGGGGCTGCGAGCTGTGTTAGTGTGGGGGCTGCGAGCTGTGTTAGTGTGGGGTGGGGCTGTGTTAGTGTGGGGGGGGGTTGCGAGCTGTGTTAGGGTGGGGGGTTGGGGCCGTGAGCTGTGTTAGTGTGCGGGCTGCGAGCTGTGTTAGTGTGGGGTGGGGCTGTGTTAGTGTGGGGGGGGGGGTTGCGAGCTGTGTTAGTGTGGGGGGGTGGGGCCGTGAGCTGTGCTGGTGTGGGGGTTGCGAGCTGTGTTAGTGTGGGGGGGGGGCTGTGAGCTATGTTAGTGTGGGGGAGGCTGTGAGCTATGTTAGTGTGGGGGTGTGGGGCCCTGAGCTGTGTTAGTGTGGGGGTTACGAGCTCTATTAGTGTGGGGGGGTGCTGCGAGCTGTGTTAGTGTGGGGGGGGGCTGTGAGCTATGTTAGTGTGGGGGGGTGCTGCGAGCTGTGTAAGTGTGGGGGGGGGCTGTGAGTTGTGTTAGTGTGGGGGGGGCTGCGAGCTTTGTTAGTGTGGGGGGGGCTGCGAGCTGTGTTAGTGTGGGGGGGGCTGCGAGCTGTGTTAGTGTGTGGGGGGGGGCTGTGAGCTGTGTTAGTGTGGGGGGGGGGCTGTGAGCTGTGTTAGTGTGGGGGGGGGCTGTGAGCTGTGTTAGTGTGGGGGACGCTGTGAGCTATGTTAGTGTGGGGGGGTGCTGCGAGCTGTCTTAGTGTGGGGGGGGTGCTGCGAGCTGTCTTAGTGTGGGGGCTGGGAGCTGTGTTAGTGTGGGGGGGGGCTGGGAGCTGTGTTAGTGTGGGAGGGGGCTGCGAGCTGTGTTAGTGTGGGGGGGTCTGCGAGCTGTGTTAGTGTGGGGGCGGCTGCGAGCTGTGTTAGTGTGGGGAGGGGCTGCGAGCTGTGTTAGTGTGGGGGGGGCTGCGAGCTGTGTTAGTGTGGGGGGGGCTGCGAGCTGTGTTAGTGTGGGGGGGGCTCCGAGCTGTGTTAGTGTGGGGGGGGTTGCGAGCTGTGTTAGTGTGGGGGCTGCGAGCTGTGTTAGTGCGGGGGCTGCGAGCAGTGTTAGTGTGGGGGGGGCTGCGAGCTGTGTTAGTGTGGGGGCTGTGAGCTGTGTTAGTGTGCGGGCTGCGAGCTGTGTTAGTGTGGGGGGGTGCTGTGAGCTGTGTTAGTGTGGGGGGGGCTGTGAGCTGTGTTAGTGTGGGGGTTGCGAGCTGTGTTAGTGTGGGGGGAGGCTGTGAGCTGTGTTAGTGTGGGGTTTGCGAGCTGTGTTAGTGTGGGGGCTGCGAGCTGTGAGTGTGGGGGCTGCGAGCTGTGTGAGTGTGGGGGCTGCGAGCTGTGTGAGTGTGGGGGCTGCGAGCTGTGTGAGTGTGGGGGCTGCGAGCTGTGTGAGTGTGGGGGCTGCGAGCTGTGTGAGTGTGGGGGCTGCGAGCTGTGTGAGTGTGGGGGCTGCGAGCTGTGTGAGTGTGGGGGCTGCGAGCTGTGTGAGTGTGGGGGCTGCGAGCTGTGTGAGTGTGGGGGCTGCGAGCTGTGTGAGTGTGGGGGCTGCGAGCTGTGTGAGTGTGGGGGCTGCGAGCTGTGTGAGTGTGGGGGCTGACAGCTGTGTAAGTGTGGGGGCAGTGAGTGTGGGGGCTGCGAGCTGTGTTAGTGTGTGGGCTGTTAGTGTGGGGGCTGTGAGCTGTGTTAGTGTGGGGGCTGCGAGCTGTGATAGTGTGGGGGCTGCGAGCTGTGTTAGTGTGGGGGCTGCGAGCTGTGTTAGTGTGGGGGCTGCGAGCTGTGTTACTGTGGGGGGGTGGCTGTGAGCTGTGTTAGTGTGGGGGTTGCGAGCTCTGTTAGTGTTGGGGGGTGCTGTGAGCTGTGTTAGTGTGGGGGCTGCGAGCTGTGTTAGTGTGGGGGCTGCGAGCTGTGTTAGTGTGGGGGTTGCGAGCTCTGTTAGTGTTGGGGGGTGCTGTGAGTTGTGTTAGTGTGGGGGCTGCGAGCTGTGTTAGTGTGGGGGCTGCGAGCTGTGTTAGTGTGGGGGCTGCGAGCTGTGTTAGTGTGGGGGCTGCGAGCTGTGTTAGTGTGGGGGCTGCGAGCTGTGTTAGTGTGGGGGCTGCGAGCTGTGTTAGTGTGGGGGCTGCGAGCTGTGTTTGTGTTGGGGCTGCGAGCTGTGTTAGTGTGGGGGCTGCGAGCTGTGTTAGTGTGGGGGCTGCGAGCTGTGTTAGTGTGGGGGCTGCGAGCTGTGCTCGTGTGGTGGGGGGCTGCGAGCTGTGTTAGTGTGGGGGCTGCGAGCTGTGAGTGTGGGGGCTGCGAGCTGTGTTAGTGGGGGCTGCGAGCTGTGTTAGTGTGGGGGCTGCGAGCTGTGTTAGTGGGGGCTGCGAGCTGTGTTAGTGGGGGCTGCGAGCTGTGTTAGTGTGGGGGCTGCGAGCTGTGAGTGTGGGGGCTGCGAGCTGTGTTAGTGCGGGGGCTGCGAGCTGTGTTAGTGCGGGGGCTGCGAGCTGTGTTAGTGCGGGGACTGCGAGCTGTGTTAGTGCGGGGGCTGCGAGCTGTGTTAGTGAGGGGGCTGCGAGCTGTCTTAGTGCGGGGGCTGCGAGCTGTCTTAGTGCGGGGGCTGCGAGCTGTCTTAGTGCGGGGGCTGCGAGCTGTGTTAGTGCGGGGGCTGCGAGCTGTGTTAGTGTGGGGGCTGCGAGCTGTGTTAGAGTGGGGGCTGCGAGCTGTGTTAGTGTGGGGGGGGGCTGAGAGCTGTGTTAGTGTCGGGGGGGCTGCGAGCTGTGTTAGTGTGGGGGGGGGCTGCGAGCTGTGTTAGTGTGGGGGCTGCGAGCTGTGTTAGTGTGTGGGGGGCTGCGAGCTGTGTTAGTGTGGGGGGGGGCTGTGAGCTGTGTTAGTGTGGGGGGGGGCTGTGAGCTGTGTTAGTGTGGGGGAGGCTGTGAGCTATGTTAGTGTGGGGGGGTGCTGCGAGCTGTGTTAGTGTGGGGGGGTGCTGCGAGCTGTGTTAGTGTGGGGGCTGTGAGCTGTGTTAGTTTGGGGGCGTGCTGCGAGCTGTGTTAGTGTGGGGGCTGTTAGTGTGGTGGCTGCGAGCTGTGTTAGTGTGGGGGCTGCGAGCTGTGTTAGTGTGGGGGCTGCGAGCTGTGTTAGTGTGGGGGCTGCGAGCTGTGTTAGTGTGGGGGCTGCGAGCTGTGTTAGTGTGGGGGCTGCGAGCTGTGTTAGTGTGGGGGCTGCGAGCTGTGTTAGTGTGGGGGCTGCGAGCTCTGTTAGTGTGGGGGCTGCGAGCTCTGTTAGTGTGGGGGCTGCGAGCTCTGTTAGTGTGGGGGCTGCGAGCTCTGTTAGTGTGGGGGCTGCGAGCTGTGTTAGTGTGGGGGCTGCAAGCTGTGTTAGTGTGGGGGCTGCGAGCTGTGTTAGTGTGGGGGCTGCGAGCTGTGTTAGTGTCGGGGCTGCGAGCTGAGTTAGTGTCGGGGCTGCGAGCTGTGTCAGTGTGGGGGCTGCGAGGTGTGTCGGTGTGGGGGCTGCGAGCGGTGTCGGTGTGGGGGCTGCGAGCTGTGTCAGTGCTGGGGGCTGCGAGCTGTGTCAGTGCTGGGGGCTGCGAGCTGTGTTAGTGTGGGGGGGGGCTGTGAGCTGTGTTAGTGTGGGGGGGGGCTGTGAGCTGTGTAAGTGTGGGGGAGGCTGTGAGCTATGTTAGTGTGGGGGGGTGCTGCGAGCTATGTTAGTGTTGGGGGGGGCTGTGAGCTGTGTTAGTGTGGGGGGGGGGCTGAGAGCTGTGTTAGTGTGGGGGGGGCTGCGAGCTGTGTTAGTGTGGGGGGGTGCTGCGAGCTGTGTTAATGTGGGGGCTGCGAGCTGTGTTAGTGTGTGGGGGGCTGCGAGCTGTGTTAGTGTGGGGGGGGCTGCGAGCTGTGTTAGGGTGGGGGGGGCAGCGAGCTCTGTTAGTGGGGGGGGGTTGCGAGCTGTGTTAGTGTGGGGGCTGCGAGCTGTGTTAGTGCGGGGGCTGCGAGCAGTGTTAGTGTGGGGGGGGCTGCGAGCTGTGTTAGTGTGGGGGCTGTGAGCTGTGTTAGTGTGAGGGGGGCTGCGAGCTGTGTTAGTGTGGGGGGGTGCTGTGAGCTGTGTTAGTGTGGGGGGGTGCTGTGAGCTGTGTTAGTGTGGGGGGTGCTGTGAGCTGTGTTAGTGTGGAGGTTGCGAGCTGTGTTAGTGTGGGGGCTGAGAGCTGTGTTAATGTGGGGGCTGCGAGCTGTGTTAGTGTAGGGGCTGTGAGCTGTGTTAGTGTGGGGGCTGCGAGCTGTGTTAGTGTCGGGGGAGGCTGTGAGCTGTGTTAGTGTGGGGTTTGCGAGCTGTGTTAGTGTGGGGGCTGCGAGCTGTGTTAGAGTGGGGGCTGCGAGCTGTGTTAGTGTGGGGGGGGGCTGAGAGCTGTGTTAGTGTGGGGGGGGCTGCGAGCTGTGTTAGTGTGGGGGGGGGCTGCGAGCTGTGTTAGTGTGGGGGCTGCGAGCTGTGTTAGTGTGTGGGGGGCTGCGAGCTGTGTTAGTGTGGGGGGGGCTGCAAGCTGTGTTAGGGTGGGGGGGGGCAGCGAGCTCTGTTAGTGGGGGGGGGTTGCGAGCTGTGTTAGTGTGGGGGCTGCGAGCTGTGTTAGTGCGGGGGGCTGCGAGCAGTGTTAGTGTGGGGGGGGCTGCGAGCTGTGTTAGTGTGGGGGCTGTGAGCTGTGTTAGTGTGGGGGGGGCTGCGAGCTGTGTTAGTGTGGGGGGGTGCTGTGAGCTGTGTTAGTGTGGGGGGGTGCTGTGAGCTGTGTTAGTGTGGGGGGTGCTGTGAGCTGTGTTAGTGTGGGGGATGCGAGCTGTGTTAGTGTGGGGGCTGAGAGCTGTGTTAGTGTGGGGGCTGCGAGCTGTGTTAGTGTAGGGGCTGTGAGCTGTGTTAGTGTGGGGGCTGCGAGCTGTGTTAGTGTGGGGGGAGGCTGTGAGCTGTGTTAGTGTGGGGTTTGCGAGCTGTGTTCGTGTGGGGGCTGCGAGCTGTGTTAGTGTGGGGGCTGCGAGCTGTGTTAGTGTGGGGGCTGCGAGCTGTGTTAGTGTGGGGGCTGCGAGCTGTGTGAGTGTGGGGGCTGACAGCTGTGTAAGTGTGGGGGCTGACAGCTGTGTAAGTGTGGGGGCTGTGAGCTGTGTTAGTGTGGGGGCTGCGAGCTGTGATAGTGTCGGGGCTGCGAGCTGTGATAGTGTGGGGGCTGCGAGCTGTGATAGTGTGGGGGCTGCGAGCTGTGATAGTATGGGGGCTGCGAGCTGTGTTAGTGTGGGGGCTGTTAGTGTGGGGGCTGTGAGCAGTGTTAGTGTGGGGGCTGTGAGCAGTGTTAGTGTGGGGGCTGCGAGCTGTGATAGTGTGGGGGCTATTAGTGTGGGGGCTGCGAGCTGTGTTAGTGTGGGCGCTGCGAGCTGTGTTAGTGTGGGGGCTGCGAGCTGTGTTAGTGTGGGGGTTGCGAGCTGTGTTAGTGTGGGGGCTGTTAGTGTGGGGGCTGTGAGCTGTGTTAGTGTGGGGGCTGTTAGTGTGGGGGCTGCGAGCTGTGTTAGTGTGGGGGCTGCGAGCTGTGTTAGTGTGGGAGCTGTGTTAGTGTGGGGGCTGCGAGCTGTGTTAGTGTGGGGGCTGCGAGCTGTGTTAGTGTGGGGGCTGCGAGCTGTGTTAGTGTGGGGGCTGCGAGCTGTGTTAGTGTGGGGGCTGCGAGCTGTGTTAGTGTGGGGGCTGCGAGCTGTGTTAGTGTGGGGGCTGCGAGCTGTGTTAGTGTGGGGGCTGCGAGCTGTGTTAGTGTGGGGGCTGCGAGCTGTGTTAGTGTGGGGGCTGCGAGCTGTGTTAGTGTGGGGGCTGCGAGCTGTGTTAGTGTGGGGGCTGCGAGCTGTGTTAGTGTGGGGGCTGCGAGCTGTGTTAGTGTGGGGGCTGCGAGCTGTGTTAGTGTGGGGGCTGCGAGCTGTGTTAGTGTGGGGGCTGCGAGCTGTGTTAGTGTGGGGGCTGCGAGCTGTGTTAGTGTGGGGGCTGCGAGCGGTGTTAGTGTGGGGGCTGCGAGCTGTGTTAGTGTGGGGGCTGCGAGCTCTGTTAGTGTGGGGGCTGCGAGCTGTGTTAGTGTGGGAGCTGTCAGTGTGGGGGCTGCGAGCTGTGTTAGTGTGGGAGCTGCGAGCTGTGTTAGTGTGGGGGCTGCGAGCTGTGTTAGTGTGGGGGCTGCGAGCTGTGTTAGTGTGGGGGCTGCGAGCTGTGTTAGTGTGGGGGCTGCGAGCTGTGTTAGTGTGGGGGCTGCGAGCTGTGTTAGTGTGGGGGCTGTTAGTGTGGGCTCTGCGAGCTGTGTTAGTGTGGGGGCTGCGAGCTGTGTTAGAGTGGGGGCTGCGAGCTGTGTTAGAGTGGGGGCTGCGAGCTGTGTTAGAGTGGGGGCTGCGAGCTGTGTTAGTGTGGGGGCTGCGAGCTGTGTTAGTGTGGGGGCTGCGAGCTGTGTTAGTGTGGGGGCTGTTAGTGTGGGGGCTGCGAGCTGTGTTAGTGTGGGGCTGTTAGTGTGGGGGCTGTGAGCTGTGTAAGTGTGGGGCCGTTAGTGTGGGGGCTGCGAGCTGTGTTAGTGTGGGGCCGTTAGTGTGGGGGCTGTGAGCTGTGTAAGTGTGGGGGCTGCGAGCTGTGTTAGTGTGGGGCCGTTAGCGTGGGGGCTGTGAGCTGTGTAAGTGTGGGGCTGCGAGCTGTGTTAGTGTGGGGGCTGCGAGCTGTGTTAGTGTGGGGGCTGCGAGCTGTGGTAGTGTGGGGGCTGCGAGCTGTGGTAGTGTGGGGGCTGCGGGCTGTGTTAGTGTGGGGGCTGCGAGCTGTGTTAGTGTGGGGGCTGCGAGCTGTGTTAGTGTGGGGGCTGCGAGCTGTGTTAGTGTGGGGGCTGCGAGCTGTGTTAGTGTGGGTTTGGGGCTGTGTTAGTGTGGGGGGGGGTTGCGAGCTGTGTTAGTGTGGGGGGATGGGGCCGTGTGCTGTGTTAGTGTGCGGGCTGAGCGCTGTGTTATTGTGGGGGCTGCGAGCTGTGTTAGTGCGGGGGCTGCGAGCTGTGTTAGTGTGGGGTGGGGCTGTGTTAGTGTTGGGGGGGGGGTTGCGAGCTGTGTTAGTGTGGGGGGGTGGGGCCGTGAGCTGTGTTGGTGTGGGGGTTGCGAGCTGTGTTAGTGTGGGGGGGGGCTGTGAGCTATGTTAGTGTGGGGGAGGCTGTGAGCTATGTTAGTGTGGGGGGGTGCTGCGAGCTGTGTTAGTGTGGGGGGGGTTGTGAGCTGTGTTAGTGTGGGGGGGGGCTGTGAGCTGTGTTAGTGTGGGGGGGGGCTGTGAGCTGTGTTAGTGTGGGGGGGGGCTGTGAGCTGTGTTAGTGTGGGGGGGGCTGCGAGCTGTGTTAGTGTGGGGGGGGGCTGTGAGCGGTGTTAGTGTGGGGGGTGCTGTGAGCTGTGTTAGTGTGGGGGGGGGCTGTGAGCTGTGTTAGTGTGGGGGAGGCTGTGAGATATGTTAGTGTGGGAGGGTGCTGCGAGCTGTGTTAGTGTGGGGGGGGCGCTGGGAGCTGTGTTAGTGTGGGGGGGGCTGCGAGCTGTGTTACTGTGGGGGGGGGGCTGCGAGCCGTGTTAGTGTGGGGCCTGCGAGCTGTGTTAGTGTGTGGGGGGCTGCGAGCTGTGTTAGTGTGGGGGGGGGCTGTGAGCTGTGTTAGTGTGGGGGGGGCAGCGAGCTGTGTTAGTGTGGGGGGGGTTGCGAGCTGTGTTAGTGTGGGGGCTGCGAGCTGTGTTAGTGCGTGGGCTGCGAGCAGTGTTAGTGTGGGGGGGGCTGCGAGCTGTGTTAGTGTGGGGGCTGTGAGCTGTGTTAGTGTGGGGGGGGCTGCGAGCTGTGTTAGTGTGGGGGGGTGCTGTGAGCTGTGTTAGTGTGGGGGGGGCTGTGAGCTGTGTTAGTGTGGGGGTTGCGAGCTGTGTTAGTGTGGGGGCAGAGAGCTGTGTTAGTGTGGGGGCTGAGAGCTGTGTTAGTGTAGGGGCTGTGAGCTGTGTTAGTGTGGGGGCTGCGAGCTGTGTTAGTGTGGGGGGAGGCTGTGAGCTGTGTTAGTGTGGGGTTTGCGAGCTGTGAGTGTGGGGGCTGCGAGCTGTGTTAGTGCGGGGGCTGCGAGCTGTGTTAGTGCGGGGGCTGCGAGCTGTGTTAGTGTGGGGGCTGCGAGCTGTGTGAGTGTGGGGTCTGCGAGCTGTGTGAGTGTGGGGGCTGCGAGCTGTGTGAGTGTGGGGGCTGCGAGCTGTGTGAGTGTGGGGGCTGCGAGCTGTGTGAGTGTGGGGGCTGACAGCTGTGTAAGTGTGGGGGCTGTGTTAGTGTGTGGGCTGTGAGCTGTGTTAGTGTGGGGGCTGCGAGCTGTGTTAGTGTGGGGGCTGCGAGCTGTGTTAGTGTGGGGGCTGCGAGCTGTGATAGTGTGGGGGCTGCGAGCTGTGTTAGTGTGGGGGCTGTTAGTGTGGGGGCTGTGAGCAGTGTTAGTGTGGGGGCTGTGAGCTGTGTTAGTGTGGGGGCTGCGAGCTGTGATAGTGTGGGGGCTAATAGTGTGGGGGCTGCGAGCTGTGTTAGTGTGGGGGTTGCGAGCTCTGTTAGTGTTGGGGGGTGCTGTGAGCTGTGTTAGTGTGGGGGCTGCGAGCTGTGTTAGTGTGGGGGCTGCGAGCTGTGTTAGTGTGGGGGTTGCGAGCTCTGTTAGTGTTGGGGGGTGCTGTGAGTTGTGTTAGTGTGGGGGCTGCGAGCTGTGTTAGTGTGGGGGCTGCGAGCTCTGTTAGTGTGGGGGCTGCGAGCTGTGTTAGTGTGGGGGCTGCGAGCTGTGTTAGTGTGGGGGCTGCGAGCTGTGTTAGTGTGGGGGCTGCGAGCTGTGTTAGTGTGGGGGCTGCGAGCTGTGTTAGTGTGGGGGCTGCGAGCTGTGCTAGTGTGGTGGGGGGCTGCGAGCTGTGTTAGTGTGGGGGCTGCGAGCTGTGAGTGTGGGGGCTGCGAGCTGTGTTAGTGGGGGCTGCGAGCTGTGTTAGTGTGGGGGCTGCGAGCTGTGTTAGTGGGGGCTGCGAGCTGTGTTAGTGTGGGGGCTGCGAGCTGTGAGTGTGGGGGCTGCGAGCTGTGTTAGTGCGGGGGCTGCGAGCTGTGTTAGTGCGGGGGCTGCGAGCTGTGTTAGTGCGGGGACTGCGAGCTGTGTTAGTGCGGGGGCTGCGAGCTGTGTTAGTGAGGGGGCTGCGAGCTGTCTTAGTGCGGGGGCTGCGAGCTGTCTTAGTGCGGGGGCTGCGAGCTGTCTTAGTGCGGGGGCTGCGAGCTGTCTTAGTGCGGGGGCTGCGAGCTGTGTTAGTGCGGGGGCTGCGAGCTGTGTTAGTGCGGGGGCTGCGATCTGTGTTAGTGTGGGGGCTGTGTTAGTGTGTGAGCTGCGAGCTGTGTTAGTGTGGGGGCTGCGAGCTGTGTTCGTGCGGGGGCTGTTAGTGCGGGGGCTGTTAGTGCGGGGGCTGTTAGTGCGGGGGCTGTTAGTGCGGGGGCTGTTCGTGCGGGGGCTGTTCGTGCGGGGGCTGTTCGTGCGGGGGCTGTTCGTGCGGGGGCTGTTAGTGCGGGGGCTCTTAGTGCGGGGGCTGTTAGTGCGGGGACTGTTAGTGCGGGGGCTGCGAGCTGTGTTAGTGTGGGGGCTGCGAGCTGTGTTAGTGTGGGGGCTGCGAGCTGTGTTAGTGTGGGGGCTGCGAGCTGTGTTAGTGCGGGGGATGCGAGCTGTGTTAGTGCGGGGGCTGCGAGCTGTGTTAGTGTGGGGGCTGCGAGCTGTGTTAGTGTGGGGGCTGCGAGCTGTGTTAGTGTGGGGGCTGTTAGTGCGGGGGCTGCGAGCTCTGTTAGTGCGGGGGCTGCGAGCTGTGTTAGTGTGGGGGCTGCGAGCTGTGTTAGTGTGGCGGCTGTTAGTGTGGGGGCTGTGAGCTGTGTTAGTGTGGGGGCTGTTAGTGTGGGGACTGCGAGCTGTGTTAGTGTGGGAGCTGTGTTAGTGTGTGAGCTGCGAGCTGTGTTAGTTTGGGGGCTGCGAGCTGTGTTAGTGTGGGGGCTGCGAGCTGTGTTAGTGTGAGGGCTGCGAGCAGTGTTAGTGTGGGGGCTGCGAGCTGTGTTAGTGTGGGGGCTGCGAGCTGTGTTAGTGTGGGGGCTGCGAGCTGTGTTAGTGTGGGGGCTGCGAGCTGTGTTAGTGTGGGGGCTGCGAGCTGTGTTAGTGTGGGGGCTGCGAGCTGTGTTAGTGTGGGAGCTGTGTTAGTTTGGGGGTTCCAACTGTGTTCGTGTGGGGGCTGCGCGCTGTGTTAGTGTGGGGGCTGCGAGCTGTGTTAGTGTGGGGGGGTGGCTGTGAGCTGTGTTAGTGTGGGGGCTGCGAGCTGTGTTAGTGTGGGGGCTGCGAGCTGTGTTAGTGTGGGGGCTGCGAGCTGTGTTAGTGTGGGGGCTGCGAGCTGTGTTAGTGTGGGGGGGTGGCTGTGAGCTGTGTTAGTGTGGGGGTTGCAAGCTCTGTTAGTGTTGGGGGTTGCTGTGAGTTGTGTTAGTGTGGGGGCTGCGAGCTGTGTTAGTGTTGGGGCTGCGAGCTGTGTTACTGTGGGGGCTGCGAGCTGTCTTAGTGTGGAGGCTGCGAGCTGTGTTCGTGTGGGGGCTGCGAGCTGTGTTCGTGTGGGGGCTGCGAGCTGTGTTAGTGCGGGGGCTGCGAGCTGTGTTAGTGCGGGGGCTGCGAGCTGTGTTAGTGCGGGGGCTGCGAGCTGTGTTAGTGTGGGGGCTGCGAGCTGTGTTAGTGTGGGGGCTGAGAGCTGTGTTAGTGTGGGGGGGGCTATGAGCTGTGTTAGTGTGGGGGTTGCGAGCTGTGTTAGTGTGGGGGGTGCGAGCTGTGTTCGTGTGGGGGCGGGTTATGAGCTGTGTTAGTGGGGGGGGCTGTGAGCTGTGTTAGTGTGGGGGCTGCGAGCTGTGTTAGTGTGGGGGGTGCGAGCTATGTTAGTGTGGGAGCTGCGAGCTGTGTTAGTGTGGGGGCTGCGAGCTGTGTTAGTGTGGGGGCTGCGAGCTGTGTTAGTGTGGGGGCTGCGAGCTGTGTTAGTGTGGGGGCTGCGAGCTGTGTTAGTGTGGGGGCTGCGAGCTGTGTTAGTGTGGGGGCTGCGAGCTGTGTTTGTGTGGGGGCTGCGAGCTGTGTTAGTGTGGGGGCTGCGAGCTGTGTTAGTGTGGGGGCTGCGAGCTGTGTTAGTGTGGGGGCTGCGAGTTGTGTTAGTGTGGTGGGGGCTGCGAGCTGTGTTAGTGTTGGGGCTGCGAGCTGTGTTAGTGTGGGGGCTGCGAGCTGTGTTAGTGTGGGGTGGGGCTGTGTTAGTGTGGGGGGGGGTTGCGAGCTGTGTTAGGGTGGGGGGTTGGGGCCGTGAGCTGTGTTAGTGTGCGGGCTGCGAGCTGTGTTAGTGTGGGGGCTGCGAGCTGTGTTAGTGCGGGGGCTGCGAGCTGTGTTAGTGTGGGGTGGGGCTGTGTTAGTGTGGGGGGGGGGTTGCGAGCTGTGTTAGTGTGGGGGGGTGGGGCCGTGAGCTGTGTTAGTGTGGGGGTTGCGAGCTGTGTTAGTGTGGGGGGGGGGCTGTGAGCTATGTTAGTGTGGGGGAGGCTGTGAGCTATGTTAGTGTGGGGGTGTGGGGCCCTGAGCTGTGTTAGTGTGGGGGTTACGAGCTCTATTAGTGTGGGGGGGTGCTGCGAGCTGTGTTAGTGTGGGGGGGGGCTGTGAGCTATGTTAGTGTGGGGGGGTGCTGCGAGCTGTGTAAGTGTGGGGGGGGGCTGTGAGTTGTGTTAGTGTGGGGGGGGCTGCGAGCTTTGTTAGTGTGCGGGGGGCTGCGAGCTGTGTTAGTGTGGGGGGGGGCTGCGAGCTGTGTTAGTGTGTGGGGGGGGCTGTGAGCTGTGTTAGTGTGGGGGGGGCTGTGAGCTGTGTTAGTGTGGGGGGGGGCTGTGAGCTGTGTTAGTGTGGGGGAGGCTGTGAGCTATGTTAGTGTGGGGGGGTGCTGCGAGCTGTGTTAGTGTGGGGGGGTGCTGCGAGCTGTGTTAGTGTGGGGGCTGTGAGCTGTGTTAGTGTGGGGGGGTGCTGGGAGCTGTGTTAGTGTGGGAGGGGGCTGCGAGCTGTGTTAGTGTGGGGGGGTCTGCGAGCTGTGTTAGTGTGGGGGCGGCTGCGAGCTGTGTTAGTGTGGGGGGGGCTGCGAGCTGTGTTAGTGTGGGGGGGGCTGCGAGCTGTGTTAGTGTGGGGGGGGCTGCGAGCTGTGTTAGTGTGGGGGGGGCTCCGAGCTGTGTTAGTGTGGGGGGGGTTGCGAGCTGTGTTAGTGTGGGGGCTGCGAGCTGTGTTAGTGCGGGGGCTGCGAGCAGTGTTAGTGTGGGGGGGGCTGCGAGCTGTGTTAGTGTGGGGGCTGTGAGCTGTGTTAGTGTGCGGGCTGCGAGCTGTGTTAGTGTGGGGGGGTGCTGTGAGCTGTGTTAGTGTGGGGGGGGCTGTGAGCTGTGTTAGTGTGGGGGTTGCGAGCTGTGTTAGTGTGGGGGGAGGCTGTGAGCTGTGTTAGTGTGGGGTTTGCGAGCTGTGTTAGTGTGGGGGCTGCGAGCTGTGAGTGTGGGGGCTGCGAGCTGTGTTAGTGTGGGGGCTGCGAGCTGTGTGAGTGTGGGGGCTGCGAGCTGTGTGAGTGTGGGGGCTGCGAGCTGTGTGAGTGTGGGGGCTGCGAGCTGTGTGAGTGTGGGGGCTGCGAGCTGTGTGAGTGTGGGGGCTGCGAGCTGTGTGAGTGTGGGGGCTGCGAGCTGTGTGAGTGTGGGGGCTGCGAGCTGTGTGAGTGTGGGGGCTGCGAGCTGTGTGAGTGTGGGGGCTGCGAGCTGTGTGAGTGTGGGGGCTGCGAGCTGTGTTAGTGTGGGGGCTGACAGCTGTGTAAGTGTGGGGGCTGACAGCTGTGTAAGTGTGGGGGCTGACAGCTGTGTAAGTGTGGGGGCAGTGAGTGTGGGGGCTGCGAGCTGTGTTAGTGTTTGGGCTGTTAGTGTGGGGGCTGTGAGCTGTGTTAGTGTGGGGGCTGCGAGCTGTGATAGTGTGGGGGCTGCGAGCTGTGTTAGTGTGGGGGCTGCGAGCTGTGTTAGTGTGGGGGCTGCGAGCTGTGTTACTGTGGGGGGGTGGCTGTGAGCTGTGTTAGTGTGGGGGTTGCGAGCTCTGTTAGTGTTGGGGGGTGCTGTGAGCTGTGTTAGTGTGGGGGCTGCGAGCTGTGTTAGTGTGGGGGCTGCGAGCTGTGTTAGTGTGGGGGCTGACAGCTGTGTAAGTGTGGGAGCTGACAGCTGTGTAAGTGTGGGGGCTGACAGCTGTGTAAGTGTGGGGGCAGTGAGTGTGGGGGCTGCGAGCTGTGTTAGTGTGTGGGCTGTTAGTGTGGGGGCTGTGAGCTGTGTTAGTGTGGGGGCTGCGAGCTGTGATAGTGTGGGGGCTGCGAGCTGTGTTAGTGTGGGGGCTGCGAGCTGTGTTAGTGTGGGGGCTGCGAGCTGTGTTACTGTGGGGGGGTGGCTGTGAGCAGTGATAGTGTGGGGGTTGCGAGCTCTGTTAGTGTTGGGGGGTGCTGTGAGCTGTGTTAGTGTGGGGGCTGCGAGCTGTGTTAGTGTGGGGGCTGCGAGCTGTGTTAGTGTGGGGGTTGCGAGCTCTGTTAGTGTTGGGGGGTGCTGCGAGCTGTGTTAGTGTGGGGGCTGCGAGCTGTGTTAGTGTGGGGGCTGCGAGCTGTGTTAGTGCGGGGGATGCGAGCTGTGTTAGTGCGGGGGCTGCGAGCTGTGTTAGTGTGGGGGCTGCGAGCTGTGTTAGTGTGGGGGCTGCGAGCTGTGTTAGTGTGGGGGCTGTTAGTGCGGGGGCTGCGAGCTCTGTTAGTGCGGGGGCTGCGAGCTGTGTTAGTGTGGGGGCTGCGAGCTGTGTTAGTGTGGGGGCTGCGAGCTGTGTTAGTGTGGGGGCTTCGAGCTGTGTTAGTGTGGGGGCTGCGAGCTCTGTTAGTGTGGGGGCTGCGAGCTCTGTTAGTGTGGGGGCTGCGAGCTCTGTTAGTGTGGGGGCTGCGAGCTCTGTTAGTGTGGGGGCTGCGAGCTCTGTTAGTGTGGGGGCTGCGAGCTGTGTTAGTGTGTGAGCTGCGAGCTGTGTTAGTGTGGGGGCTGCGAGCTGTGTTAGTGTGGGGGCTGTTAGTGTGGGGGCTGCGAGCTGTCTTAGTGTGGGGGCTGCGAGCTGTCTTAGTGTGGGGGCTGCGTGCTGTGTTTGTGTGGGGGCTGCGAGCTGTTTTAGTGTGGGGGCTGCGAGCTGTGTTAGTGTGGGGGCTGCGAGCTGTGTTAGTGTGGGGGCTGCGAGCTGTGTTAGTGTGGGGGCTGCGAGCTGTGTTAGTGTGGGGGCTGTGTTAGTGTGGGGGCTGCGAGCTGTGTTAGTGTGGGGGCTGCGAGCTGTCTTAGTGTGGGGGCTGCGAGCTGTCTTAGTGTGGGGGCTGCGAGCTGTGTTTGTGTGGGGGCTGCGAGCTGTGTTAGTGTGGGGGCTGCGAGCTGTGTTAGTGCGGGGGCTGCGAGCTGTGTTAGTGCGGGGGCTGGGAGCTGTGTTAGTGTGGGGGCTGCGAGCTGTGTTAGTGTGGGGGCTGTTAGTGCGGGGGCTGCGAGCTCTGTTAGTGCGGGGGCTGCGAGCTGTGTTAGTGTGGGGGCTGCGAGCTGTGTTAGTGTGGGGGCTGCGAGCTCTGTTAGTGTGGGGGCTGCGAGCTCTGTTAGTGTGGGGGCTGCGAGCTCTGTTAGTGTGGGGGCTGCGAGCTGTGTTAGTGTGGGGGGGGGCTGTGAGCTGTGTTAGTGTGGGGGGGGCTGTGAGCTGTGTTATTGTGGGGGGGGCTGTGATCTGTGTTAGTGTGGGGGGGCTGTGAGCTGTGTTAGTGTGGGGGGGGCTGCGAGCGGTGTTAGTGTGGGGGGGGGCTGTGAGCGGTGTTAGTTTGGGGGGGCTGTGTGCTGTGTTAGTGTGGGGGGGGGCTGTGTTAGTGCGGGGGCTGCTAGCTGTGTTAGTGTGGGCGCTGCGAGCTGTGTTAGTGTGGGGGCTGCGATCTGTGTTCGTGTGGGGGGGGGCTGTGAGCGGTGTTAGTGTGGGGGGGGGCTGTGAGCTGTGTTAGTGTGGGAGCTGCGAGCTGTGTTAGTGTGGGGGGGGCTGTGAGCTGTGTTAGTGTGGGGGGGGCTGCGAGCTGTGTTAGTGTGGGGGGGGGGCTGTGAGCGGTGTTAGTTTTGGGGGCTGTGAGCTGTGTTAGTGTGGGGGGGGCTGGGAGCTGTGTTAGTGTGGGAGGGGGCTGCGAGCTGTGTTAGTGTGGGGGGGGCTGCGAGCTGTGTTAGTGTGGGGGCGGCTGCGAGCTGTGTTAGTGTGGGGGGGGCTGCGAGCTGTGTTAGTGTGGGGGGGGCTGCGAGCTGTGTTAGTGTGGGGGGGGCTGCGAGCTGTGTTAGTGTGGGGGGGACTCCGAGCTGTGTTAGTGTGGGGGGGGTTGCGAGCTGTGTTAGTGTGGGGGGGGTTGCGAGCTGTGTTAGTGTGGGGGCTGCGAGCTGTGTTAGTGCGGGGGCTGCGAGCAGTGTTAGTGTGGGGGGGGCTGCGAGCTGTGTTAGTGTGGGGGCTGTGAGCTGTGTTAGTGTGGGGGGGGCTGCGAGCTGTGTTAGTGTGGGGGCTGCGAGCTGTGTTAGTGTGGGGGGGTGCTGTGAGCTGTGTTAGTGTCGGGGGGGGCTGTGAGCTGTGTTAGTGTGGGGGTTGCGAGCTGTGTTAGTGTGGGGGGAGGCTGTGAGCTGTGTTAGTGTGGGGTTTGCGAGCTGTGTTAGTGTGGGGGCTGCGAGCTGTGAGTGTGGGGGGTGCGAGCTGTGTTAGTGTGGGGGCTGCGAGCTGTGTGAGTGTGGGGGCTGCGAGCTGTGTGAGTGTGGGGGCTGCGAGCTGTGTGAGTGTGGGGGCTGCGAGCTGTGTGAGTGTGGGGGCTGCGAGCTGTGTGAGTGTGGGGGCTGCGAGCTGTGTGAGTGTGGGGGCTGCGAGCTGTGTGAGTGTGGGGGCTGCGAGCTGTGTGAGTGTGGGGGCTGCGAGCTGTGTGAGTGTGGGGGCTGCGAGCTGTGTGAGTATGGGGGCTGCGAGCTGTGTTAGTGTGGGGGCTGACAGCTGTGTAAGTGTGGGAGCTGACAGCTGTGTAAGTGTGGGGGCTGACAGCTGTGTAAGTGTGGGGGCAGTCAGTGTGGGGGCTGCGAGCTGTGTTAGTGTGTGGGCTGTTAGTGTGGGGGCTGTGAGCTGTGTTAGTGTGGGGGCTGCGAGCTGTGATAGTGTGGGGGCTGCGAGCTGTGTTAGTGTGGGGGCTGCGAGCTGTGTTAGTGTGGGGGCTGCGAGCTGTGTTACTGTGGGGGGGTGGCTGTGAGCTGTGTTAGTGTGGGGGTTGCGAGCTCTGTTAGTGTTGGGGGGTGCTGTGAGCTGTGTTAGTGTGGGGGCTGCGAGCTGTGTTAGTGTGGGGGCTGCGAGCTGTGTTAGTGTGGGGGTTGCGAGCTCTGTTAGTGTTGGGGGGTGCTGTGAGTTGTGTTAGTGTGGGGGCTGCGAGCTGTGTTAGTGTGGGGGCTGCGAGCTGTGTTAGTGTGGGGGCTGCGAGCTGTGTTAGTGTGGGGGCTGCGAGCTGTGTTAGTGTGGGGGCTGCGAGCTGTGTTAGTGTGGGGGCTGCGAGCTGTGTTAGTGTGGGGGCTGCGAGCTGTGTTAGTGTGGGGGCTGCGAGCTGTGTTAGTGTGGGGGCTGCGAGCTGTGCTAGTGTGGTGGGGGGGCTGCGAGCTGTGTTAGTGTGGGGGCTGCGAGCTGTGAGTGTGGGGGCTGCGAGCTGTGTTAGTGGGGGCTGCGAGCTGTGTTAGTGTGGGGGCTGCGAGCTGTGTTAGTGGGGGCTGCGAGCTGTGTTAGTGTGGGGGCTGCGAGCTGTGTTAGTGTGGGGGCTGCGAGCTGTGAGTGTGGGGGCTGCAAGCTGTGTTAGTGCGGGGGCTGCGAGCTGTGTTAGTGAGGGGGCTGCGAGCTGTGTTAGTGCGGGGGCTGCGAGCTGTGTTAGTGCGGGGGCTGCGAGCTGTGTTAGTGAGGGGGCTGCGAGCTGTCTTAGTGCGGGGGCTGCGAGCTGTCTTAGTGCTGGGGCTGCGAGCTGTCTTAGTGCGGGGGCTGCGAGCTGTCTTAGTGCGGGGGCTGCGAGCTGTGTTAGTGCGGGGGCTGCGAGCTGTGTTAGTGCGGGGGCTGCGATCTGTTTTAGTGCGGGTGCTGCGAGCTGTGTTAGTGTGGGGGCTGTGTTAGTGTGTGAGCTGCGAGCTGTGTTAGTGCGGGGGCTGCGAGCTGTGTTAGTGCGGGGGCTGCGATCTGTTTTAGTGCGGGTGCTGCGAGCTGTGTTAGTGTGGGGGCTGTGTTAGTGTGTGAGCTGCGAGCTGTGTTAGTGTGGGGGCTGCGAGCTGTGTTCGTGCGGGGGCTGTTAGTGCGGGGGCTGTTAGTGCGGGGGCTGTTAGTGCGGGGGCTGTTAGTGCGGGGGCTGTTAGTGCGGGGGCTGTTAGTGCGGGGGCTGTTAGTGCGGGGGCTGTTAGTGCGGGGGCTGTTAGTGCGGGGGCTGTTAGTGCGGGGGCTGTTAGTGCGGGGGCTGTTAGTGTGGGGGCTGTTAGTGCGGGGGCTGCGAGCTCTGTTAGTGCGGGGGCTGCGAGCTGTGTTAGTGTGGGGGCTGCGAGCTGTGTTAGTGTGGGTGCTGCGAGCTGTGTTAGTGTGGGGGCTGCGAGCTCTGTTAGTGTGGGGGCTGCGAGCTCTGTTAGTGTGGGGGCTGCGAGCTGTGTTAGTGTGGGGGCTGCGAGCTGTGTTAGTGTGTGAGCTGCGAGCTGTGTTAGTGTGGGGGCTGCGAGCTGTGTTAGTGTGGGGGCTGTTAGTGTGGGGGCTGCGAGCTGTCTTAGTGTGGGGGCTGCGAGCTGTCTTAGTGTGGGGGCTGCGAGCTGTGTTTGTGTGGGGGCTGCGAGCTGTGTTAGTGTGGGGGCTGCGAGCTGTGTTAGTGTGGGGGCTGCGAGCTGTGTTAGTGTGGGGGCTGCGAGCTGTGTTAGTGTGGGGGCTGCGAGCTGTGTTAGTGTGGGGGCTGTGTTAGTGTGGGGGCTGCGAGCTGTGTTAGTGTGGGGGCTGCGAGCTGTGTTAGTGTGGGGGCTGCGAGCTGTCTTAGTGTGGGGGCTGCGAGCTGTGTTTGTGTGGGGGCTGCGAGCTGTGTTAGTGTGGGGGCTGCGAGCTGTGTTAGTGTGGGGGCTGCGAGCTGTGTTAGTGCGGGGGCTGCGAGCTGTGTTAGTGCGGGGGCTGCGAGCTGTGTTAGTGCGGGGGCTGCGAGCTGTGTTAGTGTGGGGGCTGCGAGCTGTGTTAGTGTGGGGGCTGTTAGTGCGGGGGCTGCGAGCTCTGTTAGTGCGGGGGCTGCGAGCTGTGTTAGTGTGGGGGCTGCGAGCTGTGTTAGTGTGGGGGCTGTGTTAGTGTGGGGGCTGCGAGCTGTCTTAGTGTGGGGGCTGCGAGCTGTCTTAGTGTGGGGGCTGCGAGCTGTCTTAGTGTGGGGGCTGCGAGCTGTCTTAGTGTGGGGGCTGCGAGCTGTGTTTGTGTGGGGGCTGTGAGCTGTGTTAGTGTGGGGGCTGCGAGCTGTGTTAGTGCGGGGGGCTGCGAGCTGTGTTAGTGCGGGGGCTGCGAGCTGTGTTATTGTGGGGGCTGCGAGCTGTGTTAGTGTGGGGGCTGTTAGTGCGGGGGCTGCGAGCTGTGTTAGTGCGGGGGCTGCGAGCTGTGTTAGTGTGGGGGCTGCGAGCTGTGTTAGTGTGGGGGCTGCGAGCTGTGTTAGTGTGGGGGCTGCGAGCTCTGTTAGTGTGGGGGCTGCGAGCTCTGTTAGTGTGGGGGCTGCGAGCTGTGTTAGTCTGGGGGCTGCGAGCTCTGTTAGTGTGGGGGCTGCGAGCTGTGTTAGTGTGGGGGCTGCGAGCTGTGTTAGTGTGGGTGGGGGCTGTGAGCTGTGTTAGTGTGGGGGGTGCTGTGAGCTGTGTTAGTGTGGGGGGGGCTGTGATCTGTGTTAGTGTGGGGGGGCTGTGAGCTGTGTTAGTGTGGGGGGGGCTGCGAGCGGTGTTAGTGTGGGGGGGGGCTGTGAGCGGTGTTAGTTTGGGGGGGCTGTGTGCTGTGTTAGTGTGGGGGGGGGCTGTGTTAGTGCGGGGGCTGCTAGCTGTGTTAGTGTGGGCGCTGCGAGCTGTGTTAGTGTGGGGGCTACGATCTGTGTTCGTGTGGGGGGGGGCTGTGAGCGGTGTTAGTGTGGGGGGGGGCTGTGAGCTGTGTTAGTGTGGGAGCTGCGAGCTGTGTTAGTGTGGGGGGGGCTGTGAGCTGTGTTAGTGTGGGGGGGGCTGCGAGCTGTGTTAGTGTGGGGGGGGGCTGTGAGCGGTGTTAGTTTTGGGGGCTGTGAGCTGTGTTAGTGTGGGGGGGGCTGGGAGCTGTGTTAGTGTGGGAGGGGGCTGCGAGCTGTGTTAGTGTGGGGGGGGCTGCGAGCTGTGTTAGTGTGGGGGCGGCTGCGAGCTGTGTTAGTGTGGGGGGAGCTGCGAGCTGTGTTAGTGTGGGGGGGGCTGCGAGCTGTGTTAGTGTGGGGGGGGCTCCGAGCTGTGTTAGTGTGGGGGGGACTCCGAGCTGTGTTAGTGTGGGGGGGGTTGCGAGCTGTGTTAGTGTGGGGGCTGCGAGCTGTGTTAGTGCGGGGGCTGCGAGCAGTGTTAGTGTGGGGGGGGCTGCGAGCTGTGTTAGTGTGGGGGCTGTGAGCTGTGTTAGTGTGGGGGGGTGCTGTGAGCTGTGTTAGTGTGGGGGGGGCTGTGAGCTGTGTTAGTGTGGGGGTTGCGAGCTGTGTTAGTGTGGGGGGAGGCTGTGAGCTGTGTTAGTGTGGGGTTTGCGAGCTGTGTTAGTGTGGGGGCTGCGAGCTGTGAGTGTGGTGGCTGCGAGCTGTGTTAGTGTGGGGGCTGCGAGCTGTGTGAGTGTGGGGGCTGCGAGCTGTGTGAGTGTGGGGGCTGCGAGCTGTGTGAGTGTGGGGGCTGCGAGCTGTGTGAGTGTGGGGGCTGCGAGCTGTGTGAGTGTGGGGGCTGCGAGCTGTGTGAGTGTGGGGGCTGCGAGCTGTGTGAGTGTGGGGGCTGCGAGCTGTGTGAATGTGGGGGCTGCGAGCTGTGTGAGTGTGGGGGCTGCGAGCTGTGTGAGTGTGGGGGCTGCGAGCTGTGTGAGTGTGGGGGCTGCGAGCTGTGTGAGTGTGGGGGCTGCGAGCTGTGTGAGTGTGGGGGCTGCGAGCTGTGTTAGTGTGGGGGCTGACAGCTGTGTAAGTGTGGGAGCTGACAGCTGTGTAAGTGTGGGGGCTGACAGCTGTGTAAGTGTGGGGGCAGTGAGTGTGGGGGCTGTGAGCTGTGTTAGTGTGTGGGCTGTTAGTGTGGGGGCTGTGAGCTGTGTTAGTGTGGGTCTGCGAGCTGTGATAGTGTGGGGGCTGCGAGCTGTGTTAGTGTGGGGGCTGCGAGCTGTGTTAGTGTGGGGGCTGCGAGCTGTGTTACTGTGGGGGGGTGGCTGTGAGCTGTGTTAGTGTGGGGGCTGCGAGCTGTGTTAGTGTGGGGGCTGCGAGCTGTGTTAGTGTGGGGGCTGCGAGCTGTGTTAGTGTGGGGGCTGCGAGCTGTGTTAGTGTGGGGGCTGCGAGCTGTGCTAGTGTGGTGGGGGGCTGCGAGCTGTGTTAGTGTGGGGGCTGCGAGCTGTGAGTGTGGGGGCTGCGAGCTGTGTTAGTGGGGGCTTCGAGCTGTGTTAGTGTGGGGGCTTCGAGCTGTGTTAGTGTGGGGGCTGCGAGCTGTGTTAGTGTGGGGGCTGCGAGCTGTGAGTGTGGGGGCTGCGAGCTGTGTTAGTGCGGGGGCTGCGAGCTGTGTTAGTGCGGGGGCTGCGAGCTGTGTTAGTGCGGGGACTGCGAGCTGTGTTAGTGCGGGGGCTGCGAGCTGTGTTAGTGAGGGGGCTGCGAGCTGTCTTAGTGCGGGGGCTGCGAGCTGTCTTAGTGCGGGGGCTGCGAGCTGTCTTAGTGCGGGGGCTGCGAGCTGTCTTAGTGCGGGGGCTGCGAGCTGTGTTAGTGCGGGGGCTGCGAGCTGTGTTAGTGCGGGGGCTGCGATCTGTCTTAGTGCGGGTGCTGCGAGCTGTGTTAGTGTGGGGGCTGTGTTAGTGTGTGAGCTGCGAGCTGTGTTAGTGTGGGGTCTGCGAGCTGTGTTCGTGCGGGGGCTGTTAGTGCGGGGGCTGTTAGTGCGGGGGCTGTTAGTGCGGGGGCTGTTAGTGCGGGGGCTGTTAGTGCGGGGGCTGTTAGTGCGGGGGCTGTTAGTGCGGGGGCTGTTAGTGCGGGGGCTGTTAGTGCGGGGGCTGTTAGTGCGGGGGCTGTTAGTGCGGGGGCTGCGAGCTGTGTTAGTGTGGGGGCTGCGAGCTGTGTTAGTGTGGGGGCTGTTAGTGCGGGGGCTGCGAGCTCTGTTAGTGCGGGGGCTGCGAGCTGTGTTAGTGCGGGGGCTGCGAGCTGTGTTAGTGTGGGGGCTGCGAGCTCTGTTAGTGTGGGGGCTGCGAGCTCTGTTAGTGTGCGGGCTGCGAGCTCTGTTAGTGTGGGGGCTGCGAGCTGTCTTAGTGTGGGGGCTGCGAGCTGTCTTAGTGTGGGGGCTGCGAGCTGTGTTTGTGTGGGGGCTGCGAGCTGTGTTAGTGTGGGGGCTGCGAGCTGTGTTAGTGTGGGGGCCTGCGAGCTGTGTTAGTGTGGGGGGCTGCGAGCTGTGTTAGTGTGGGGGCTGTGTTAGTGTGGGGGCTGCGAGCTGTGTTAGTGTGGGGGCTGCGAGCTGTCTTAGTGTGGGGGCTGCGAGCTGTCTTAGTGTGGGGGCTGCGAGCTGTCTTAGTGTGGGGGCTGCGAGCTGTGTTTGTGTGGGGGCTGCGAGCTGTGTTAGTGTGGGGGCTGCGAGCTGTGTTAGTGCGGGGGCTGCGAGCTGTGTTAGTGTGGGGGCTGCGAGCTGTGTTAGTGCGGGGGCTGCGAGCTGTGTTAGTGTGGGGGCTGCGAGCTGTGTTAGTGTGGGGGCTGTTAGTGCGGGGGCTGCGAGCTCTGTTAGTGCGGGGGCTGCGAGCTGTGTTAGTGTGGGGGCTGCGAGCTGTGTTAGTGTGGGGGCTGCGAGCTGTGTTAGTGTGGGGGGGGGGGCTGCCAGCTGTGACCAGGTAAAGGACACTAGCTGAGTGAGTACACGCTGCTTTGGAAGCGCCTGAAGGCGGCTGTTTTCCGGGGGTTTGTTTTCAGTACCTGGTTGGGGTGGCGGTGCGGTGGTCCCCGGGTTTGCCAGCAGTGGTTGGGAGCCGCAGTGTCAGCAGCAACGGCGGCGGGTTCGAGTCCAGCTCCGTCCCGGGATCTGAGGAAAGCGATGCTGTTCGAGGCGGAAGTGTACACTGCAGAGGGTTGCCTAGGTTTTCTGGCATGTGGCCGGGCTGGTCAGCCAGTGAAACGCTGTCTGCATCCTGTGACCTGTGCAGAAGCAGAATGCAGCTGATGCTGCTGGAAATCTATCATCGCATTGCATTCTGCGACTATAACATGTGGCACGCATCTGAATACCTGGTGAAATATTGTGGGTGGGTGGGGGGGGTGGGTGGTCTTTAATATTTTTCCAACCGAATCCTTACAAATATTCTGACGGGTACAACACACGAGTAAAACAACACAGCTGTAGCGGATCACCCATTTTTTTATTTTTCTAACATCGCCCATCTGTCCTGAAGATGCTGATTCAAACTGGGTCACCAGGGAATTTATATCATCTTTAGCAGCATTGGTACGGAATCCTATCAATCCAAAATGAAATAACCCTATTGGTGGAACTATAAGACGCCCCAGGATTTTAAAGATAAATATTGAGGAAAAAATATTTCAGTGCATATGGGTATCTAATATTTCCATTTAAAGTTACGAACAAAAGCAAAATGAAGTCTTAGGAAGTATTAAAAACAAAAACAGAATTACCTGGAAAAACTCAGCAGGTCTGGCAGCATCGGCGGAGAAGAAAAGAGTTGACGTTTCGAGTCCTCATGACCCTTCGACAGAACTTGATTTCGAGTCCAAGAAAGAGTTGAAATATAAGCTGGTTTAAGGTGTGTGTGTGGGGAGGCGGAGAGAGAGAGAGAGACAGAGGTGCTTGTGTAGACAAACAAGCAGTGATAGAAGCAGATCATCAAAAGATGTCAGTGCTGACATCTTTTGATGATCTGCTTCTATCACTGCTTGTTTGTCTACACAAGCACCTCTGTCTCTCTCTCTCTCCGCCTCCCCACACACACACCTTAAACCAGCTTATATTTCAACTCTTTCTTGGACTCGAAATCAAGTTCTGTCGAAGGGTCATGAGGACTCGAAACGTCAACTCTTTTCTTCTCCGCCGATGCTGCCAGACCTGCTGAGTTTTTCCAGGTAATTCTGTTTTTGTTTTGGATTTCCAGCATCCGCAGTTTTCTTTGTTTTTATCTTAGGAAGTATTGCTCTTCACCGCTGTCACACTCAGGATCACTGGTGTTATGTAAACTGTCACTTCAAGTAGTACATGGTCTCCTTCTAGAGATGTCACATTTCTTGAATTACTTCACAATTGTTTTGTGTTTCACTACTTGTCACAAATTTCTCACTCACTCACCCACCTGCAAAACGCTGGGTCACTTCATTTGACCTTTTGCTGTCAAAGCTGTATTTTGCAGCTTCCATCCATTTGACCCACACCTCCAGCCTGAATACTTTAAATGGCTTGTTTATGGGAATATCCAAAGGCTGCAATTGGCTTGTAAGTTTGCCTGGGGCCACACGACTTAGACTCTGCCATCGCTTTTGAAGGTCTCAGTTATATGTGCCCAGGACTGGTCACACACTAATGGCAGTCGATTTCTGTAGAAGGTTAACTGGATGCTTTGTGCACACTTTGTCCAGTCACAATTTCACCCCTTCGTTTATACATCCCTTAGGATGAACATGAACAAGAATTCTGTCTGGAATTTCAACCTTTGGTGCCATATTTCTCTTAAGGAGCAGTCACAGCGTCAGAACAACACACCAAAACAAATAGTGTAGTGGGTCCTCTCAGGGCCAAAAGTTTTTAACTGGTAGATGGTGCCTGACCTTTTGATTATTTTCAGCATTTTCGGTTTTTATTTCAGAGTTACGGCATCTGCAGCATCTTGCTTTTGTTTCAGTATTTTTGTTGGGATTGTTCAAGTTATTAATGTTGAAATGGTGCTGCTATAGAATACATGCTTTGAGTACAGCTGTCCCTAATAGGGGAAGGATTAGGGAATCAGTGCAAGAGTATGTAAACCAGTTCACTCTGGGTGTCTCGGAGGAACTGGGAGAGTCTGTGACTTTACTGTGTTGGAAATAAACCTGTTTTAAGGCACAGGCTAGCTTTAGACTCATTCTGCTTCAAAATACAATTATTGCAATTCACACAAGTGCCTTTAATGCCCAAAGTCTTGTTCAATGGCATATTAAAAGTTAGGGGAACTTCATCTGTATTGTCTATTTGGCCAAGATCAAAACACTTTTTTTTCCCTTGCATTAATTACAAATCTGTGAAATTCAAATTCCCTTGTTTCATATTTAGCTGACACCTGTGTTATCTTGGTTATCGTTCACAGGCTGAGCCTATGCCTTTTTATAAACCTGTAGCACTGAGATATTGTGCCGCTAAAATCAGTAATGTTGCTTCCTGCCATTACTGTTAGGAAAAAAAGATAGCTTAAGTAAGTTATTTTTGTATTTCTGGGTGTTAGGAATGAGTTTTAGCTTTGAAGTGTAAGTTTGATTTGTATTTCTGTATCTGTGTGTTAAGAAAGGTCAAATGGAGTTTTAGTTTCACTTTAAAAGGCTGCTTGCATTTCTAATGAGAAGTTTATGACTCCTATAGTGTAAAATTAAACACACAAGAGTAGAAAGAATAGTGCTGTTGGGAGGCAGATAGGCAGGTTCCTCCCACAGACATACACACTGTTTTAAGTTCAATTGAAGCCAGGACCCCAGAGAGACTGGACACTGGGAGAGGGAACTGCAGATTTAAAAAAAAAACCCAAAAAAGTTCCAAGTGAAGAAAACCCGAAAAATCCAGGAGAGTGGAAGTGGGGAAAGCCCAAAGGAGATTTTGTAGTCAAAGGAAGGACAGGAACTTGTTAAGTGAAGTTAAGAGTGAGGGGTAGAGAGAAACGCTCCAAGCTTCAGATTTAAAGTGAGAACAGCTTGCGAGAAGCAAGAAGCTTCAAAGAGACAACTGAAGGTCTGTAATTCTTTGCTATGGGCATGTGAAGCAGTGGTGTCCTGTTAAGGCTGAGTTGGTGAGAGAGAGGGCGTGGAAGAAAGCTTAAATGTATGTGGTGACCCAGGGAAGAGGAACATCAGAAGGAGAGTTCAAAACCCTGGAAATGGGCCGTTGTGGAAGGCATCTCAGAGAAAGCGTTGGTTTGGGAGAAGATTCCAAGGCGAGTTCTTGGAGAGTGGAGATTGGAAACCCTCGTGTGAATGACAGAGTTCAGTGGGACTGGTTGGCTCACTGTGTGACAAGCTTCTGGGAGGGAGTTGAGGAGAGATCCATAGCATCTGTTTGAGGTGGCATCTGTCACTTGGTTTCAGAATGTGGTGTGTCTGACCACAGGGTGCCATAGGTTTACATGGACTGTGTACTTACTGTGAACATTAGAGTATAAGATAGTTTTTGTGACTTTTGTTATCATTACAAATCTGTATACATCTGTAAAGGTATGGTTGTGGTGGAGGAGTATTGTAGTATAGTTCATCTTTTCCTGTTGAATAAATGTTTTATTCTTTTGTTAAAAGTTCATCAGCTGACTCCTGTGACTCTGTTCAGTAGCCACTCTCCACATATCTACACAAACAAAATAAAAGTTAGGATCCATCAAACTGGGATCAGGCTCATCCAATGGTAACCTCAGCTTGGATCATAACAGTTACTCTTCTTGCTTAATCATTAATCAGTTTGGCAGATACAGAAATTCCATTTTCCTGTGGTCTATTATACTATTTTTCACCCCTTCTTCTAGCTGTGGCTGTTTTGCAGCATGCCAATGGAAAGTCTGTTTGCTCTTTTCAATTTTCACCCACTCTTCCCCTGGTTTCTTCCATCACTGTATTATTTTCTCACTTGGAAGAGGACAAGTGTCTTTCAGCTACCCTATTTCCATGCTCTTTGGCACATTGTTATAATTGATGTTCAGGAAACTTTTCTCAGTGGAGACATTTAACTTTATTTACAAGAAAGCAGCAGCAACTACACATGTGCATCAAACTCCATAACTGAAGACGAATTCCCCTGGCGAGGTTCCCCATGCTGCTAGTACATTGCTTTACACAGATTATTTGATCTTACAACACAGGATTAACCTTAAAGCTACAGTCCTATGTTTCCCAAAACTATGATCACTACATTCCTCCCCCTTTAACGTTTCTGTATATTTTGTATTTACAAGGATAATTATCTCATGACATTACAATATTTACAAAGGTCATGAAATTGCAAGTTCAGTCTTTCAGGTGGTTTCCTGATCCATGTAGAACAACGCAGCTCCATAACTTCAGATTCTTTTGTGGGAAGCACATTCTCTGGAACCGCACTAACATCAGGTACCTCATTAGGCACAGGCAGCTCAGTGTCTTCCACTCCGACAGAGACATCGGGCATGGCTATCCTTGGTTGAGTAACTTCAACATGAACCACAGGTTCAGTAATGGTTATTTTTTACTCATTCATGGGATGTGGGCTTCACTGGCTGGGCCAGCATTTATTGCCCTAGTTGCCATTGAGAAGGTGGGGGTGAGCTGCCTCCTTGAACCGCTGCAGTCCATGTGGTGTAGGTACACCCACAGTGCTTATAGGGAGGGAGTTCCAGCATTTTGGCCCAGCAACAGTGAAGGAACGGTGATATATTTCCAAGCCAAGATGGTGTGTGGCTTGGAGGGGAATTTTCAGGTGGTTGTGTTCCCAACCATCTGCTGCCCTTGTCCTTCTAGATGGTAGTGGTCATGGGTTTAGAAGGTGCTATCTAAGGAGCCTTGGTGAGTTACTGCAGTACATCTTGTAGATAGTACACACTGCTGCTACTGTGCGTCGGTGGTGGAGGGATTGAATGTTTGTAGATGTGGTGCCAATCTAGCGGGCTGCTTTGTCCTGGATGGTGTCCAGCTTCTTGAGTGTTGTGGGGGCTGCACTCATCTTGGCAAGTGGAGAGTATTCCATCACACTCCTGACTTACGCCTTGTAGATGGTGGACAAGCTTTGGGGAGTCAGGAGGTGAGTTACTCATCACAGGATTCCTAGCCTTCGACCTGCTCTTGTAGTCACAGTATTTATATGGCTAGTCCAGTTCAGTTCCTGGTCAATGGTAACTCCCAGGATGTTGATGGTGGGGGATTCAGTGATGGTAATGCTGATTGAACATCAAGTAGTGATGGTTAGATTCTCTCTTGTTGGAGATGGTCATTGCCTGGCACTTTTGTGGTGCGAATGTTACTTGCCACTTTCAGCCCAAGCCTGGATATCATCTTGCTGCATTTGGACACGGACTGCTTTGGTGTCTGAGGGGTTAAAAATGGTGCTGGACATTGTGCAATCATCAGTGAACATCCCCACTTCTGACCTTATGGTGGAAGGAAGGTCATTGATGAAGCAGCTGAAGATGGTTGGGCCGAGACATCAATGTTCACATGTGGGACATCACTTTGTTGGGGTATTTCTTTTTTTGTTAAATGACCCACATTCTTACAGTGATCTGGCCCTCCACTTCCACATGGTATGACAATGGTCCAGTCACAGAGCTCACTTTACCAGGTAACCACTTTGGTCCTCCACCAAAATTCCTTACACACACTGCTTCACAAACAGCAAATTTTTGCTCATGACTGTGCAAATCATGAGTCACTTTTTGGTTCCCTTGACTTTTCTCCACCTTCCCCTCCAAACTGGGAAGTATCAGGCTCAGTCTTGTCCGAAGGCGGTGCCTTAGTAAATAGATAGAGGCATTTTCAGAACTCTTGGGTAAGCAGACGGTGCGAACTGGTACTTGTACCGCTGGATTGACTTGTGATTGACCAGTGTTCGTGTATGGTCATTCTGGTTATTTGTTGTTGTGCCATTGTATTCTCAGCATTGGCAGCACATTGCTGGGAAGTTTTGAGCTGAATCCAACACAGTATGATTTGAAAAAAAAATCAGTGCCATATCAGTAACCCTGCATCCTCTTCCTACATGTCTTCTTCTATCTACCATAGAATTTAGTCTCGGTCTTCTTCTTGACTTCACTGTCGACCAGACTTCTCTCAGATGGCATCTCAACTTGTCTTAGTTCAGTGGTTGAGCTACTCAGAACTTCATCATCTACTCACATCTTGGAAAGTTCTACGACTTTTGCTTTTAAATTCTCCTTAGCTTCATTCAGCTGATTCTTCAGCTCTTCTGTCTCTTCTAGTATCTGTTGGCTTCCTCCTGGAACCTTGAACATTGCTGCATCTTCTTTGCCAACTGGATCTTCAATTTGTTCAGAGTGACGTTAAATTCTTCCTGTTTCTCTTCGTAATTTTTCAGAGGCACAAACTTTGACCTGAGGGATCCTTGTCACGTTTGAAAGTCTTTCAACAGGTTTTCCTTTTCTTTGCAAAGCTCACTCGCTTCACTGCACTTTGGTAGGAAGAATAGAGGCATAGTCTATTTTCTAAATGGGGAGAGAAATCAGAAATCTGGAATGCAAAGGGACTTGGGAGGCCTAGTCCAGGATTCTCTTAAGGTTGACGTGGTAGTTAGGAAGGCAAATGCAATGTTGGCATTTATTTCAAGAGGACTAGAATATAAAAGCAGCGATGTGCTGCTGAGGCTTTATAAGGCTCTGGTCAGACCACATTTAGAATATTGTGAGCAATTTTGGGCCCCGTATCCCAGGAAGGATGTGCTGGCCCTGGAGAAGGTCCAGAGGAGGTTCATGAGAATGATCCCGGGAATGAAAGGCTTAACATATGAGGAACGTTTGAGGACTCTGGGTCTATACTCGATGGAGTTTAGAAGGATGAGGGGGGATCTGATTGAAACTTACAGAATACTGAAAGACCTGGATAGAGTGGACGTGGGGAAGATGTTTCCATTAGTAGGAGAGACTAGGACCCGAGGGCACAGCCTCAGAGTAAAGGGAAGACCTTTTAGAACAGAGATGAGGAGAAACTTCTTTAGCTAGAGAAGTGGTGAATCAATGGAATTCATTGCCACAGAAGGCTGTGGAGGCCAGGTCATTGAGTGTATTTAAGACCGAGATAGATAGGCTCTTGATTGGTAAGGGGATCAACGGATACGGGGAGAAGGCGGGAGAATGGGATTGAGAAACTTATCAGCCATGATTGCATGGCAAAGCAGGCTCGATGGGCCGATTGGCTTAATTTCTGCTCCTTTGTCTTATGATATGTCTTATGATCTTCATCTTGAACTCTGTCATTCAGCAGAGTTTCCTTGATATTCTTCAGCTGTTTTTCCATGTCGTTGTTTAAGACAGTCTTCATTTCTTCAGGTTGCTGAATGGCTACATACTCCTTTTTCATCCAGTTGCAGTCCTTGGAATCCAGGCTCATTCTGAAGTACTTTGCCTTGTTCCTTTTCCAACTCAGGAACTCTTCCTGCTTCCTTCTGAAATCTCACTGGCCAATTAAGGTTAATTTCCCTCAACCAATTTTGACCTAGAAGGGTTGGTCCTCTGTCTTCTAATACCATTATGGGTAGATGTGCTGATTGGTGTCTATAATGAACAGTTACCCTGGTGATATCTTTTATCTGGATTTCTTGGACTGTGTACGTTTTCAACCTGGCAGAAGTTTGTTCCAAATTTAATTTTTGATCACCTTTATTAATATATCTGAAAGCGTGTTCTCCTATTACAGTGGTTGAAGCATCTGTGTCTACTTCCATTTTTAAGGGTTTACCATTCACTTGTACTGTAACAATAATTGACTCTGTCTTCCCAACTTTAATGTTGAATAAGGAATAAATATCAGATTTGGCTGTTTCTGGCTCTTCTACACGATAGACTTCATTGGACATTGTTTGTTGTTTGGAGGTCTGTTTAAATTTCACTTTGCACTTTCTCATTATGTGCCCACTTCTGTGACAAAAATAACATTCTACTTTTTCAATTGCCAACCATTAGGAGTATGATTGTTTCCACATCGATGGAAATTAGTTTTCGAATTTGCTGCTAAGCTGTTTCCTCTAAATTTTCAGTTAGCAGGGGCTGCTTCCTGCTTTGCGGCAGAGTCCTGACTTTTTGTGCCACTCTCAGCAGACTGTTCCCACCCAATCAGGCAAACAGCACCATTTTCTGCACCTTGAATCACTTGTGAATCACTTACAGAGCTTTCTATCACCAGCAGTATTTCCAACGCTTTCTTAAAATCAAGATTCACTTCAGCCAGCGATCTTCGCTGAATCTTGTCTTCCTGCACACCACATACTAAACCAACGCTGAGCATGTCATTTCAGGATTTCACCAAAATCACAATATTCCCTTAGTTGTCTTAATTTCCCCAAGTCGATAACAATGGTCTCCCCCGGGACTCTATTACATGAATTGAACCTGAACCTCTCATTGTGACTGAGAGCTAGGGTTGAAAATGTCCCTGAACGAGGACTACTAATTCACTGAAAGTCTTAAAGTCTGGGACACTGGGGGCCATCAAGCTTCAAATTAAACTGTAGGTTTTTTTCCCCACAAATACTCAGGAGAGCTGCTCTCCTCTTTTCCTCCCCCTTGATTTCATTGGCTTGAAAGAAGAGTGCAAAATGTTCAATATATTGAGACAAATCATCTGTGGCTGGCTCAAAGGGATCAATTCTGTCAAACAGTAGCATTTTGGATGAGTATATCTTCTTTTATTTTTAATGAACTTAGATACTCACAATTGCTGGGTGAGGTACAGCATTGAATCTGAATTATCCTTGTAGCCAGTTTGTTATAAATCTGATCTTCAGACAACTTTTCTTAGTAGAAACATTTAACTTTACTTACTAGACAGCAGCAGCAACTACACATGTGTATCAAACTCCATAACTAATGGTGAACTCCCCTGTAGAGGTTTCCTACAATGCTGCTAGCATTGATTTACATAGTTCATGTGATCTTACAACACACTATTAACCATAAAGCTACAGTCTTGCATTTCCCAAAACTATAATTACTACACACACCTTACCACTCCCAGTTTGAATCCGACAGTACAAGAAAAGCTTTACGTCTTTTGTACCCACCAAATCCCATCAGATTTTACAAAATCATCCCATGACCAACGACTGGTATCGTCATCACTGTGCGTAATTCCGAAACATGGGCTAACGATATGTGACAGGGTAATCATTAGATCAGATGACGTATGACAATTTTTGGTAAACTTTTTCCAGCAAAGTAGTGCATTATCTGGTCCAGCAAATATGGCAACTGAAGTCTGTCACAGAGTTTGCAGCGGTCACTGAGAGAGCTGATTGAGCGTTACTGGGCAATGAGGTTTTATTACGTATAAGTTCATTTTGAGCAAGTTTCCAATGTTATTAGTCAACTTCATTATGTGTTATCTCAATAAGTTAAATGACATTTATAATTTAAAGTTAATATATTAATGCTAATCCTTGTTAATCCATCACTACTGTCCATGCATCTATTCCTCTTTACACATGTGTTAGGCAGCCCTGCTGGAGTTCTTGTGGTGCAGTGGGTAGCGTCCCTATCTCTGAGCCAGGTGTTTTAGCTCTGGGTTTGAGTCCCACCCCAGGACTTGATGGACGAGGAAGGTGCGTTTATAATGTGGCCAAACGGCTTGATTATCAACCTGTAAATCCTTGCAGTTTGCCCGATCACAGAATCTTTACAGAGCCGAAGGAGGCGATTCGGCCCATCGAGTCTGTACCGGCTCTCTGAAAGAGCATTCCGCCTCGTCCCACTCCCCGTAACCTCGCGCATTCTCTCTTTTCAGGTGGCAGTCCAATTCCCCTTTTGAATACCTCGGCCGAACCGGCCTCCACTGCCCTCTCACTCAGGGAGTTGGCTCCTGGCTCCAGACTCCAACCACCCCCCGCCCCCCCGGGGCGGAATAAAATTATTCCTCACATCACATCTACTCCTTTTGCCGTTAGTTTTGAATCCGTGCCCCCTGGTTCTTGGTGTTCCCCTGAGTGGGAGCAGTTTCTCACGGCACTGCTGGTGAGAGTGGCAGGGTCTCCTGCTGCGGTGCAGAGTGGCGCCCTCCAGGTAGGGTCTCTGGTGACCTGCTGCAGGGAAATAAAACTGTGCCCTGTGTGCCTGATGTGCCACTGGGCAGGGGTAAGCTCTCAGTCTGCACAGTCCCATTGCAGCTTTGCTCTGTGTGTGTGTGTGTGTGTGTGTGTGTATGTGAAGCTGTCAATCACCTCACTGGGGAGGCCACGCCCCCGGCCCCGCCCCCCTCCGCCAGCGCGGCCGCTGATTGGCCGCGGCAGCTGCCCGTCAGGCCGGGAGGGGAGGGGGAACGGTGCGGTTGCCATGGGGAGGGCCGGGCCGGGCCGGCTCGGGGCGGGGATTGGGCCGGGCCGGGCCGGGGGGGCGGGGATTACGCTGGGCCGTTGGTGGGGGGGCGGCGGCCCGGATCCGGCGGCGGGGGGGAGGAGGATGGCGGAGTCGCCTGAGACCCGGAGCCTGGCCTCGGCCTCCTCGCAGCTCAACCTGGCCGAGGCGGAGGGGGTGAGTAGGAGGCTCGGGGGGGAGGCGCCTAATTCCAGCCCCAGGCCTCGGGGCCTAGTGCTTGCCCCCAGTGACAGGCACATCCCCCCCCCCCACAGCCTGTTGGCCGCTCTCCCAATAACAAGGTGGGATTGTGCCTGAATCCACCTGCAGCATCCCCTCCACTCCTGGTGTAACCCTGGAGCCAGAGAGATCAGAGCCAGGTCCCCCTGCCCAGCCCCCCCCCTCCCCCCCTGCCCAGCCCCCCCCTCCCCCACCCCCTCACCTCCCCCACCCCCCCCTCCCCCAGCCCCCCGCCCCCCCTCTCCCAGCCCCCACCCCCCCTCCCCTGCCCAGCACCCCCTCACCTCCCCTGCCCAGCACCCCCTCACCTCCCCTGCCCAGCACCCCCTCACCTCCCCTGCCCAGCCCCCCCTCACCTCCCCTGCCCAGCCCCCCCTCACCTCCCCTGCCCAGCCCCCCCTCACCTCCCCCAGCCCCCACCCCCCTCCCCCAACCCCCCTCCCCCCCTGCCCAGCCCCCCCTCCCCCCCCTGCCCAGTCCCCCTCA
Organism: Isurus oxyrinchus; assembly: GCA_026770705.1. Classification (NCBI taxonomy): domain Eukaryota; kingdom Metazoa; phylum Chordata; class Chondrichthyes; order Lamniformes; family Lamnidae; genus Isurus; species Isurus oxyrinchus. The sequence continues at coordinate 3,141,472 of JANJGN010000014.1, read as the reverse complement.
TCTCCCCCAGCCCCCCCTCATCTCCCCCAGCCCCCCCTCATCTCCCCCAGCCCCCCTCACCTCCCCCAGCCCCGACCCCCTCCCCCCTGCCCAGCCCTCCCCTCCCCTGCCCCCCTCACCCTGCCCAGCCCCTCCCCCCTCCCCTCCCCCTGCCCAGCCCGACCCACCCCCTCCCCCTCAGCCCGCCCCCACCCCCCTCCCCCCCTGCCCAGCCCCCCTCCCCCCCCTGCCCAGCCCCCCTCCCCCCCCGCCCAGTCCCCCCTGCCCTGCCCCCCCTGCCCTGCCCCCCCTGCCCTGCCCCCCCGCCCTGACCCCCTGCCCCACTGCCCCCCCTGCCCCCTCCCCCACTGCCCCCCCTGCCCCCTCCCCCACTGCCCCCCCTCCCCTCCCCTCCCCCCTCCCCTCCTCTCCCCTCCCCCCTCCCCTCCTCTCCCCTCCCCCCCTCCCCTCCTCTCCCCTCCCCCCTCCCCTCCTCTCCCCTCCCCCCTCCCCTCCTCTCCCCTCCCCCCTCCCCTCCTCTCCCCTCCCCCCTCCCCTCCCCCCTCCCCTCCTCTCCCCACCCCCCTCCTCTCCCCTCCCCCTCCCTCCCCTCCCCCTCCCTCCCCTCCCCTGCCTCCCCTCCCCTGTCCCCACTCCCCTGCCCCCCCTCCCCAGTATTTGGACAGCCGATGTTGCAGCTGGACATGCCTGAGAGGGGCTTTGTCTGCGCTCAATACCCCCAAAGTGATCTGCCCTGGCTCCGGAGCAAAAAGTGGCAGCTTGACTTGGTGACCTGCCTAGTAACATACCCCCCCCCAGCCCTGCCTCTGCAACTTGGGCGCAGCATTATTATCTCAGGGTCTTATGAAATTCTGCAATCTACTTCTGCATCCCCAATTTTCACCCCCCCCTCCCCCCAACCATTGTCAGCCGTGTCTTCAACTGCCTGGGCCCCCCCAAACACTGGAATTACCTCCTTAAACCTCTCCGTCCCTCTTCCTCCATTAAGATGCCAGTTAAAACCTACTGCTATAACCACCATCTGACCGACTATCTCCTTAGCTGGTTCAGTGTCGTATTTTGCTTTATAATGCTCTTATGCCGCACCCTTGGGACAGTTTGTTACATTAAAGGTGCTATGTAAATGGAAATTGGTCTTGTTCTGCTAGGTAGTGTTAGATGACAGGCCAGCACCACAATTCAGCGAAAATGTAATATTGCGAAGCTAGCGTATTCACATATCCCTGTATTTCCAGCATTGATTGGTTTCTTAAAGTTTCACTTTAATTTTTTGTTATTGTGTGTGTACTTGTGCTCATGTGTGCCACCATCCTGTGGCCCTGGTATTTGCATGTCCTGAGGACTGCAACAGCTAGAGATAAGTGAAAAGTTATTACTCTGGCTGCTATCAAAGAGGAAAAAGGGGTAGAAAGGTGAAGGGTTAGAGAGGCAATTCAAGAGGTGGGGGCCTGGGAAGCTGTGTTGCCAGTGATGGAGAGATTAAAATTGAGGATGTGCACCTTACCAGAATTGAAGGAATGCAGGTATCTTGGTGGATTGTGGGGCTGTGGGTTAGTTTTGCTCTGAGGTTACAGGTGTATGGAGGATTTTGAAAACAAGGATGGGTATTTTAAAATTCAGGTGTTGCTGGACCGGGAGCCAGTGTAGGTCAGCGAGCACAGGGTGATGGGTAAACAGGACTTGCTATGATTTAGGACTGGACAGCAAAATTTTGGATGAGCTTAAGTTTCTGTGTAGTGGAAGATGGGAGTGGGAGGCCAGCCAAGAGTGCTTTGGAATAGTCAAGTCTGGAGGTAACAAAGATATAGATGAGGGTTTTAGCAGCACATGAGCTGAGGCAGTGGTGACAATGGGAAATGTTAAGGAGGTGGAAATAGGTGGTCTTAGTGAACCTGCAGATATGGGGTCAGAAATGATGCCAAGGTAGCAAACAGACTTGTTCAGCCTCAGACAGTGGCTGGAATGTGGGATGGAGTTGGTGGCTAAGGAGCAAGTTTGTGACGGGGACTGATTCTTCCCAGTGTTTAGCTGGATGAAACTTCTCATCAGTCCTGGAGGCTGGACAAGCAGACTGACAAACCAGGGGTTGAGAGTGGTGGTGGTGAGATGGAACTGGGTGTTTGTTAGTGTCTGTGTGAACGTGACATTGCGTAGGCTAAAGGCAAAACCAATTTGAGTGGAGAAAAGCCCTAAAGATAATAAGTAAATGGCAAGTTAACTTTTTGATGCTGTTGTCTGAAGGTGGAATGTTGGCCCTGACACCAGGGGAGCTCCCGGCTCTTTTTCAAATGGTGCCCTAATACATTTTTACATCCGTTTCAGTAGACAGAGAAAGCCTCAGTTTATTATCTAATCCAAAAGTCGGTACTTTTGACAATGTGATATTTCTTCAGCATTACGCTGAAGTGTTAGCTTTGACTAGGGGTTGAAGTCCATAGTGGAGTTTGAAGTCAGAGATACGAGCTTCAAGCTAACTCACTGAAGGATGAAGTTTCCATCCACTACAGTGCAGAGCCAAGCCTGGCCCTGAACTCTAGCTACAAAATTTAAGCGTCAGTGCTGTTTTAATTTTGCACGGTTTGGATTTGCTGTCGTTAGGGCTATATTCCAATGGTGCTTGGACAAAGCAGTGTTGTGGAGTATCTAAGAGACAATCAATAGAGAGTCGACTGCAGGTAGATTCAAGCAGCAGTTTTTTGTTCAGTACAAGTGTGCATGCATGTGAAATGCTCTTTCAGAATGCTCCAAAAGGCAATTTGAAGTTACACAGTTTCTGTTGTTAAATATACCATACTTGGGATAACTCATCATTAACTCGCAATGCTCTTACATTGTATGTTTAATTGTTACATCCTTCATTGCAAATGAGTTTACAACATAAACATAGAATGACCTGTTCATCAACTCTGCGTTTCCTGAGGAATCTGTAAAACAATCAAGGAATGACCTGACATTTAGCACAAATGATGTTCGCAGTTCATTCCAAAACATAAACTATGCTTATCTATCCTACTCTGCCTAGTCATCTGCATATGTTGACCCTGAGGTCAAGCGATCGGTTTGTCACAGGGTAACTCATAGACTATCCTTCAACTTATTTTAACCTGACCCAAATATCATATTCCCTTAGCTTTATCATGGTCTGACCCATAGGCTAGTCATTAACTGCTGGGCCTGGTCAAAAAGTCTTGTTCATTGTTATTTTTTTAACTGCGGACACTTTTAAAACTTATATTCACAACTTGGCCAAGCCTGGGTAATCCCACGATGCATACTGATGTGCCTCTTCAGCAGTATAGCTACTTCTTCAAGGAACTGCTGCAAGTTTAGTCGAATAATTTTGCTAACCGGCTATTGATGTGTAAACCGTGTGACGTGAGAAAAAACTTTTTCACACAACGAGTGGTTTGGGTCTGGAATGTGCTGCCAGGAAGTGTGGTGGAGGCAGGTTCAATCGAGGCATTCAAGGGGGCATTAGATGATTATTCAGGGGTACGAGGAAAAGGCAGGGCAATGGCACTAGGTCATGATGCTCGTTTGGAGAGCTGGTGCAGACACGATGGGCCGAATGGCCTCCAGTGCCATTAAAATTCTGTGTAAGATGTGCCGTTTGACTACCCTGTTACAGATTATAGATGCTACTCCTGATACTTTCCTGATGCTGAGCTCTCTGTTAATGACACAACTTTATTGCCTTTTGAGAATGAGACATTTATCTCTCCACATTCGAGCTACATATTCTAAAGAGTATAACCCCACAATGTACCAACAGCCCCAGTGAATGAGTTCATAATATGGAGCAATCAGTGAAGCTGATTTGTTTAGTTCAAGATTTTTACACATGTCCCAGTTAACATTTCAAGCTTATTTACTGTGGTTCTTTTTCCCTCATGTTAGGTTTGTCCAGCTGGAATTTTCCTTCCCAAATTAATTAATTTTGTAAAATTTGTCCCTTGGATGTGGGTGTCGCTAGCATTCATTGCCCATTCTTAATGGCCCTCGGGAAGGTGGTGGTGAGCTGTGTTCTTGAACCGCTGCCGTCCATGTGGTGTAGGTACACCCACAGTGCTGTTAGGAAGGGAGTTCGAGGATTTTGACCCAGCGACAATGAAGGAACGGCGATATATTTCCAAATCAGGATAGTGTGTGACTTGGTGGGGAACTTCCAGGTGGTGCTGCCCTTGTCCTAGATGGTAGTGGTTGTGGGTTTGGAAGGAGCTTTGGTGAATTCCTGCAGTGCATCTTGTAGATGGTACACACTGCTGCTACTGTGCATCATTGTTGGATGGTGTGAATTTTGAAGGTGGTGGATGGGCTCCTGGACGGTGTCAAGCTTCTTGAGTGTTGTTGGAGCTGCACTCATCCAGGCAAGTGGGGAGTGTTCCATCACACTCCTGGCTTGTGCCTTGTAGATTGTTGACAGGCTTTGGGTGTGAATGCTGTTTGCCACTGAGCAACCCAAGCTGCCATTTGTCATGTGCTGCACTCTATGCTATTAAGAGTGAGTCATTATAGGATGTACTCTGCTGCAATACACTGAATGCCTGATTCCAAAAGACCTTTTCGTATTTGTGGACTATCCTACTGTTCACTGCAAGAACATCATCCTGCTGTTAATGAGATGTTTCAATGCTTGAATCCATTTGTTTTGTCCTGTTGTTCATTTGGGGCTATTGTTCATAATGCACAGTAGATGGAAGTTAGTTCATAGTGATCAGTCTAGCCTAAGACCTATTTCTGCAAGCAACACAGAAGTACGATCTGCTGCTGATCCACGATGAATCTCACTGGTCAAAATGAAACTTAGGTTGTGCAGAAATTTGTGAAGTGTGTTGTATGATTTGTGCCTTGTGCTTTGGCTGGCAATCCAGTTCTGTCCAGGTGGCATATTATGTTGGAACTGGGTTGTGGGGGGTTTGGAGTGGGGGTGTGGGAGGGGTCCACCTACTTCATATTTAAAAGGGGTACCCTGTTATCCTGTGGTCTACTTAATCTCACTGTGTTTGTAAGTAGTACCCAAAAAGCTCATAGTGCACCATTTTAATATAGATGTCTATGACATCTTTGGCAATCTCTCCTTTGCCTCCACCTATCACTGACCCTCTATCCAGCTCCACCTGTCCCAACCCCCTTAAACAGCTTATATTTCACCTCATTTCTATTTTTCTTCAGTTCTGAAGAAGAGTCATATGGACTTGAAACGTTAACTCTGTCTTCCTCTCTGCAGATGCTGTCAGACCTGCTGAGTTTTTCCAGCTATTTTTGATTTTAATATAGATGTTGGTCATGGCGAAATCAGCTGCAATGCTCACCTCGTTTGTGCTTTTTGTGTGATCAGCTTATTCAAGAGTGACTGCATCCAAAAAAAATCAATTTCTCCTTTTTTTCCACGCAGATTGATGACAAGGAGTTTGATATTCCCCAAGTCGATACTCCACCTACTCTAGAAAGCATATTGAACGAGGTAAGCCTTGCGCTTAGATAAGATACTTATACCTTTTTAAAAATTAAAATTTTAAATATTGTGGGTCTGAGGACTCAGTTTCTACCTGTGACGAATGTAATTGTAAATGAAGGCGAGGGTCACAGGAGGATTGGGGAAGTGCCACTCCCCCTGAAAGTGGCTGTGAAAAGTAATTGTGCTTGAATATCCTGGAAATCCCCAATCAAAACAAATCCACGGTCAATTGGAAAAACTCAGCAGGTCTGGCAGCATCGGCGGAGAAGAAAAGAGTTCTCTTTTCTTCTCCGCCGATGCTGCCAGACCTGCTGAGTTTTTCCAGGTAGTTCTGTTTTTGTTTTGGATTTCCAGCATCCGCAGTTCTTTTGTTTTTATCCACAGTCAATTGATTAGCTTCCAAAAAGAAAGCGTTAAGTTTGGAAGAGACCTCCTCAGAATTCTTAAAGGCTTTGGTTTCTTGTCCCCCTTCCATCACTTTCGGGGTGTAATTTGTGATATTTAATTTTTAAACATCAGAGCAAATATTTACATGGACTATAATGCTAAATTCAGCAGGAAAAGAATCGACCTGACTGGCTGCTTAAGAGCTGCCTCTCTGTGGCAGGTTCCTGGTGCTTGCAGCAGTAAAACTGCCTCCAGCTCTTGCAGGCGAACTGAATTCCATGACACAGGTCAACCAGTCAGCACCCCAAGGCCAGAAAACTAGGGGTGCATCTCTGTGGCAGGTTCTGTCACGTGGAGCTGGACGCCAAGCCCGGGAAAGTGGAAAATGTTGGTTTGTACTTGCAGTGCTGGGAAGTGTGAAATACAAAGTAGGTATTCCAAGAAAGGTTTTTTTTCCAAAATGTATTCTTTCATGGGGTGTGAGCTTCACTGACTGGGCCAGCATTTACTGCCCATTATGTTGATGGAACTGCATTTATCCAGGCAAGCAGGGAGTATTCCATCACAATCCTGACTTGTGCCTTGTAGATGGTGAACAGGCTTTGGGGAGTCAAGAGGTGAGTTACTCGTCGCAGGATTCCCAGCCTTTGACCTGTTTTTTTTATCCTTTCATGGGATGTGGGCAACACTGGCAAGGCCAGCATTTGTTGCCAATCCCTAATTGCCCTTGAACTGAGTGACTCGCTCGGCCATTTCAGAGGGCAGTTAAGAGTCAACCACATTGCTGTGGGTCTGGAGTCACGTGTAGGCCAAACCAGGTAAGGATGGCTGATTGCTTTCTCTAAAGCACGTTAGTGAACCATCCTTACCTGGTTTGGCCTACATGTGACTCCATTTGTTACTGAGCTTTATGTTCTAGATTTATTAACTGAATTTAAATTCCACGGGCTGCTGTGGTGGGATTTGAACCCTTGTTTCTGGAGCATTAACCTGAGCCTCTGGATTACTAGCCCAGTGACATTACTGCAATGCCACCATCTCCCCAGCCACAGTATTTATATCAAAACAAAAACAGAATTACCTGGAAAAACTCAGCAGGCCTGGCAGCATCGGCGGAGAAGAAAAGAGTTGACGTTTCGAGTCCTCATGACCCTTCGACAGAACTTGAGTTCGAGTCCAAGAAAAAGTTGAAATATAAGCTGGTTTAAGGTGTGTGTGTGGGGGGCGGAGAGATAGAGAGAGAGAGAGGTGGTTGTATGGACAAACAAGCAGTGATAGAAGCAGATCATCAAAAGATGTCAACAACAATGGTACAATAGAACACATAGGTGTTAAAGTTAAAGTTGGTGATATTATCGAAACGAATGTGCTAATTAAGAATGGATGGTAGGGCACTCAAGGTATAGCTCTAATGGGGGTGGGGAGAGCATAAAAGATTTTAAAATATTTAAAAATAATGGAAATAGGTGGGAAAAGAAAAATCTATATAATTTATTGGAAAAAAAAAGAAAGGGGGAAACAGAAATGGGGTGGGGATGGGGGAGGGAGCTCACGACCTGAAGTTGTTGAATTCAATATTCAGTCCGGAAGGCTGTAAGGTGCCTAGTCGGAAGATGAGGTGTTGTTCCTCCAGTTTGCGTTGGGCTTCACTGTTTCCAGGACTGTCACTGACCTCATCTCCTCTGGGGATCTCCCTCCCACAGCTTCCAACCTGATAGTCGCCCAACCTCGGATGGCCCGCTTCTATCTCCTACCCAAAATCCACAAACAGAACTGTCCTGGTAGACCGATCGTCTCAGCTTGCTCCTGCCCCACAGAACTCATTTCTCGTTATCTTGACTCCCTTCTCTCTCCCCTTGTCCAGTCCCTTCCCACCTACATCCGTGATTCCTCTGACACCTTATGTCACATCAACAATTTCCAGTTCCCTGGCCCCAACCGCTTCCTCTTCACCATGGACGTCCAATCCCTCTACACCTCCATCCTCCACCAGGATGGTCTGAGGGCCCTTAGCTTCTTCCTCGAACAGAGGCCCGAACAATCCCCATCCACCACTACTCTCCTCCGTCTGGCTGAACTTGTTCTCAGGCTGAACAATTTCTCCTCTCACTTCCTCCAAATAAAAGGTGTGGCTATGGGTACCCGCATGGGCCCCAGCTATGCCTGTCTCTTTATGGGGTATGTGGAACATTCCTTGTTGCAGTCCTACTCCGGCCCCCTTCCACAACTTTTTCTCCGGTACATCGATGATTACTTCGGTGCCGCTTCATGCTCTCGTCGGGACTTGGAAAAATTTATTAATTTTGCTTCCAATCTCCACCCCTCCATCATTTTCACGTGGTCCATCTCTGACACTTCCCTTCCCTTCCTTGACCTCTCTGTCTCAATCTCTGGTGATAGACTGTCTACCAATATCCATTACAAACCCACCGACTCCCACAGCTACCTCGACTACAGCTCCTCACACCCCGCTTCCTGTAAGGACTCCATCCCATTCTCCCAGTTCCTTCGCCTTCGTCGCATCTGTTCCGATGATGCTACCTTCAAAAACGGTTCCTCTGACATGTCCTCCTTCTTCCTTAACCGAGGGTTTCCACCCACGGTCGTTGACAGGGCCCTCAACCGTGTCCGGCCCATCTCCCGCGCATCCGCCCTCACGCCTTCTCCTCCCTCCCAGAAACATGATAGGGTCCCCCTTGTCCTCACTTATCACCCCACCAGCCTCCGCATTCAAAGGATCATCCTCCGCCATTTCCACCAACTCCAGCATGATGCCACCACCAAACACATCTTCCCTTCACCCCCCTTATCGGCATTCCGTAGGGATCGCTCCCTCCGGGACACCCTGGTCCACTCCTCCATCACCCCCTACTCCTCAACCCCCTCCTATGGCACCACCCCATGCCCACGCAAAAGATGTAACACCTGCCCCTTCACTTCCTCTCTCCTCACCGTCCAAGGGCCCAAACACTCCTTTCAAGTGAAGCAGCAATTCACTTGCATTTCCCCCAACTTAGTCTACTGCATTCATTGCTCCCAATGTGGTCTCCTCTACATTGGAGAGACCAAACGTAAACTGGGCGACCGCTTTGCAGAACACCTGCGGTCTGTCCGCAAGAATGACCCAAACCTCCCTGTCGCTTGCCATTTTAACTCTCCACCCTGCTCTCTTGCCCACATGTCTGTCCTTGGCTTGCTGCATTGTTCCAGTGAAGCCCAACGCAAACTGGAGGAACAACACCTCATCTTCCGACTAAGCACCTTACAGCCTTCCGGAGTGAATATTGAATTCAACAACTTCAGGTCATGAGCTCCCTCCCCCATCCCCACCCCATTTCTGTTTCCCCCTTTCTCTTTTTTTTTCCAATAAATTATATAGATTTTTCTTTTCCCACCTATTTCCATTATTTTTAAATATTTTAAAATCTTTTATGCTCCCCCCACCCCCACTGGAGCTATACCTTGAGTGCCCTACCATCCATTCTTAATTAGCACATTCGTTTAGGTAATATCACCAACTTTAACTTTAACACCTATGTGTTCTATTGTACCATTGTTGTTGACATCTTTTGATGATCTGCTTCTATCGCTGCTTGTTTGCATACAACCACCTCTCTCTCTCTCTATCTCTCCGCCCCCCACACACACACCTTAAACCAGCTTATATTTCAACTTTTTCTTGGACTCGAACTCAAGTTCTGTCGAAGGGTCATGAGGACTCGAAACGTCAACTCTTTTCTTCTCCGCCGATGCTGCCAGACCTGCTGAGTTTTTCCAGGTAATTCTGTTTTTGTTTTGGATTTCCAGCATCCGCAGTTTTTTTGTTTTATCACAGTATTTATATGGCTGGTCTAGTTCTGTTTCTGGTCAATGGTAGCCCTCAGGATGTTGATAGTGGGGGATTCAGTGATGGTAATGCCATTGAATGTCAAGGGAAGATGCTTGGATTCTGTCTTGTTGGAGATGGTCATTGCCTGGCACATGTGTGAGGTGAATGTTACTTTTAATTAATATAGTTAAATAGTAATACTGAGGTTGGGTTGAGCGTCACTCACCAGCCATGACAAACTTGCAGTGACACAGAAGAGCACCACTGCCTTCCAGGTTACTGATGAGCCTACCAGGAAACAAAATATCTGAGAGTGGCCAGAAAAACCCTGTCCCTCCATCCTTTGTGTCATGAGCATTTATTTGTCTAATTTGGTGAACCTTGTGAAGAATGCCCAGTTTCATACCATTGAATCATATTGTGCCACAATTGTTTATGCCACCATTGCCTTGTCTTCTATGCTTTTCCTGTTTCCTGGCTAGCAATGCATTGTACCTTATCTTAAACTATTTTACACCACTACATTTAGGAAGGGGAGCAACTACAGGAGGTGAAAAAGGAAGAGGTTAATTTTTTTCTGTAATTTTTTTAGCGACCAGCAGAGAATAAGGAGTATTGCTGAAAAAAAAGAGTAATTTTTCGTTGAAGCTTTTCATCTTGCACTCATCAGGACAATTCGCAAGAAAACCAAATGTAAAGGGAACAACAATTTATTCTATATGAGAAGAGAGTGCTGATGATCTCACACAGTATAAATTGTTGTTCCCTTTACATTCAGTATTCTTACAAATTGTCTTGATGAAAGCAAGATGAAAAGCTTTGACAAAAAATGTCTCTTTTTTCAGCAATACTCAAGTTCTGTACTACCAAATGACTGTTAATAAGGGTTATGATAGGGATACAGTAGCATTGTGGTTACTGGGCTCATAATCCAGAGGCCTGGACTTAATGATCCAGAGACTTGAGTTCAGATCCCACCATGGCAACTGGGGGAACTTAATTAAATAAATTAAATCTGGTTGAAAAATCTAGTATCAGTAATGAAGACCGTGAGAGTTCTGGGTTGCTGTAAAAACCCACCTAGCTCAATCATGCCCTTCAGGGAAGGAAATCTGCCGTCATTACCTGGTCTGGCCTACGTGTGACTCCAGACCCACAGCAATGTGGTTGACTCTTGACTGCCCTCTGAAACGGCTGAGCAAGCTGCTGACTTGTATACCAGAAGGCAGCTCACCACCACGTTCTCAAGGGCACTTAGGGATAGGCAATAAATGCTGGCCCGCTTGCAGTGACACCCACACCCTGTGAGTAAATAAAAAAGGCGGTAAGGCATGTGGCAAAAGCTTATACAGATTGTAGAACCTTGTGTTCCTCTTCCCTTTCCATTGTACCCCTCCCCACACAGACAGAAGATGAAGATGAATCATTTATATTGGAGGACCCAGCTCTCTTGAACATGGATAACATTGATACGCATTCGGGTGAAACCTCGTCTCTTGCTAGTTCAGATAGTGGGGACAGGACGAACTTAAAACGGTAAGTGTTTACAGGGAACAGCAATGTGTTTATAGTCAATAAAAAAGAACTCACGAGGTTAAAAGTTAAACAAAACTGTGGGGAAAACCATTTCTACTCAAACTTACTGGCCTTACTCTTGTATACGTGTTTTACTGAGTTTATGTTGACTTGTGGTCTCTAACTACTGATGGTTATCGTGCTTTATCATCATTGTAGGAACTAGAATTTTAATAGCAGAGCTCTGATGGACTATATAATAAATGAGTAGTGAGGGTCTAATGTGGGATCCAATCAACGGGTCAGATATATATTGGAATAATAAATACCTGGGAATGTGTCAAAAACTGTGATCTAATCAAGGATTCAGATGGTTAGTATTTGAGATGATGGTTTATGTTTAGAATAATGAATACATGGATGTGAGTCATTGTGTAGAATCTGATGAGTTTCTTCAAGCACAAATATGATGCAGTTATCTTTCATATGTTACACATTTTTCAGTATTATCAGCCTTCTCCATAATCATAACTGACAATGGCTTTTTGCCACTGGTTTCATGACAAACCATGTGCATTAATTGTAGGGATTTTAAAGAAGAAAATTAAGCCACTCTTCCATATTTCCTGACAACTGTCTCGGGCTGCATCCAGGTTGCTGCTTTCTGTTATCCATTGGAAATCTACTTTGGGAATGGAGGCAAAAACATTCCAAGCTCAATAATGCTAATGGACGCTATGAGTTAAAGAACCTCTGTGCACTTAACAAAGGATCATAATAAAACATCAACAGTGAAATCAGCTGCATTATATCTGCCATTGATTCCTGCAACTAAAGCTTTTGACTGGTGTTGATTGCTACTGATTGACTGAAGGGTCTAGATTACAATTTGTTTTGCTGTGTTAGTGATGTAGGGCTGAACAGGGGTAAAGATAAGAAGATACATCTCTCACGATTCCTTTTCCTTCCTCTCGTTTATTAACCAATGGCATCATCCAGAAGGAAAAAAGCTTCAGATGTCAGCTCAAGCGTTCCTGGTTCGGTTGTCCGGCGGTCAGTTCTTAAAGGGGTTTCTGCGCAAGTTGTGTCTGCAGCAGTAAGTATATTTCATTAACTTTTCAGCAGGTGTTTTACATATTTCCTGGGATGGTGACAGGCATGCAGTTACTGTGTCTTTTGGCTAAGTAACATTTGGTTCCCCCTTCATTGGAAGTGCAGCAGGGTGATGGTTATGATGGCCATTTTCTTGTTTCAGTAGGAGAGTTGTGCTAAACAGTTCTGATAAACATCTTGAGTTTAAATGTTCTAAAACGTTGAGTGCTATAAAGTGGAATTGCGGTGTAGATGTATGATATTTCTAAACACAAGCGCATGGTTTCCAATGGGAAGATTGATGCTACATCCATTATTGCAGTGCCTGAGAGATATGATTAGGATAACTTACAGACTGGCAGGTTTTCTATGGCACAGAAGAGAGAAGAGGCCAGGCCAGAGTAAGATCATAAGAAATGGTCTTTAAATATGGCACCTGGACCCTTGAATCCACCAGCTGATGGCGGGCGGACGAATCAGCTCCCGACCTGCCAGGTGTATCGGACCGATGGGTGTCTTTGCATAATTAATGACCCTCCAAGCTCAGAATCAGGCCCGAGTTCCCCCCATTCCAGACAACAGGGTGGGCCCACCAGCACACTTAGTCTCATGCAGTGAAACTTCCACCCAGTGAGTGGGCAAGAGCATGGCAGATGGAATATAATGTGGAAAAAGGTGGGGCTGTCTAGTTTGGTAGGAGGAACAGATGTGCAGAGTATTTTTTAAACAGTAAGAGATTAGAAAGTGTAGATGTACAAAGGGACCTGGGTGTCCTCATCAATAAGTGACTGAAAGCTAACAGGCTGGTGCAGCAAGCGATTAGGAAGGTTAATGGAATGTTAGCCTTAATCACAAGAGGAGTGAGTACAGGAGTAGCAAAGTCTTGCTTCAGTTGTATAGAAACTTGGTTAGACCACACCTGGAATACTGTGTGCAGTTTTGGACCCCTTATCTTATGAAGGATATTATTGCCTTAGAGGGAGGTTCACCAGACTTGTTCCCAAGGTGGCGGGACTGTCTTATGAAGACAGATTGGGGAAACTGGGCCTGTATTCTCTAGAGTTTCGAAGAATGAGAGATGATCTCATTGAAACCTACAAAATACTTAAAGGAATAGACAAGGTATACACAGGTAAGATGTTTCCCCTGGCTGGGGAACCTAGAACCAGGGGACACAGTTACATAAGAAGCCTCTTAGGACCGAGATGAGGAGAAATTTCTTCACTCAGAGGGTTGTTAACCTTTGGAATTCTCTACCCCAGAGGCTGTGGAAGCTCAATTATTGAGTATGTTTAAAGCAGAGATTGGTACTTAGAAATCTGTCAATGACATAAAAGGATGTGGGGATAGCGTGGGGAAAAAGTCATTGAAACTATGATCATATTGAATGGTGGCGTGGACTCAAAGGGCCGAATGGCCTACTCCTCCTATGTTCAAACAGGAGCAGGAAGTGGATCATTCATCCCACTGAGCCTGCTCTGCTGTTCAGTAAGATCATAGCTGATTTCATTGTGGCCTCAGCCCCACTTTGCCTGCTCCTGCTTTCCCCCAAAACCCTTGACTCCCTTGTAGTTCAAAAATTTGTCTTACTCAGCCTTGAATAAATTCAATGAAGTAACCTCCACTGCTTTCTGGGAAAGAGAATTCCAAAGACTTAGCAACTGCTCAGAGAAGAAATTCCTCTGCATCTCATTCTTAAATGGGAGAGCCCTTATTTTATTATGGCTTGGAGTAGACAAGAAGAAGAGAGGCTTGTATTAATTTAGAGCCTTTAAGATATAAAAATATCCTGTAGTGCTTCACAGTCATGTAATCAAAAAGAAAAGCACAGTTGCCTAGCAGAGGTACAGTGGTTATAGCACATTGCTGTGCACAGCAACGTTGTAGAATGTGGACTCCCTTCCACCATCAACAACAATTAGCATTTGCAAAATGCTTCAGGGGCTTATAATCAAATATAGATGCTGAACTAAGATATTCAATGGGAGTGCTTGGCCCATGAGATGGGTTTTAAGGGGGCTTTAAAGGTTAAGATGGAGGAGCCTGGGGAGGAAATTTGAAAGTGTGGTGTCAAAATGAGACATTTCCACCAGTGTTTGGGGGAAGGTGAGAATGATGTGCAAGAGGCCAGAGGAATGCAAAGCCCTGATGGAGGGAGGGAGGAAGCTGGGTTATAGGGCTGGATAAGGTTATATAAATAAAAGAGGCATGACTATGAACTGAATTAAATATGAAGATGCAAATATTATATTTGAGACTAAGATAAAAGCAAAAAACTGCGGATGCTAGAAATCCAAAACAAAAATAAAAATACCTGGAAAAACTCAGCAGGTCTGACAGCCTCTGCGGAGAGGAGCACAGTTAACGTTTCGAGTCCGAATGACTCTTCAACAGAACTAAGGAAAAATAGAAGAGAGGTGAAATAAAAGCTGGTTTAAGGGGAGGGGGACAGGTAGAGCTGGATAGAGGGCCAGTGATAGGTGGAAATAACCAAAAGATGTCATAGACAAAAAGACAAAAAGATGTTGAAGGTGGTGATATTATCTAAGGAATGTGCTAATTAAGGGTAGAAAGCAGGACCAGCAAGGTACAGATAGCCCTAGTGGGGGTGGGGTGGGGTGAAGGAATCGAAAAAGGCTAAAAGGTAGAGATAAAACAATGGATGGAAATACATTTAAAAATAATGGAAATAGGTGGGAAAAGAAAAATCTATATAAATTATTGGGAAAAAAAGGAGGGGGATCGAAAAGGGTTTGGGGATGGAGGAGAGAGTTCATGATCTAAAATTGTTGAACCCAATATTCAGTCCAGAAGGCTGTAAAGTGCCTAGTAGGAAGATGAGGTGCTGTTCCTCCAGTTTGCGTTGAGCTTCACTGGAACAATGCAGCAGGCCGAGGACAGACATGTGGGCAAGAGAGCAGGGTGGAGTGTTGAAATGGCAAGCGACAGGGAGGTTTGGGTCATTCTTGCGGACAGACCGCAGGTGTTCTGCAAAGCGGTCGCCCAGTTTACGTTTGGTCTCTCCAATGTAGAGGAGACCACATTGGGAGCAACGAATGCAGTAGACTAAATTGAGGGAAGTGCAAGTGAAATGCTACTTCACTTGAAAGGAGTGTTTGGGCCCTTAGACAGTGAAGAGAGGGGAAGTAAAGGGACAGGTGTTGCATCTTCTGTGGTTGCATGGGAAGGTGCCGTGGGAGGGGGTTGAGGTGTAGGGAGTGATGGAGGAGTGGACCAGGGTGTCCAGGAGGGAACGATCCCTACGGAATGCCACCGGGGGGTGGGGTTAAGGGAAGATGTGTTTGGTGGTGGCATCATGCTGGAGTTGGCGGAAATGGCGGAGGATGATCCTTTGAATGCGGAGGCTGGTGGGGTGATAAGTGAGGACATGGGGGACCCTATCGTGTTTCTGGGAGGGAGGAGAAGGCGTGAGGGCGGATGCACGGGAGATGGGCCGGACACGGTTGAGGGCCCTGTCAACCACTGTGGGTGGAAAACCTCGGTCAAGGAAGAAGGAAGACATGTCAGAGGAACTGTTTTTGAAAGTGGCATCATTAGAACAGATGCGACGGAGGCGAAGGAACTGGGAGAATGGCATGGAGTCCTTACAGGAAGCGGGGTGTGAGGAGCTGTAGTTGAGGTAGCTCTGGGAGTCGGTAGGCTTGTAATGGATATTGGGGGACAGTGTATCACCAGAGATTGAGACAGAGCAGTCAAGGAAGGGAAGTGTCAGAGATGGACCACGTGAAAATGATGGAGGGGTGGAAATTGGAGGCAAAATTAATAAATTTTTCCAGGTCTATCTCCACTTATCACTGGCCCTCTATCCAGCTCTATTTGTCCCACTCCCCCTTAAACAAGTTTATATTTCACCTCTCTTCTATTTTTCCTTAGTTCTGTTGAAGAGTCATACGGACTCGAAACGTTAACTGTGTTCCTCTCCGCAGATGCTGCCAGATCTGGTGAGCTTTTCCAGGTATTTTTATTTTTGTTTTATATTTGAGACGTTAGGGGACTGGAAGCCAACAAGATCAGTGATGACAGGAGCGATGGATGAGTGGGATTTGATGAAGATTAGGATATGGATAAGCTGAAGTTTATAGAGGCTGACCAGGAGAGAAGTGGAACAGTTGAATCTGGAGGTGACAAGGGCATGAATATAAAATTCGGCAGCAGATGGATTTAGGTATTGTGAATGAAAACCGTGAATAACAACGAACACCATTAACCTCACTATTATTTTGACAGAAAATTATGGCCCATTGTCTTATATCTGAAGTAACTTACGAATTTTCTGTTTAGTGATCTCATGTTGCCATCAATGTAACCAAATTTAAAAACAAGGTAGATTTTGAGTACAGCAACCAGTTGGTGAGATGAGACCACGCCATTGTCAAACCTTTTACTTTCTGTTTTACAGGATAGAGTAGATGCAGGATTGCCCACTGCTGTTGTAAGTACATGACTATATATCACCATCCAAGCCTACATGAATATATTGACTAAATATTTTGTTAAAAAATGTGTAGAATTTATATCTGTATGTCAAGAAGAAAAATAGGAATTATTGAGAGGTGAGTAGAGTTGGTTATTTATTAACTGGACCTATGTATGATAATGACAACATTAGGGAAGATTGCAACTCCAAAGCTGCATAGTGTCCATTGTGCTGATGGAAGTTAGTGTTTTCCCTTTGCCTGAATCCTGCCACATAATCTTTGTGGAAAACAGTTAGGCAGGTAATAAATACGCTTACTTGCCCATTAACTCTGATTTATTTGATTCATGCCCCTTTCCCTAAACAAAACCTTTACTGAACTCTCAGGAGTTCCTCAGGGTAGTGTCCTCAGCCCAACCACCTTCAGCTGCTTCATCAATGATCTTCCTTCCATCATAAGGTCAGAAGTGGGATGTTTTCTGATGATTGCACAATGATCGGCACCATTCGCGACTCCTCAGATACTGAAGCAGTCTACGTCCAAACGCAGCAAGAGCTGGACAATATCCAGGCTTGGACTGACAAGTGGCAAGTAGCATTCGAGCCACACAAGTGCCAGGTAATGGCCATCTCCAACAAGAGAGAATCCAACCATTGCCCCTTGATTTCAGTGGCATTACCATCACTGAATCCCCCACTATCAACATCCTAGAAGTTACCATTGACTAGAAACTGAACTGGACTAGCCATATAAATACTGTGGCTACAAAATTAGGTCAGAGGCAGAGTATCCTGTGACAAGTAACTCGCTTCCTGACTCCCCAAATCCTGTCCTCTATCTCCAAGGCACAAGTCAGGAGTGTGATGGGATACTCCCCACTTGCCTGGATGAGTGCAGCTCCCACAACACTGAGGAAGCTGGACACCGTCCAGGACAAAGCAGCCTCACTTGATTGACACCACATCCACAAACATTTGCTCCCTCCACCACTGATGCACAGTAGCAGCAGTGTGTACCATCTACAATATACAGGACTTCATTAAGGCTCCTTCGACAGCACCTTCCAAAACCCTGACCACTACCATCTAGCAGGACAAGGGCAGCAGATAGATGGGAACACCACCATCTGGAAGTTCCCCTCCAAGTCACTCACTATCCTGACTTGGAAATATATCGCCGTTCCTTTACTGTTGCTGGGTCAAAATCCTGGAACTCCCTCCCTAACAGCGCTGTGGGTGTACCTACACCACATGGACTGCAGTGATTCAAGAAGGCAGCTCACCACCACCTTCTCAAGGGCAACTAGGGATGGGCAATAAATACTGGTCTAGTCAGCGACACCCACATCCCATGAATGAATAACAACAAAAATTGGAAGACCTGTGTATGCATTCCACTGCCCCTCTCAAAATTGGGCCCATATTTGCATTTTGTGACTGGTGTAATTTAGCTTTGATCTCTCCTGTCCATACTGTTTTAGCTTGAAAATCAGTTTGCATTGGTCAAGCCTCCTGGCAAAGCAGTGTTGGAGTGACACTGGCTGTTGTCGCTGTGGGCCTGGAAAAGCCTGGCTCTACATTTAGTTGGATTTACCTCAAAATAGTACCCAGATTTGCAGTCCTGTCCTTATACAACAGTGTACTTTCGAAAGTACCACAAGCAGTTCTGTGGACGACTTGCATAATGGGAGATAAAAGTTAAAACAAGGAGTTACTAACTTTTTTTGGCTGATGTATTTGAATGTAGTTTAAAAGGAGACAGGGAAGGAATACAACATTTCTCGAATTTCTCGAGCTGTGCTGTTGTCTTTAGAAATAATGGAATTTTTGATGCACAGAAATTCAACATTGCTGGAATGTGAAAGAGCATATTGAAGCCAAGAATCTCTAATTGTATTTGTTTTTTTTAATATATTTTATATTTCTCTAGGTTGTATCAAATGTAATAGCAGTGGGAACGTCACATGGACTGGCGCTTGTATTTGGTAAGGTAGAAATCTTCTGTAGCCTTTCTAACTGCTCCATTCCTCAAAGTAACAAAACCTAATGGTGTTTGTAGTATTGAACTGAAAATTCTTCAACCTGCTGATAATCTAAATACTTTAATCATGCCTGCATGGTGATGTATTTTCAGGAACTCTGTATTTACACTTTGATGGTGCAAATGTGTGTTGCATGTTACTTTAATAGTTTTCTTTTAAAAATTGTACAAAGATGATGAAAGAGGGCTAATTCTGCATTTGGGCAATTCTAACAAATTGGTGCTCTGAGGGAACACAGAACAGAAAATCGCAGAGCCCATGTATTCTGTTCAGTGAAATGGACAGTTGGAAAACCATGGGCTGCAGGTTGATACTTTTCCGACACATTCCCTGTGAGTGCTGATCTTTCCTGGCAGTACTTGATTGTGGAATTTAGCCCTAATGTTTAAGCTGGTTTTCTTGGAAAGAGCTAAAGCAAGTTTCTCATATTTGAAAGCTCCATTTCCAGACTGTGTGCTTCCTTGATTTTGTTGCCCTTTAGTACACAACGTGATCTCTATGCGGAGATCTGTAGGGCCTCTGCTTATATTACCTTTGTACTAGTTACAGGGAATTGTGCGAGAATGGCTTTTCTCTTAATTTTGTACCCTGTCATTACAGGGAAGCATCTAATTACCACTCGCTTGGGATTGAGAGTTCAGCAGAGCAGAGGGAGTAGTCAACATTCCTTCATACTATAATATTTCAATTGGATCTTCTAAAATAAATGCCCCACTCACTGAGTAATTACGGTTGATGTTTTGACAGTACTCTGACCACCACTATTTTCCAGTTAGATTTTGAATTTCAGGATTGTCAACTTGCCCCCAAATTCCACTGAGAGTCTAGTGTAGAGGATAACAGTAGTCTGAAATGCAGGTGCCTTTTAGCTTTGGGGCATGTATTGTGTAAAGTATTTCGGTTTTGTTCCAGTGGGAGATAAGAACATTAACATTGGTCACATTTCCAGAGTACAGAGGATGTTTCCTCTTCTGGGAGAATCTAGAACTAGGGGGTCACTGTTTAAAAACAAGGGGTCGCCCATTTAAAACAGAGATGAGGTGAAATTTTTTCTCTGAGGGTTGAGAATCTTTGGAACTCTGAAAAGGTGGTGGAAGCAGAGTCTTTGAATAACTTGAAGGCAGCGGTGGATAGATTCTTCGTAAGCAAGGGGGTGATAGGTTATCGGGGGTAGGCGGGATGCAGATTTGAAGTTACTATCAGATTAGCCATGATCTTATTAAATGGAGGAGCAGGCTTGATGGGCTGAATGGCCTACTCCTGCTCCTTGTTCGTATGTATTTAAATAATGCTGAATGGTGTCATCATTATGAATTGCTTTTGGAGTGCAGAGGCTAGTTATGGAGGATATGCTCTTCTTCATTTGCAAGTTGCCTCTACTTGAAGTGTCAGCTTGACTTAGTGCTGTGCACTTTCACCTCTGAACTAGATGTTTGCATGTTCGAGGCCCCTACCAGGATGTGTAATTTATGCTGACAGGATAGCAAAGTCTTGAGGGGGCATTGCAGCAGTGCTGCCTTTTAGACGAAGTGTTACCTTCCTCTTCAGATGTACGTAAAAGATCCAGTGCCACTTTTACAGCAAGAGCAGAAAGTTTCCAAGCCACTGTCCCTCCCTCAAATAACTCCACCAAAATTGATGATCTGGTTTGTTGTCAGCTGTGGGTCTTTCTGCGTGCAATCTGGATGACATTTTTGTCTAAATTGCAGGTACTCCAAAAGTAATTTGTGGAAGCACTTTGAGATTTTTCTTAGTGATGTAAAAAGATTATATAAATGTATGCCTTTCTTGTCTCATTTTGAAACACAGTAAGCCTAGTGGTCCTTCTTGTCTGCTTTCTTTTGATGTAAAAGATTACATTTCCGGGAAGTCATTTAACTGCCTATGTTCTCTTTGTGCAGAGATACTTCATGTAATGTTGCGCCAACCCTTTCTGATTTGCTGTTTTTCTCCTATGTGCAGAGTGTTGTGTTCTCCGTATATTATAGAGGAAAAGTTTATCAGTTTTGTTTTATGTGAATTGTGCTGATAATGCTGAACACTGACTTGTGGTCTCTTCTTTCTCTTCCTGTCCTCGTGGATGTAATAGGAAAAGGTACAGAACACAGAGGTGTGGGTGTACCTCGGGGCTTGCTTGCTTGTTGCTCCTTTGCAAACTGCTGCTTCAATAATTGACATAAAATGGAGTTCCATGTGCTGGTGTTGTAGGTTACGAAATTCTTAATTTTGAAATATTGTATAGATGTTCCAGGCTTTTCTATCAAACTGTCTTCGCTGTACATATACAATGGGGTATGCATCATAGGTCAACAATATGAGCAACAGAATTGTAACCATTTCCTGGTTTCTGATTTTATTTCCCCCTCTTATTACAAACTTTATGTTAACAACATTTTCTCCTTAATCTGGAATTATCCCTGAAAAATAGACAAGCTCTAGTTAGTCTCATTATTATCAGACCAGAGTACAGGAGCAGAAAAACCCATTTTGCTTTGTCTATTTTGATGGCTTTAGAATTGAAAAATTCAGTAGAATATACAGTTCACTACCTATATCCCTCAATGATTTTCTTGTAAGGTGTCTGCCCAGCTTCCTCTGAAAAAACACCCTTGTGTGAATTATATGAATATATATCTGATTTGTTCATTTATCTTGCCTCTTCTCCCCTTCATTCCACGCTGTCTTATTGCCATTCTTGAGGCAGTGCTAACCAGCTGCTCAGGATTCACCTGGAGCATCTTGAATTTGGTTGACTTTGCTTACCATAACTTGCTGTTCCGTTGTACCTGAGAAGTCCACACCTGTTAACTGAAAGATGCTTAATTCAAATTACTGGACAATTTAGTTTTGAGGATGCAAAGTACTTTGAATTAAGAGGAGTAGATGGCCTCTGAATAAGACCTATCATTAATCCTATCTTATTTGAAATAAGCAAACTCGTCTTCTGTAGTCTCACCTTGTAGCTTGGGTGCCTAATGGTGGGTGTTAGATGGGGAGCTAACAGCTGCACCTTTCTCTGTGCCATGATGTCCTCCTTGAAGTTTAGGGCGGAATGTTCCGGCCCTGTCACAACAGGGGCAGGGCCATTCAAAAGTTCATTGACCTCAGCGGGGCTGGAAGATCTTGCCAGCAGGAGAGGCTGTAAAATTCCACCCCTAGTGACTAGAGCTGCACACACTGCTCCAGATGGGGGTGAACAAGTACCCTGTCCAAGTTCAGTGTTGCATTCTGGTGTATTTCACATTCTATACAGCTTAACATTCTACTGGCCTTATTAACCTGCTACACAGTACTTGTCACTGCTGCACTCTGTAATGTTGGTTTCAGTGGTGACTGAAATGAAGTATTGGTGCCATACAGTAGTAATATGGCTCAGCTGCAGTATTTTGTTAGTGGCAGGTATACCCATTGTCTCTACTAGCATAGGTGTGCCTAATGAATTCGCTGCTATTATTGTCTTGGAATGGGAGGAAGAGAGGAAATTGTAAATGTTGGAGATATTTGGCAAAAAGTAAATTATTTTATATTGCATTTTCTGTTAAAATCATTCTCTTTAACCCAATAACTGTTACTAACGTTTTATTGAAATAATCATAAAATTAATGGTTTTCAGGCAGGCTAATGATTTTATATCCTACCATAGCTGTTAGTGTTTTTATTAGTGGTAAGTTGTACTGGAACAGTGCTGGTTTTCTGGTGATTTCAGAACTTGTGCTCAAGAATTTTGTTATTCCAAGAGTGAAGCAAAAAATAGTATTTAAACACATTTTTTTTTTGTAAATTATCTTTTTCATAATAATTAAAGGTTTTAAAAATGCTTGCATTATTGGTGTAAAGGAGAGTAGAAGTTCAGTGAAAGCTTTTTGTTTAAAATATGTCTTTTTTTGAGATACTGCTCCATAATTTGGTCTGAAATGAGGTGGCAGATTTGAAGTTTAGCTAAATTATAAAATGCTGTGATATAACCTGATTTTGCAGATTTTTCCACGTTAAAGGCCGGCACTCGGGGAGTGATCAAATGCTGCCAGTTTCATGGCTATCTCTGTGTGTAAGAGTGTGTGTGCGTGTAAGAGTGTGTGTGCGTGTAAGAGTGTGTGTGCGTGTAAGAGTGTGTGTGCGTGTAAGAGTGTGTGTGCGTGTAAGAGTGTGTGTGCGTGTAAGAGTGTGTGTGCGAGAGTGTGTGCGCGCGCGCGAGGGGGCGAGTGTGAGAGGGCGAGAGAGCATGCGTGAGTCTTTATGTAGACCATTTGTCCATCCCCTGTGTGTGTAGTAACATTGACCCTGCCTCCATCTCTCTGATAGGGAAGGGTTATTAGAGAACATAATGCTTTTCTACAAATGGCTGTTAAGAAAAAAGTAACATATTTAAAACGAAGTTGGATAAGTTTCTGAAAATGGATGTGTTCTGCATTTTATCATTCTATAAAAAGCAGTTTACCAGGTTTTACATGTTAGCCAAACTTCAGGTGTCACTTTACTTCTTTGGAAGCGGAACGCTGTAATACTATAGCATCTGTGTTATAGGATAACAGTTCAAACTGTAGATAAAGTGACTTATTAAAAGAAGAAGAAAGCATTAAACCAGTTAGTAATTTGGTGGTAGCGTAAATTAATAGTACATTTCTACTGGAAATGCTTGGACCCCAACATTAGCTCTGGGCAGATAAATCTTTACAGTTTGGGTCAAAATCCTGGAACTTTCTTCGTATAAGCACTGTGGGTTATCTGCACTACAGGGACTTTAGGGGTTCAAGAAGATGGCTCAGTACCACCACCTTGAGGATGAATAGACATGGCCGTGGAATTGTGGTCTTGCCACTCATATCCCATGAATGAATAAGATAAACTGCCCTGGTTTCAGCTGGAGTTCTCCCACTCAGGAGAGAGTTTTGCACAGTGCATGGTTACTCTCTGCATTCTGAATATTTAAATTAACTTTGCATAATTGGGGTAAGGTGGGTGAGGGGCTGGGGGTGGTGGCATCGAAGGGAGTTTTTTGATCGTGAAGTGCAAGTTATGTACCATGCTGTCAAACCCAAAGGAAGCTCTGCACAGATTTTCTCTCAAGTCAGGCTCAGGTCTAACTCGAGAGTTATCATATAATTTTACCTGTGCTGGAAAGTGAGAAGCATGTTTCACAACAATACTAAAGTCATAGCACAAAAGCATCCCAAATGACTTATATATCTAATCTTCAGTGTTTCTTAATAACCCACCTACGTGCTGTTCTTTATTACTGGCTTGTAGAATATTGGTTAGTGTTTGGGCTTCTTGCTGATATGTCTTATTTATGCTTAATGTAAAAACTCAGCTTCCAGAGGCAAACTTGTGCTTCCTATAAATTAAAACTGATCTTTTCCGAGAAATAGGTTAGACATAATGGCACGGAGTGAGCAATAATCCCCTATATGGGACACAGCGAATACTATAGCTGCCCTGGTGCCCTCCAAATCTTTTGGAAAATAGCATCTAATGAGCCACATTATTCAGGCGAAAAATCAGTAATTAGTTTTTTTTATAAGAAGTAAGATTACACAGAATGAAGAATAAATTAGCAGATAAACATACGAAACAAACGTGTGTTTCAGGACAATAAAAGTTCCTAAGTTTTATCAATTATCTTTAGTGATATTGGAACATGAAAAGCTTAATTTGAGAAGTTAATTTCCTGGAGCGTGCATGAGCCCCAAATCCTGTGGAGTAGGATAGCTGAAGAATGTGAGACATTAGCTTGGTCCTTCATCATTCCTTCCTTTTGTCCAAGTTGTGTTAGAATGAATTCTTTGCTGACGTGATTAATTACATCTTTTTAAAAGAAAAAAAGATGGTGTAATATTTCCCAACTTTGAAATCCTTGTACAAAATCAAATCATGTTCAAAATGCATAGCAGGTCAGGCAGAGAGGGAAGCAGAGTTAAAGCTTCAGGTCATTAGTGTTTTCAACACTTCTGTTTGCCTGTTTGAAATTTTTGCCTGTTTTTGTTTCAGAACTAGAAACCGAAATGGGCAAGTGAAAACCTTTAAATATTAATATCGTAAATCTGTGATTTGTTTTTAGCAGCATCATTTCTTACTGCAAAAAGAATTAAATATTGATTTTATTGGTAGGAATTAGTGAGACAACATAGGCATTGACCTATTCTACTTACTTTGGAACCTGACCCTAAATTATTAATGTTGAGTTCAAACCTCACGTCTTTTTACGTCAAAAGCTACCTTTAAAATACAGCATGTTGGATAGTTTTATTATTATAACTAGTATACAGTGCAGCATAAACTGATCACTGCTGGAAGGTACAAGGAATTAGAGCAATCAGCCGAGGCACAGTACCACTCTGCCTTACTGAGTTGACAGCAGATGAAGGGCAATTGGAGAATGTGATAAAAATTACCCTAGCAGTTACCAGTGAAAGATTGTCACCTACATTTGACCAATTCTCTAATACTTTTTGCCGGATGTCATAGATGCATAAACCCTTTTTACAGACTCGATGCAATATCATTTGTGGATTTTTTTTTACATTGGGAGCGAAGCTAACGACTTTTTTGTATTGCAAACCTGATGCTTCGTTGCATTTTTTTTTTTGAAAATCTGAAGTTAATTGTTCTTATTTATAAACAACTGAGTCAAGCCACGAATTGTAGGCTGAAGGGGAAAAGTGTGAATATATATTTAAAAAAAATCTGAAAGTGGGATTTTGGATGAAAAAGAAGAGGCTTTTAAAATAATTTTTTAAAAACAAAGAGCTTTTACACCCAAAATATGATCAGCATGCAGTGCTCATTTTATATCAGACTTTCCTTAATCCACTCGAAATTCTGCTTTGATCACAGTCTTAGCTTTTCTAACTCGACTCTCATCGGAATTTTTAAAAATAAAAATGTGGACAAGAATAGGCCATTTGAATTATCAAGTCATTTTCTTCTTCAAAATAGTTGCAATTCACTCTTTGATGGATTGTTAAATGTTATTTAAATGTTTGGGAACATGAATCCCGCTTATGGTTGTGGGTTCAAGCCCCACTCCAGGGAATTGAACCCATCATCTAAACTGAGATTTCAGTGCAGTGCTGGGATGCGATGTTAAACAAAGTCTGCCTTTTCAGGTACACAAAAAAGATTCCTTGGCACTGTTTGAAGAGCAGGGGTCTTCTTCCAGTATCCAGGATAACATTAGGAGTTGTTACAGTGGTGAATACTGATTCAGTAGCAGCCTTCAAAGGGAATTGGCTTGGAGAAAAAATTTCAGGGACAGGGGAAAGGAGCATGGGATTGGGACTATCTGGAATTTTCTTTGCAAGAGCTGGTATAGACTTGATGGGCCAAATGGTCTCATTCTGTGTTTTACTAGGCTGTGATTCTATGATTTATCACTCAATCAGCATCTACCAAACAGATGACCTGGTAATTTATTTCATTGCTGTTGGTGGGAGCTTGCTGTCTGCAACTTGGCTGCTGCGTTTCACACGTTACAACAGTGATTACAGCCTACAAGTAGCTGTACTTCATTGGTTATAAATCCATTTTAGGATAGGCTTCTGGGATCATGAACAATGCTGTATAAATGCAAGCTCTTTATTGCTTTAAATATTTTCACTTCACCTTGCCACTCTATTATACAGTGTTTTTTATGTAATGCAAGTCCTTTCCCCATGCAACCCTGACTGTTTTCTTTCCCTAATGAACATATCCATGGTTTCAGTATCTTCTATCTCTACATGTTCTCACGTCCCTCAATCCCTTTTCTATTTAGCTGATTGTAAATAAGAAGGCGTTAATTGGCACACTTAATTACATCAGTCGCATGCTTATTTCACATACCTGTGCTTGGGTATGGGGGAAGCACAGTTTGTCAGAATGTCTACTATCTTACCATTAAATATGCTGTTTTAAATCATGTGGTCTAAATTAAACCATACAACTCCTTTGTCCAAAAAGAGTTCATAAATATTGTTGCTGTCCTTGAATTCATTTAGAACAAATAAGTAGAAGATCTCATGGGTAAAATCCTTTCATTGGAGCTTCAGCTTCAGATATTCTCCCTGTGCTTCGAACCAGAGGTTATAACAAGTCCTATAAAATTTAGATTAAGCCACAAATTGGATGCACAATGGTTCCTATGGTGCTCTTTTCGCAGCCCTAGATGCGAGAGAGGTGTAAACAAATGTTAATTTTTTTCTTCTACTTCTGAAAAGTGTTTGTTTTTCAGATCCAAATCAGGCTCTGCGACTGTGTCTGGGGAGCACAGCAGTTGGGGCTCAGTATGGAGCTGTGTCTGCCCTTAGTATCAACAGTGACTGTACTCGGCTCCTCTGTGGGTTTGCTAAAGGGCAGGTAAGCTTAGTTGACATACTGTTGTTATTCTGTATTGTAATAGGGCTATGAATAGAAGACCTTTGAGGTCCTTTTGGGTTGAGAGGGGTACAAGAATTTTTATACATTTATCTGAAACCTGCCTTCTGCTTTAGCCACCATTTTTGTTATTACTCCATCTAAGCATTGAGTTGGTGGACAAGTATTGTTAAATCATAGTTGGCTGTTGAACGTGCAGTAACCTGAGTACCACAGTTCAATTCATTTATGGTTAGACAAGAATAATTAAATTTTAAGCATATTATTTATTGGATCCATCAGTTCCTAAAGGAAATGACTGAAGTTTTTTGTTTTATTCATTTGTGGCATGTGGATATTGCTGGCTAGGCCAGCATTTATCCCCCATCCCTAATTACCTTGAAAAGGTGGTGGTAAGCTCCCTTCATGAATGTAATTGTTTGGCTTGCTAGGCCATTTCAGAGGGGAGTTAAGAGTCAGTGTCATTACTGTGGATCTGGAGTTACATACAGTCCAGACCAGATAAGGACAACAGAGTTCCTTCCCTAAATGTCATTAATGAACCTGATGTATTTTTTTTACAATAATCTGGTAGTGCAGGTTTCCATCACTAATGTTAACTTTTTAAAAAAAGATCACTGTGCAATCTTATACAAGAGGAATAGCCCCTGGCACAAGGAACCAGAAGACGGAGGGCACTTATGGCAACAGACCACAACCTGCACTCCCCCTCCCAGCACGCTTGTATAATATCCTAGGTTTGAGCAATGAAACATAGGAAATTACCCCAAATTTCTAATTCCTTGCTTTAATTGAAAATGCTGCCAACAGTGATGCTTAAGATTCTCTATTCCAGATGACCAAATGTTTTTACCTGGTGAGTGACTGAGCCAGGTCAGCCAGGAAGATCCCAGGTTCATTCCCTGATCTGGCTGTGTCACATGACCTCTACTGGGGACGTTGGGAGCCCCAATTCTGGAAGTCTCACCCCGAACCTAGCACCCACCACTTTCATAAGGGAGAGAACAGGGATAGGTTGTGGTTTACACATCGGTGATTCATGGAGACAGCTACAATGAAAAAGTGCACCTGCCTTCAAACAGATCAATTTTTTGTAACTGGGCTGTCCAAAACACAACATCAGGAGACGATCTAAAGCAGCCAAGTTCTTTGGAGAGGTAGGATTCCCTTTGGTATAGGTCCAAGGTGGGAGAGGTAGGGTGCCTTTGGGAGAGGTTTTTGTGGTTATTAAAATTATACATGAGTGTATGTAAAAAGTGGATAAACTCATTGGAACTGTGGCGCTGTAAAGGCAACTGTCAAGCTGTAGAGGGAACTGTTAAGCTATCAAGGCACTTAAATCTCATTGGAACTGCCAAGCTGTTTGGAACTGCCAATTTCGTTGGCACTGTCAAGCTGCCAAGGTATTTAAATCTGGGCTTTAGCTGTTTAAAAAGAAAACATACTGGAGTTAAAAAAAACAAGTGCTTGCTATTTCACTCACTCTGTTGACATAAGCCTGAGGGTTATCATTATAGGATTTGTACTGCATGACTGATTTCACAACCCATCATTAGCACAGTGGGATGCCTGTCAGTTCACAGTTTAATTGACAGCTCCAAGTGATTCTAAAGTCTTTCTTGTGGGGTTATGAAAACAAATGTTTGTTTTTATAAGATATTAAGCACCTGAGTGAAATGCCTGCTTGTATAAGGGTTTAAGCACTTGAATGAAATGTTTATGTTTATAAGGGATTATGTAGTTGAAGGAATATAAATGTAGTGAATGGACTTTTATGTTGTCCGGAAGATGTAATAATTTTCATAATGTTATTGGAATTTATTGTAGAGCGATAGGTGGGGGTCTATGTCTCTGTGTGTGTGACTTAATTGAATTAAAGGCAGCTGGTCTGAAGGCTTTGATGTATCAGAAGATAAGCTAGGTTTGAAATGTTAAATAGGAGGAAGTTTTCGAATGTGAGGCGTGAAGGGAACATTTTCATTTAAAAAAAAACCAGACTAGCTTGAATTGAAAAAAGTGGGTGAAATGTCATACCTAGCCAGGAGAAGTTAAGAAACAGTGTGTTTATTTTTCACAGAGATTACTGGTAAAATTGGTACTATGATAGATTTTTATAATTAGAGAGGTAAAGTCCAAAGACATAGTGAAGCAATGGGAATTTGTATTCAAAGGGGAAATATATATAAAGGAGAGAAGGCTGTGTGTAAGGGCAGGCATTCTAAGATCTAACACAAGTGTGAAAAACCTCCAGCATCTTAGCCTCATACTGCTGTTTACAAGGAACCAAAGCAGAGAAAGACTCATTTTGAATTTGACTGTTCAGGGTATTGTGTGTTACTTTGCCTGGGTCTTTTAAAGTCTGTGTGTCTTACTGTTGCCTTAACGGACACGCAACCATGAGTTTGATTAACTAGAGGAGTTAGGAGTTATCATAGTAGTTATTCGTAAATGTATTTATGTGCTTAAAATCATTTTTTTTACCCAATAAAGGTTTAATTTCATTTTGTAAGAAACATATAAAACTCAATGGTCTTATGGCTACTGAATTCAAAGCCCCATCGCAATATATATACAAATTGCAAAACAGTTGAGGCAGTCATTTCAAGTTTCCCTTTGGGATTTGAGCAGTTTGGCATTTACCATCCCCCTGCCATAACATATGTATGAGAGCATTTTTATAAAGATAAAGCCTGCAATAGACAATTAGAACTTTATTTTATTTCATCTCAGCATGGGTCCTGAGGTCTGCCCAAGGTGGATACTGGGTGAGTTGGCATGGGTGGTATAATGGCAGGGGGTGGTTGGTGGGGGGTAAGGGATGGCAGGAGTTGGTACTAAGTTAATGGCAATAAAGGGCCATGTGTGGTGGGTAGAGGGGCTTAGGTTAGTATGGAAATTATGAGGGGCCATAGGGGTGAGTGGGAGCATGAGGTGGCATGGATTTACATGGTTGGGGCATGGGGAGTGTGTGTGGAAGGTTGGGGGGGGTGTGCGGGGTGGGGGGGGGGGCTAGTTCTGTGAGGGCTAGAGAGCTGTTTTTGGTTTTAATGTGTTTTTTTGCAGCTGGGACGAGGTCCCAGATCACCGAGATGGGCCTTTCACACAGCCCGTCGCTGTATCCGGCCACCCCCTGTGGCTGCCTCTGAATCTTTCCGCAGGTGTGGGACCCAACTCCTCTGGGACGCTTTCTGCCCAGTCGGATTTGTGGAGCTGGGAATTTTCCCGACCCTGAGTTGGGGGCAAAAATTGGGGCCTTGGAGTTATGTCCGTGTGTGTTTTATTGTCTCCTCTAGATTACCATGTGGGATTTGGCAAATGGCAAGTTACTGAGAACAATAACTGATGCTCATCCCCCAGGAACTGCTATCCTGCACATAAAGGTAACCTAGCATACTCCAACTCTAAGCCTAACCCTAACTCATATCCCTAACCCTTAACCTGGTTCCCCAGAGGATGGAATGATAAGCCTCTCAATTAATACATGAATGCTGAATCTATCAACGACAAGCTGACATAGTATTATTCTGGATGGATTTAATACAAGTAGCAGCTCAGGAATTCTATTGAGAACCTTCTGGACTTTAGATATTAAGTTCAGCATTGAAGTACGCAGATTGTGGTTAGAGCTTTTTCAGAATGTTTGTCTTTTATTTATATGCCTTGTTTAAATTTAAAACCATCAGTGCTTCCAGAGAAACTGGTGCATTTTTGACTGTAAACTTGGACTTCAAAGGAAGGGACTCCACTTTAAATATGAAATTCCACCTGGCGTTGTCTATTCGTTTTTAAACACCTTGTTGCCATTTAGAAGGCTGACAGCGATCTTAATGACAAAGGCGTTGGAATTTATGTCACTGGCTTTGAAGTTAGGAGTGGATAAGGAGCTAATAAATATTGTGGAGTAAATGTAATTGTCAGCCACCATGAAGAATGAAGTAACGCATAATGTAGAATAAAAACAAAAACTGCTGGAAATACTCGGCAGGTCAGACAGCATCTGTGGAGAGAAACAGGAGTTAACGTTTCAGGTCGATGACCTTTCATCAGAACAGAAGGAAGGTAGAAATGTAAGAGTTTTTCAGGAAGGGTGGAGGGGGTAGGAAGAACAAAAGAGATGGTCTGAGATAGGGTGGAAAGCAGGAGAGATTGACTAACAAAAGATTGAAATAATGGCCAAGCCACAGAAAGAAGTGAAATTATCTTATTTAAAAAAATCAAATGAAGAATATGGATTTCACAAGCAAAAGATATTTTTAAAGTATATGATGTGCAACATGGTTCTGAAGAAGGGTCCATACAGACTCGAAACGTTGGCTCTGTTTCTCTCTCCACAGATGCTGCCAGACCTGCTGAGTTTTTTTCCAGCATTTTCTGTTTTCTATTTCAGATTTTCAGCATCTGCAGTATCTTGCTAACATTCCAAAGTGCCTTTAAAATAAAATCCAATCACTGGCAAAGGTTAGAGCAGGGAGATAGAGGAGGCAAAGGACAGATATTAAAGTGTGTTCCTGCTGATAACAAGAACAGTGAAACTGAACCACAAGTATAAGCAACTCGTGAAGCATTAATTAACATCTCAGAAACATGGGATGAACCAAAAATGGCATGAAATGTAGTTGAGAGAAAGAGATATCACCTTGCTGTATGAGGTCCAAGGATTCCACTTATAAGTTTTAGTTTTGCTAAAGAGGAGAGTTGAACCAAATATTAGTTTCGGAAACAAATTGTGATTTTCATTGCTAATATTTTACACTGTAACCTGCAACATCTATGAAATATTGTTCTATGTCAGCACCTGCATCTTGCAGTGTATTTTACTCTGAAATTTATGACAATTTTTTTCAAAAATCATTTATATTTTGCAAATATTTCTGGCTATGTAAACAGAGAGCTTTTTTTATACCAGTGAATCAAAGTTTAAAATTCCTGCACTTTGACAACAATCCAGCATAAATTGTTTAAAATCTGGTTCACTAATTAGGCAGACCTGATGGAATGTGGCCCCGTCCTGCTCTGTACAAATATATTGCTGTTCATTTGACACAGTAAAAACAACTTTCAAAGTAGTGCTTCTCATTAAACGATAGCCATTAAAGGGAAATTTGCTGCCTAGATGGAAGGACAGTACAGTGAATTTTCACGTTATCCAAGGTCTTGGTTATTTACTGATAATGGGAGGCTGCCAGGAGTTAAATGCCAGTAGTTCGCATCTCTCTCGCTCTCCCGCGCTCTCGCTCTCTGTCGCTCTCTCTCTGTCGCTATCACTCACTCTCTCTCGCTCTCTCTCTCTCGCTTATCCTCTCTCACTCTCTCTCGCTCTTGCTCACCCTTGCTCTCTCTGTCGCTCTCTGTCTGTCGCTCTGTCTGTCGCTCTCTCTGTCTGTCGCCTCTCTTGGTCTGTCGCTCTCTCTGTCTGTCGCTCTCTCTGTCTGTCGCTCTCTCTGTCTGTCGCTCTCTCTGTCTGTCGCTCTCTCTGTCTGTCGCTCTCTCTGTCTGTCGCTCTCTCTGTCTGTCGCTCTCTCTGTCTGTCGCTCTCTCTGTCTGTCGCTCTCTCTGTCTGTCGCTCTCTCTGTCTGTCGCTCTCTCTGTCTGTCGCTCTCTCTGTCTGTCGCTCTCTCTGTCTGTCGCTCTCTCTGTCTGTCGCTCTCTCTGTCTGTCGCTCTCTCTGTCTGTCGCTCTCTCTGTCTGTCGCTCTCTCTGTCTGTCGCTCTCTCTGTCTGTCGCTCTCTCTGTCTGTCGCTCTCTCTGTCTGTCGCTCTCTCTGTCTGTCGCTCTCTCTGTCTGTCGCTCTCTCTGTCTGTCGCTCTCTCTGTCTGTCGCTCTCTCTGTCTGTCGCTCTCTCTGTCTGTCGCTCTCTCTGTCTGTCGCTCTCTCTGTCTGTCGCTCTCTCTGTCTGTCGCTCTCTCTGTCTGTCGCTCTCTCTGTCTGTCGCTCTCTCTGTCTGTCGCTCTCTCTGTCTGTCGCTCTCTCTGTCTGTCGCTCTCTCTGTCTGTCGCTCTCTCTGTCTGTCGCTCTCTCTGTCTGTCGCGCTCTCTGTCTGTCGCGCTCTCTGTCTGTCGCGCTCTCTGTCTGTCGCGCGCTCTCTGTCTGTCGCGCGCTCTGTCTGTCGCGCTCTCTGTCTGTCGCGCGCTCTCTGTCGCGCGCTCTCTGTCGCGCGCTCTCTGTCTGTCGCGCGCTCTCTGTCTGTCGCGCGCTCTCTGTCTGTCGCGCGCTCTCTGTCTGTCGCGCGCTCTCTGTCTGTCGCGCGCTCTCTGTCTGTCGCGCGCTCTCTGTCTGTCGCGCGCTCTCTGTCTGTCGCGCGCTCTCTGTCTGTCGCGCGCTCTCTGTCTGTCGCGCGCTCTCTGTCTGTCGCGCGCTCTCTGTCTGTCGCGCGCTCTCTGTCTGTCGCGCGCTCTCTGTCTGTCGCGCGCTCTCTGTCTGTCGCGCGCTCTCTGTCTGTCGCGCGCTCTCTGTCTGTCGCGCGCTCTCTGTCTGTCGCGCGCTCTCTGTCTGTCGCGCGCTCTCTGTCTGTCGCGCGCTCTCTGTCTGTCGCGCGCTCTCTGTCTGTCGCGCGCTCTCTGTCTGTCGCGCGCTCCTGTCTGTCGCGCGCTCTCTGTCTGTCGCGCGCTCTCTGTCTGTCGCGCGCTCTCTGTCTGTCGCGCGCTCTCTGTCTGTCGCGCGCTCTCTGTCTGTCGCGCGCTCTCTGTCTGTCGCGCGCTCTCTGTCTGTCGCGCGCTCTCTGTCTGTCGCGCGCTCTCTGTCTGTCGCGCGCTCTGCCCGTCGCGCGCCAGCGCTCTGCCCGTCGCGCGCGCGCCTCTGCCCGTCGCGCGCTGCGCGCTGTCACTCCCTCTCTCAGTGCATGTTTCTTTGGGCAACAGAATGACCTGGAGCAAGCTGATTAGTTTCTATATGTGCTCATTGTTTCTCTGAAGTAACCATGACTCCAGTTGCTGGTTTGAGATAATGAACCAAAGGAACTCCCACCCCCCCCCCCCCCCCCCCCCCCCCAATGTCAATCCTGGCCTTCTAGTTCCAGAGATTAAGATTGGTAGCAGATTATTCTTCTCTCCAGTTACCCCATTAATAGTTTCTGCAGAGCAGTTAATCTTAAAATTAACACACATCCTGCCTGTGTTGACCACTTCATTCTTCTCCAACGTCTCCATCGCTGTGCAGCTGGCTGTAACTGCTCTTGCCTGGCTCCATTCCTGTTCTGTGTAATCATAGTCGAAGTATCACTTGGATTGGCTTCTCTTCTCGCTCCCGCACTGTTACCTTTCGTGTCCCCAAGGATCTTATCCTTGGCCCCTCTTATTTCTCATCTACAGGCTGCCCCGTGTCATTCAAAGGCAATGTTAGTTTTCACATGTACGCTTACAACACCCAGCTCTACCTCACCAATACCCCTCTTGACTCCTTCACTGTTGCTAAATTATCAGCCTGTTTATCCGACATCCAGTACTGGATCAACAGAAATTTCCTCCAATTAAGCATTGGGAAGATTGAAGCCATTTGGTCCCCATTCCAAACTCTGTTCCCTAGCAACCGACTCCATCCCTCTCCCTGGCAACAGTCTGGGACTAAACCAGTCTGTTTGCAATCGTGGTGTCATATTTGACCCTGAGGTGACCTTCCAACCACATAATCATGCCATCACTAAGACTGTGTGTTTCCTGCTCCCTAATTTCACCAATTTTGCCCCTCATCTGCTGCTGAAACACTCATTCAGTACCTCCAGACTTGACTGTTCCAGTATCCCATTGGCTGGGCTCCCCACATTCCATCCTCCATAAACCTGAGGTTATCCAAAACTCTGCTGTTCATGTCAACTCCCATTTCTCTAATCACCTGTGTGCTTGCAGACTTACATTGGATCCCAGTCAAGCAACGTCTTGATTTTAAGATTCAAATCCTTGTTTTCAAATTCTTCCGTTCTCGGAAATCTCCTCCAGCCCCTCAACTCTCTGAAAACCTGCGTGCCTTTAGCTCTGGACTATTGAGCATCCTGACTCTTCCCATTGGCAGCCATGCCTTCAGCTACCTGGGCCCCAAGCTTTGGAATTCCATCCCTAAACCGCTCCACCTCTCCTTTAAGGCATTCCTTAAAACCGACCTCTTTGATCAACCTTTTGATCATCTGACCTAATATTTCCTTACGTAGCTCAGTGTCTTATTTTGTTTCATAACATTCCTGTGAAGTGCTTTGGAGCATTAAAACTCCTATATAAATACTGGTTGTTACATACATACGAAATAGGAGCAGGCCATTCAGCCTCCTCTGCTATTCAATAAGATCTTAGCTGATCTGTTTGTGTTTTGAATTCCACATTCCCATCTAACCCCAATAACCTTTGGATTCTTGTTAGACAAAGGAATCATCTACCTCCTGCCTTAAAAGTATTCAATGGCCCCGCCCCCACCTTCTGAGGCAGAGAGTTCCAAAGTCACACAACCCTCAGAGGAAAAATTCTCCACATCTCTGCCCTAAAAGGGTGACCCCTAATTTTAAAACAGTGCCCCCTAGTTCTGGACTCACCCACAAGAGGAAACATCCTTTCCACGTTCACCTTGTCAAGGCCGTTCAGGATCTTATATACTTCAATCAAATCACCCCTCACTCTTTTAAACTCCAGTGGAAACAAGCCCAGTCTGTCCAACCTTTCCTCATAAGACAACCCGCTCATTCCAGGTATCAATCTAGTAAAAGTAAAATACTGTGGTTGCTGGAAATCTGAAACAAAAACAAAAATAGCTGGAAAAACTCAGCAGGTCTGACAGCATCAGATCTCGTAAACCTCCTTTGAACCGCCTCCAATGCATTTACATCCTTAAATAAGGAGACCAAAACTGCACACAGTGTTCGAGATGTGGTCTCACCAATGTCCTGTATAACTGAAGCATAACATCCTTACTTTTATGTTCAATTCCTCTTGTAATAAAGGATAGCATTCCATTAGCCGCCTTAATTACTTGCTGTGCCTGCATACTAGCTTTTTGTAACTTGTACTAGAACACCTAGATCCCTCTGCACCTCGGAATTCTGCAGCCGTTCTCCGTTTAAGTTATATTCTGCTTTCTTCTTACTGCCTAAGTGAACAACTTCACATTTTCCTACGTTATACTCCATTTTCCAGATTTTTGCCCACTCACTCAACCTATCTATATCCATCTGCAACCTCCTCATGTTCCTCTTCACAACATACTTTCCTACCTATCTTTGTGTCACCTGCAAATTTAGCTACCATGCCTTTCTCTCCTCATCTAAATCATTGATGTAAATTGTAAAAAGTTGAGGCCCCAGCATAGATCCCTGCGGGGACCCCACTTGCCACATCCTGCCAATCAGAAAATTACCCATTTATGCATACTCTCTCTCTCTCTCTCTCTTCTGCCAGCCATCTCCTATCCATTTTATTGCGTAACCCCATACACCATGAGTTTTATTTACTGCAATAGCTTTTGATGTGGCACCTTATCAAATGCCTTCTGGAAATCCAAGTACAGTACATCTACAGGTTCCCCTTTATCTACAGCACATGTTACTCCTTCAAAGAACTCCAATAAATTGGTTAAACATGCTGTTGTTTACATGTCTGATATTGCAGCCTGCAGCAGCAGGTAAATGAGCTCATTAGAGAGCTGGATTTTGTGAATTCGCTTTTTTTGACGTATAGTGGAAGACATGAATTGAATCATGTTCAATAGGCTGATAGATACGGTGTTGCTTCTATAAATGAAGTGTCCCAATAAAATGCTTGATTCTAATTTTTCTCTTTTAGTTCCTTTAGGAAGGACTAATATTTCCCCTTTTTTGCAAAGTCATAGGAACAGGAAGTGGCCCATTGAGCCCCTCGAACCTATTCTGTCATTCAGTGAGACCCTGGCTGACATGTGACCTAACTCCATATACCTTAATGGTCTCATATCCCTTAAAGCCTTTGATTATCAAAAAACTATCAATTTCAGTTTTAAAAATAACAGTTGACCTCGCATCATTTGCCTTTTGCAGAAGAGAGATCCAAACTTCTACCAGCCTTTGTGTGAAGAAATGTTTTCTAATTTCATTCCTGAAAGGTCTGGCTCTCAATGTTAGACTATGACTCCTAGTCCGAGACTCCCCAACCAGGCAAGTCCAAAACTAAACAGGGTAGGTGGGTGGAGCAGCAGGTAGGTTAGGTTTTTGAAGAGTGATCATTGGTGCCTGGTCTTCATTTTAGAAATTTCCAGGTAATGCACTGAAAAATGATGCTGTGTATTTCAACAGGACAGATGACAAGGATGGGAGTGAGAGTTAAATGTTTTCCTGGCCTCTGCTAGTAGAAAACTGCAATATCAAACATAAGGATTTATAATTGGTGTATTTCATAAATTGGTAATAGGAGCAGGGGGGTTCTATAAGCTAAATAAAAAAAAAGACACTTTGATAGGAAGATAACAGGATTAAAGGAGCCAGCCATTCTTTGAAGCCACCGATGGCTGACAGTAAATCAATGAACGCTTTAATCCACAGAAAAGATAGGATTATCGAATTGGATTTTGGAGCAGATATCTTGGGCTGAATTTACCCCCCCCCCCCCCCCCCCCCCCCCCCCCACCCCCCCCCCCCCCCCCCCCCGGAGGGCGTGTTACCCGCGGAGGGGTGTGTGGGTGTGTGTGGGGTGTGGCTGCCCATCCGGCCACCTTCCAGCTCACACCCATAATACGCTGGTGGTGGGGGGGGTGGGGGAAGGATGGGCAGGCGCCAAAATCGGCAGCCCTCCTGCCATATTTAATTGAGCAATTAGGGTCAATTAGACTTGTTATCCAGCCTGGTGACCCAAATAATACACTGCCCCATACCACGATATGGTGTGCAGCAGTGTGGGAGGCCGGAAGCCCTATTTTTGAACTAAAATTGTTAATGGGTGGGAAGGAAAGGTGGAGGGTTGCTTTTCGGGGGCTGCCCTTTGCTGATCCCTTAGACTGAACCCCCCCCCCCTCCCCCCCTTTCCTTCCTACCAGCTCCCTCTCTTAACCCACCTGTTTTCACCCCCCCATTTGCCCCTATCCCTAATGTGCCCAAGACTCTGGACTTGCGTGCTCCAGGGACCCTAAGCTCCGTTCCTCACCTGCAGTCCAGGCAGCTGCCACTGACCTCCCTGGTGCAGCCGGGACCGATGATTGGCCGGCAGCTCCAGAGGGTGCGACTTCTGCCCCAAAGAGGGCAGAAGACACTCCTGCCCTTGTTAATCAGGGCTGCTCAGGCAAGAGTTGGTTGGCTTCACGCTGATGTGGTTTCCAGGGGTTTTGGAGAGGGAGTGCTGTCTGCCCTCCCCCCACCCCACCCCCGGTATTATTCAGCCCCTTGTGTTTCTATCTTGTTTTGTAGTAGGATTATTAGAACAGAACAGTTCAGTTAATTTGGATGTGAATAATTCTTTCTCTTGCAGTTCACTGATGATCCAACCACAGCCATTTTGC
Source organism: Isurus oxyrinchus (assembly GCA_026770705.1). Classification (NCBI taxonomy): domain Eukaryota; kingdom Metazoa; phylum Chordata; class Chondrichthyes; order Lamniformes; family Lamnidae; genus Isurus; species Isurus oxyrinchus. Next base: position 3,102,920 of record JANJGN010000014.1, on the reverse strand, counting down.
AATGATAGCGGAGGCTCAGTGTTTGAGCTCGCCTTCAAGTAAGATGTATTTCTGTATGAATATTGTACATGAGATTAAAAATACTCTCTGCCAGAGGAGATCTTCTTATGCACCTCCTCCATTACCCTATAGTTTCATCATGTCAATTGATGATTATCTTTTAGTTTTGGATTAGCCTGACTGCAGAAATGTGAAAAGCACAAGATTTAAACATGTCAGTTTGTGTTTGTGTGATTGTAGAAAATTGATGCCTACTGTCTGAACGTCATTGTAAGATCGAGGTTTCGAAGCCTGGCTTTATTTGTGCCATTACTGAGCATGTTCATACTTCCTTTTATTTTCTCCTTGTTTGCCCCATGTTGTGCTTTCCAGGAGGCAAGTTTCTGTCTGTGCTGGTTTTGAACCAGATGGACTGGGGGGACGAGGCTGTTCATTGATGCTGGACCAGGACCCTGGCAATTATCTTCCCATCTGCAATCGCAGTTAGCGAGCTTTGTTAGAAAATGAGCTTGTGTGGATGTTAGGCGAATACTGGATCAGATTTAACTGATTCTCTCAACCATCAGTTAGCTCACTGGCGCATCAAGAAGGGCTGCCGCAGCCTGTGGTATTCTAGTGCAGCATCATTTATTCTACTCGAGGAAGAGAAAGTTGGAGGGAGAAATTTATATCAAAATTTATATCAAATGTTGCTTTGAAGCTCTGCGTTTCCACACAGTAATGTGGTTGGAAAACTTGTTTTGGTTTATGACTGGTTATGATTTAAATATTTTGTAATGTCATTGATTAAACTAATGATTTTCATACATTTAAATGCAACATCTGAGTTAGGACCATACGGTATTATTTGAAGGTTTTGCTGCAATATGCTCCAACTTAGCATTGCTAATCAGCTGAGGAATGCAGCATTAGAACAGACAAGTTTGAGTTGTCTGGTTTGGAATAAAATCAAGAGTCACTTAGACAAGTGCAGGGTGATTAAGGAAAGCCAGCATGGATTCATTAAGGGAACATTATGTTTAACTAATTTGCTGAGTTTTTTGAGGAGGTAACAGAGAAGGTTGATAAGGGTAACGCTGTTGATGTGGGTGTATGGATTTCAAAAGGCATTTGATATAGTGCCACACAACAGACTTGTGAGCAAACCTTTAGCTCATGGAATAAAAGGGAAGTAGACACTTGGATAAATTGGCTGAGTGACAGGAAACAGAGAGTAGTGATAAATGGTTTTTCAGATTGGAGGAAGGTTTGTAGTGGACTTCCCCAGGGGACCCTCGCTCTCTCATATATATTAATGACCTAGACTGTGGTGCTCAGGGCATGATTTCAAAATTTGCAGATGATACGAAGATTGGAAATGTTGTCAACTGCGCGGAGGATAGTCTTGACTTCAAAGGACGTAGACATGTTGGTGGATGGGCAGACAAGTGACAGATGAGGTTCAGTGCAGAGAAATGTGAGGTGATTCACTTTGGCAAGAAGAATATGGAGAGACAGTATAAAATAAAGGAAGAAACTCTGAGGAGGTGCAGGAACTGAGGACCGTGGTGTATATTACATAGGCATTGAAGATGGCAGGGCATGTTGAGAGAGCAGTTAATAAAGCATAAAGCATCTTAGACTTTATTGATAGGGGGCATTGAGTACAAGAGTAAGAAGGTCATGTTGAACTTGTATAAGACATTAGTTAAGACTCATCTGGAGTACTGAGTCCAGTACTGGGTGTCATACTTGAGGAAGGATGTGCAGGCATTGGAGACAGTACAGAGGAGATTGACAAGAATGATTCCAGGGATAAAGAACTGTAGCTATGAGGATAGATTGGAGAGGTTGGGACTGTTTTCCTTGGAGAAAATAAGGCTGAGAGGAGACTTAATAGAGGTATACAAGATCTTGAGGGGTGTGGACAGGGTAAATAGTGAGAAACTGTTCCCACTAAAGAGATCATCAAGAACGAGAGGGCACAGATTCAAAATAATTGCCAAAAGGAATAAAAGTGTTGTGAGGAAACATTTTTTCACTCAGAGGATGGTTGGAGCCTGGAATGAACTTCCTGAAAGGATGATGGAGGCAGGTTCGATCGAGATATTCAAAAGGGAATTGGGTTGTTACCTGAAAAGAGAGAATGTGCAAGGTTACAGGGATAAGGCAGGGGAGTGGGACTAGGCAGAACACTCTTTCAGAGAGCCAGTGCAGACTCGATGGGCGGAATGGCCTCCTTCTGCACTGTAACGATTCTGTGATTCTGTCTGACAACTCCATGTGTGTTATCATTAAGCACCCTCTGTTAAACTCAGAGCTGAGAGTTTCTGACAGTTAAAAAGCACTGAAGGAAAGAGGAGAAATAGAAATGGGAAGGATGACTCAACAAAACATGGGAGGAAGTAAGACACTCAGTCCATCAAACTGGTTCGTTCTATAAGCCATGCCGCACTTGCTCCATTGCGGGCTTCACCTTGCCCATGCAAGGTCCTAGAGGAAAGTTCTAACTAGATGACCCCATCTGCCTCTCCACACGCAGTCAAGCCGAACTCTATCCCCACACCCTCACTCTTCAATCTGAGCAAACTGCCCTCCAAGAATTACGTGCACTGCTGTCGCCAGTAACGCAGCGCTGATTAATGGATGGCACAAACTGTTACCTAATATGCAGCACTTTGTGCATGAAAATATTACAATGCATAGTTTTTGCTATTGGGCCGTTAACTTCCAACGAATGTTGGAAAGTGAGGGCCCGCAGGAATCAGAAGAAATCAACACATACTCGCCTGCCCTTGAAAATTATGCCGACCCTTCTGTTTGCTGGAGCTGCTTGTGGCCTGTTTCGAAAGACTCCTTGCAGGCCCCAGTGAAGTGCAGCTCCGCAGATTCAAGGAGGCCACCATAAGGCAGTGAAGTTGACAGGCCAGGGAGAAGGTAGGTGTCTAAGGTAAGTGGATAGGATTTGGGGTGTTTGGGGGGGCGGGGGGGGGGGGGGGGGGGGGGGGGGCGGGGGGGAGTCCCTTGTGGAGGTGGGGGGTTGGGGTCAGGGGTGTTGGGGCAGTCCCGTGGGGCCAGTCTGGGTCTTTACGATAGTTATTCAGAAGTTAGAAGAGGTTTTAACTCTTCGAACTTTTTCTGGGTAACTATTGGTGTAACACCGGTGGAACCATCCGAAGTTTGCGATTTAACCCACATTTTCGGATGGTTCCCACCACAGGGCAATTGTCCAGAGGAAGTCTGGGCAATTCAAAACATAAATAAAAATACCTGGGAAAACTCAGCAGGTCTGACAGCATCTGTGGAGAGGAACACAGTTAACGTTTCGAGTCCGTATGACTCTTCAACAGAACTAAGGAAAAATAGAAGAGAGGTGAAATATAAGCTGGTTTAAGGGGGGGTGTGGGGTAGAGCTGGATAGAGGGCCAGTGATAGGTGGAGGTAGCCAAAAGATGTCACAGACAAAAGGACAAAGAGATGGTGATATTACCTAAGGAATGGGCTAATTAAGGTAGAAAGCAGGACGAGCAAGGTACAGATAGACCTAGTGGGGGTGGGGTGAAGGAATTGAAATAGGCTGAAAGGTAGAGATAAAACAATGGATGGAAATACATTTAAAAATAATGGGAATAGGTGGGAAAAGAAAAATATATATAAATTATTGGGAAAAAAAGGGGGGGATTGGAAAGGGGGGTGGGGATGGAGGAGAGAGTTCATGATCTAAAATTGTTGAACTCAATATTCAGTCCGGAAGGCTGTAAAGTGCCTAGTCAGAAGATGAGGTGCTGTTCCTCCAGTTTGCGTTGAGCTTCACTGGAACAATGCAGCAGGCCAAGGGCGGATATGTGGGAATGAGAGCAGGGTGGAGTGTTGAAATGGCAAGCGACAGGGAGTCGAGGTCATACTTGCGGACAGACCGCAGGCGTTCCGCAAAGTGGTCACCCAGTCTGCGTTTGGTCTCTCCAATGTAGAGGAAACCGCATTGGGAGCAGCGAATACAGTAGACTAAATTGAGGGAAGTGCAAGTGAAATGCTGCTTCACTTGAAAGGAGTGTTTGGGTCCTTGAATAGTGAGGAGAGGGCAAGTAATGGGGCAGGTGTTGCACCTTCTGCGGTTGCATGGGAAGGTGCCGTAGGAGGGGGTTGGGGAGCAGGGGGTGATGGAGGAGTGGACCAGGGTGTCCCGGAGGGAATGACCCTGCGGAATGCCGCCGGGGGGATGAAGGGAAGATGTGTTTGGTGGTGGCATCATGCTGGAGTTGGTGGAAATGGTGGAGGATGATCCTTTGAAAGCGGAGGCTGGTGGGGTGATAAGTGAGGACAAGGGGGACCCTATTACGTTTCTGGGTGGGAGAGGAAGGTGTGAGGGCAGATGTGCGGAAGATGGGCTGGACACGGTTGAGGGCCCTGTCAACCACTGTGGGTGGAAAACCTCGGTTAAGGAAGAAGGAGGACATGTCAGAGGAACTGTTTTTGAAGGTAGCATCACCAGAACAGATGCGACGGAGGCGAAGGAACTGGGAGAATGGGATGGAGTCCTTACAGGAAGCAGGGTTTGAGGAGCTGTAGTCGAGGTAGCTATGGGAGTCGGTAGGCTTGTAATGGATATTGGTGGACAGTCTATCACCAGAAATTGAGACAGAGAGGTCAAGGAAGGGAAAGGAAGTGTCAGAGATGGACCATGTGAAAATGATGGAGGGGTGGAGATTGGAGGCAAAATTAATAAATTTTTCCAAGTCCAGACGAGAGCATGAAGCAGCACTGAAGCAATCATCAATGTACCAGAGAAAGAGTTGTGGAAGGGGGCCGGAGTAGGACTGGAACAAGGAATGTTCCACATACCCCATAAAGAGACAGGCATAGCTGGGGCCTATGTGGCTACCCATAGCCACACCTTTTATTTGGAGGAAGTGAGAGGAGTTGAAGGAGAAATTCAGTGTGAGAACAAGTTTAACCAGATGGAGGAGAGTAGTGGTGGATGGGGATTGATCGGGCCTTTGTTCGAGGAAGAAGCTAAGGGCCCTCAGACCATCCTGGTGGGGGATGGAGGTGTAGAGGGATTGGACGTCCATTGTGAAGAGGAGGCGGTTGGGGCCAGGGAACTGGAAATTGTTGATATGATGTAAGGTGTCAGAGGAATCACGGATGTAGGTGGGAAGGGACTGGACAAGGGGAGAGAGAATGGAGTCAAGATAGCAAGAAATGAGTTCCATGGGGCAGGAGCAAGCTGAGACGATCGGTCTGCCGGGACAGTTCTGTTTGTGGATTTTGGGTAGGTGATAGAAGTGGGCCGTCCGAGGTTGGGCGACTATCAGGTTGGAGGCTGTGGAAGGAAGAACTCCGGAGGAGATGAGGTCAGTAACAGTCCTGGAAACAATGGCTTGATGTTCAGTGGTGGGGTCATGGTCCAGGGAGAGGTAGGAGGAAGTGTCTGTGAGTTGATGCTCAGCCTCTGTTTGGTAGAGGTCAGTGCGCCAGACAACAACAGCACCACCCTTGTTAGCAGGTTTGATGACAATGTCAGGGTTGGATCTGAGAGAACGGAGTGTGGCAAGTTCAGAGAGAGACAGGTTAGAATGGGTGAGAGGAGCAGAGAAATTGAGACGACTAATGTCACGCCGACAGTTCTCATTGAAAAGATCAAGAGAAGGTAAGAATCCAGAGGGAGGGGTCCAGGTGGAAGGAGAATATTGGAGGCGGGTAAACAGATCAGTTGAACTGGGAGAGGACTCCTGCCCAAAGAAGTGAGCCCGGAGACGAAGACAGCGGAAGAAGAGTTCAGCACGTGCCAAGCCCGAAATTCATTGAGATGAGGGTGTAAGAGTATGAAACTAAGTCCTTTGCTGAGCACTGAACGTTCAGCATCAGAGAGGGGAAGGTCAGGGGGTATAGTGAATACACGGCCGGGGCTGGGATTGGAAGACGGGATGGGGACAGAGGGACAGGCAGGAGTGGAGGGCCCTAGATGGGTGTTGGTGTTGATGAGTTTTTGGAGCTTGCGTTCTTTTGCACCTGAAAGAAAGAGAAAGTTTCTTGTAGAGGTGTCGAATGAGACGAAGAATAAAATGAAACAGGGGGCATGGGCAGCTTAGAAATAGGGTGCAGCGGTGCTGCTGGAGAGAGAGGTCGAGTGTGTTCATATGGCGGCGCATGGCACTGTGTGGATCTCAGAATGCAACGAGAACAGCAGTCCGAGGAGCGTTTTATGTCCCGGAGATACCTGTAATCCTGGGTGGGTTCGAAACATGAGGGATGGAACTTCAGTTGAAATCCACGTGGGGTAAGTCGGAGATGGAGACAGTCACTGAGAAAGGACATATGGCTGTGAAAGCGGGTTTTAGTAAACACCTTGTCAAACACCAGGAGAGAAATGGAAAGCAATGAAGGTGAACAAGGCAAAAGAGAGAGCCAGAAATCCTGTCAGAGAGAAGAGCAATAGTTCTTCATGGTAGGCATTCCTTGAAGTCTGGGCAATTGCTGTGCAGACCTGGGAACTTCCGAGAGGGATTCCCCGGTGTACTTTTGGGGTACCCCCCAAATCCGACGCTGGGCAGCACAGGTTACAGCCCATCCTTTAATTGGACGTGGACATCGCTGGCTAGGCCTCATTGCCCTTAACAAGGTGGTGATGCACTACTTTCATGAACTGTTGTAGTTCTTTGAACTTTTCTGTCGTATTTCCAAAACTTAAGCTTCAAAAATCTCAGATCTTTGTGAAAATCAGTGTTTTCTTTGGCAAAATGATTGATTGCTTTTATCAAGACTGTGCTACAATAATACTTTAAAACTATTGTAGTTCATTTCAGGGGTTCTTTTCAAGCCTAAGTTAAAATTTCTGCTTTTGGAAAAACTTTACATGAATGATTCTTTGCTTTATTTTACATTGTGGATCTGTTGTAGTATAATGGGAGATTTAAAAAAAAAAGTTATTACTGCAAGTTTAACACACGCAGCTGGAGAAGCTTCTGGAACTGAATTTTGTTTCATGGTTTTTTTTCACAGGAGAGTAATGGGAGTGAGATCCTGTGAGTCACGCTGTTTGTTCAGTGGAGCGAAAGGTGAAGTTTGCTGTATTGAGCCTTTACTTGTAAAGCCAGAGCTGAGAGATCATCCGATTACACAGCATGCACTACTGGCGATGGCGTCTTTAACCAAGGTACACATACAATCTTTAATGAGTGACACAAATCTCTTCATTCAGCATTCGACGTCTTTCCCATCTCCCAAGATGTGCAGGTGGCTACGGACTTGAACCTAATCTCCCCTGCAACTGATACCAGAAGAGCCACTGATTACTGTCCCTTTGATTTCAGCCCCTGTCTCTGCTCTGCTACCTGTTGCCTCTCCTTCCAATATGGGGCACAAACCTGCCCCTGCCTGTGAGCTTCCATTATTGGGCACTCAAAGCCTCAGTGGTTACTTTTGACTGTGTGCATGTGTACTTTGCAATCTTCTATTGGTTTTTTAGTATTTTGTGCTTACTTAACATGGAAGATTGGAAAATCTCTCTTATTGGTGGATCCAGCCACAAGCCCAAGAAAGCCCAGTCAGCAGCAGAAGAAGGGACAACTGCTTCCGACAGTAAACAGTGCTGGGAATTTCAAAGGAGAATATTGCAGATGCAAAGGTGACAGCAGAGAAGATCGTGGAGGCAGTGGGAATGAGCAGAGATAAAAGTGAAAGGTCATGAAGGAGAAGATTGTAGAGGCAGAAGTGAAAGAGTGCAGAGGCTCTTACAAAAAGAAGCAGCAATAGGCAGAGCAGGGTGGACACTGCATAACACTCGGACGTACACTGGCCTAACAATGGGTGTCGATAGAGCAAGTCACAGCCCCCAGGTCAGGAAGTTCACAGCTATGGATGCAGCCAGGATACGACATGAGTGGAGCATTAACCAGTCAAAAGGGTGAATAAGGAACAGGCAGGTGGCTTGTTTTGGATGCTTATGTTCCCCCGAAAAGCCGAGACTCTTGTTATTGGCCTCTCATCCTCTACCCTCCATCACTTTCAACTAGCCCAAACATCATCTGCACCTATCCTGCCTCGAGCTAAGCCCCACTTGTCTATCACCCCATCTTTGCTGACCTACGTGGATTCTAATCACCCAATATATTAAATTTTAAACTTTCATCTTCATCTTTCAATCCTCGTGGCTTCGCCTGACCTGAGCTTTGCTGTACGCCTAGCTTTCAATCTCCTTGAATCCTTTGATCCATTGTCCCTGACATAATCCTCAGCTGTCCGAATGTTACTCTGAATTTTCCCTCCCTTAACCTCTCCGTTTGTCTGTCCTTTTCAAAAACAACCTCAGAACTACAGCTTTAACAAAATGTTTATTCATTCTTCCTAATGTCTCCCTTTCTGGCCTGGTGTCCATTTCCTTAAATCCTATCAGCGAATTGTCTTGGGATTTTATGTTCAAGGCGTCATCTAATCCAAATTGTATGAGATTTCAATGTTACTGTACGGTTGTTGATGAACAGCCAATTGTTTCCAACGTTTAAATCCTACGACCTTTGGGGGTATTTTGTTTAAATGTGTGATTAGTGCAGGGTAATTTTAAAATGTGACCTTCGTTTGCAGTCTACTCACTCATTTTGCCACTTGGATTTGGAGCCCTACTCCAAGACGTTAGACACCCTCGCTGCAACTGAGCTAGAGTGCTTGAAGCTGCCAAAAGTGGAAAAATATTCCATTCCCAGGATTGATGTCCCTTACTGTGGTCTGCACAAATTAGAAAATGTTGTATACAATTAGAAATTTAAAAATTGCCAAACGTTTCTGATGTTCCTTTATAAACATCAGTATCAATAAAAATAAAAATACCTGGAAAAACTCAGCAGGTCTGACAGCATCTGCGGAGAGGAACACAGTTAACATTTCGAGTCCGAATGACACTTCAACAGAACTAAGGAAATAGAGAAGAGAGGTGAAATATAAGCTGGTTTAATGGGGGATGGTTCAAGTAGAGCTGGATAGAGGGCCTGTGATAGGTGGAGATTGCCAAAAGATGTCATAGACAAAAAGACAAAGAGGTGTTGAAGGCGGTGATATTATCTAAGGAATGTGCTAATGGGGACATTAAGGGTAGAAAGCAGGATGAGCAAGGTACAGATAGCTCTAGTGGGGGTGGGGGGAAGGTACAGATAGACCTAGTGTGGGTGGGGTGGGGAGAAGGTACAGATAGCTCTAGTGGGGGTGGGGTGGGGGGGGAAGGGATTGAAATAGGCTAAAAGGTAGAGATAGAACAATGGATGGAAATACATTTAAAAATAATGGAAATACGTGGGAAAAGAAAAATCCATATAAATTATTGGAAAAAAGGGGGGGATCCGAAAGGGGGTGGGGATGGAGGAGAGAGTTCATGATCTAAAATTGTTGAACTTAATATTCAGTCCGGAAGGCTGTAAAGTGCCTAGTCGGAAGATGAGGTACTGTTCCTCCAGTTTGCGTTGAGCTTCACTGGAACAATGCAGCAAGCCAAGGACAGACATGTGGGCATGAGAGCAGGGTGGAGTGTTAAAATGGCAAGCGACAAGGAGGTCTGGGTTATGCTTGCGGACAGACTGAATGTGTTCTGCAAAGCGGTCACCCAGTCTGCGTTTGGTGTCTCCTTTGGAGACTGGGTGACCGCTTTGCAAAACACCTTCGGTCTGTCCGCGAGCATGACCCAGACCTCCCTGTCGCTTGCCATTTCAACACTCCACCCTGCTCTCATACCCACATGTCCGCCTTTGGCCTGCTGCATTGTTCCAGTGAAGCTCAACGCAAACTGGAGGAACAGTACCTCATCTTCTGACTAGGCACTTTACAGCCTTCCGGACTGAATATTAAGTTCAACAATTTTAGATCATGAACTCTCTCCTCCATCCCCACCCCCTTTCCAATCCCCCCGCTTTTTTTCCCAATAATTTATATAGATTTTTCTATTCCCACCTATTTCCATTATTTTTAAATGTATCCATCCATTGTTTTATCCCAATCTTTTAGCCTATTTCGATCCCTTCCCTTCACCCCACCCCACCCCCACGAGGGCTATCTGTACTTTACTGGTCCTGCTTTCTACCCTTAATTAGCACATTCCTTTAGATAATATCACCACCTTCAACACCTCTTTGTCCTTTTGTTTATGACATCTTTTGGTTATCTCCACCTATCACAGGCCCTCTATCCAGCTCTACCTGTCCCACTCGCCTTAAACCAGCTTATATTTCACCTCTTCTATTTTTACTTAGTTCTGTTGAAGAATCAGACGGATTTGAAACGTTAACTGTGTTCCCTTCCACAGATGCTGCCAGACCTGCTGAGTTTTTCCAGGTATTTTTGTTTTTATTGACACTGATGCTGTTCTTCATTATCGGACAAACTTGGGTTGCATGAAGGACAAATATAAACGAAATTGATCATTACTATCCCCTGATATTGATGAGCTGAGTCCGGATGTAGGAAAAGAACAGATTTGGGATGGGAAGCATTGTTGGAGCTTTTTCACATCTTGTCCTGTCGAGCTTTATTTTTTGTGAATGCTGGTTATGTATATTTTTTTTTAGAAAAGGTGATTTTTTTTTATATAACATCAAACAACTTGCAATCATGGTTTTGTTTTTCAGGTTATGGTCATTGGATTGAAGCCCTCATTGAAAGTTTGGCTGACGTTTCCATATGGAAAAGTGAGTGTGCTTTTTGTTTTGTGTGCTCCCCTCAATGCAGTCATCCCATACCACAATGAGAATAATTACCCCAAACTCCGAGATGCATGAAAGTAGCACCAGACAGTGACGGTCCTTAATTTTTCTTTGTTTATTTTTCTATTTCCTACACCCTGGGAGGGTGCTATCTAGCCTCTATTCAGTAATATCCCTGTATTTAACTGAGCGAATTATTTTAACCCCTCTTCCTGCCGCTCTGTGCCAAGCTGCACCCACTCTTCAACAAAATGGGCGCTGTATCTCATCTATGCAATAAACTGATGTAGTGCAGTGGAGCGTGGTTATTTAATAGGATTTCTTATAGCGGAGAAGAATGAACTATTTGCCTTAGCTGAGTATCTGCCTGATCAGGTCACTGGATTAAGCTTTGTAATTATTTCTGGTTTCCTTCTTCTGTTTCTGATTGTTCCAGGCGAATCCAGCGAGTGTTCCACTTTTATCTTGGCAATTTGTTGCAGTGCAGAGTGCTGTAACGCCCATGCTAGCCTTCTGTCGAGGGGATGCCATCCATTTTCTTTTGGTAAGTTTACCAATAGGCTACTTGAATTTACATTTTCAGTGGGTCCCTTGGAAAAATGTCCCCCTGCCTCCCAGAAAGCCACTTGACAGTAATATTCCACAGTAGAAATTCACTGGCTACTGGATTCCTTTTCATTGTCTAAGGAAATTTTAATATGCTTTAACCTGAACTAACATTAGAATTTCCATCCATTTGGATGCTATTCCTGCTTGAATTTGCCCTCTCAAATGCTACGTAAACGAGGGTACATAAGCTCAGTCCCCTAGAAGTGTTATTTTATCTGATGTGAGTATTTGGGTGCTCATTCCCTGAGCGCCTACAGGAAAATGGGGCACTAAAACATTGTGTTGGATCCTGTATTTGCAAGCACTCAACATATAATTAAATTCCCAGTCAATTTATGTCTTTTCCAATTTTCTCCTTCGCTCTGCAGAAGGCAGAGAGTGGGCAGGGTTATGGACGTTGCAATACACAAAGAGGATTAGACCAATAGAAGCCACTACAGCAAAAAAAATCCCGAGAATGGCACCAGCAATTAAGCAATGGTGGTGAAGAAAGGCTTAATAATTGGAGATATTTCAACAGAGTAAAGAAACTTGAAGTGGGACGCTTGAAGTTAAGGATTTTCAAAATTCTGAAAAGTCTTGAGAGGGTAAATAGTTGAAGATTGTTTTCACTAATGGCTGGCTAATTGATGGTGAGGGGACACGTATTAACACTAAGAGAACAAAGTGGGAAGTTAGAAGAAATTTTTTTCACTCTTGGGATGCTTTACCATACGTAGTTACAATGGCAGAGCCTATAACTTAGCTCGGAGGGCTATTTGTAATGGAAGAATAAAAATAAACTGGGGAAGGAGCGGGAATATAGATTGAACTGGGCACTTGTGCAGTGCTGTCAATGGTTTGAAAGACATTAGTAGCCGTTCAATACCTCATCTAGTTATTTTTATTTATTCTTGGGCTGTGGGCATCACTGGCAAAAGGCCAGCACTTATTGCCCATAACCCCTGTACCTAGTTGCCCTTGAGAAGGTGATAGTGAGCTGCCTTCTTGAACTGCTGCAGACTTTTTTTTTGAAAAATATACTTTATTCATAAAATATCTGGAAGAACATTCCAAACCATTTCAAAATCACCATCACAAAAGTACAATCAGATTCAACTTTTCCACATAGATCACAAGGTGCATCAATACAGTCAATGAATATTACAATCATTTCAATATGGTCAATGCAGACAATCAGACAATGGGATTGGAGTTATCAACATACATCATGTTGCACTCTGAGGTGCTTCAATACAATTATAATACAATTAGTATTCTTGAACTGCTGCAGACTATGTGGTGTAGGTTCATCCACAGTGCTGTTAGGGAGGGAGCTCCGGGATTTTGATTCGGTGACAATGAAGGAACGGCGATATACTTCCAAGTCAGGATGGTATGTGACTTACTTTCCAGCATTTGGTCCCTAGCCCAGCACGTTAAAGCACTTGAGGTGCATATCCAGACACCTTTTAAATGGGTTTAGGGTTTTTGCCTGTGCTTTCCTTTCAAGGAGTGAGTTCCAGACCCACACAACCCTCTGGGTGAAAAAAACCTCCCTTATGTCCCCTCTAATCTTTCCACCAATCACTTTAAATCGATGCCCCCTAGTCACTGACCTCTCTGCTAAAGTAAACAGGCCCCTCACAGTTTTATACATCTCAATCAAATCTTCCCTCAGCCCCCTCTGTTCCAAGGAGGACAGCCCCAGCCTCTCCAATCGTTCCTCAATGCTGCAATTTTCCAGTCCTGGCAACATCCTGGTAAATCTCCTCTGTTCCCTCTCGAATGCAATTACATCCTTTCTGTAACAAGGTGACCAGAATTGCACACAGGACTCCAGTTGTGGCCTAACTAATGTTTTATATAGTTCCAGCATAACCTCCCTGCTCTTATATTCTATGCCTCGGCTAATAAATGAAAGGATTCCATCTGTCTTATTAACCTGCCCTGCTACCTTCAGGGGTCTGTGGACATTCACTTCAAGTTCCCTCACTTAATCTTCACCTCTGTGTCCTTCCATTTATTGTGTAATCATTTGCTTTGTTTGACCTCCCCAAATGCATCACCTCACACTTCTGGATTGAATTCAATTTGTCACTTTTCTGCCCACCTGACCAGTCCATTGATATCTTCCTGCAGTCTACAACTCTCTTCCTTGCTATCTACCACATGGCCAATTTTTGTGTTGTCTGCAAACTTCTTGATCATTTCCTCTACATCGACGTCCAAATCATTAATATATACACCACAAAAAGCATGGGACCTAATACTGAGCTCTGCGGAACTCCATTGGAAACAGCCTTCCTGTCACAAAAACAGCCATCAACAATTACTCTTTGTTTCCTGCAACTCAGCCAATTTTGTATCCAGCTTGCTACATTTCCCTGTTTGCTGCTGCTGTTCTTCTAGGGTTTGGAAGGTGCTGTCAAAGGAGTTTTGGCAACTTGCATCAGTGCATCTCAAAGATGGTACACATTGCTGTGCCTGTGTGTCAGTGGTGGAGAGAGTGAATGTTTAAAGTAATGAATGATGCCAGTCTAGTGGGCTGCTTTGTCCTAAATGGTGCTGGGCTTTTTAAGTGTTGGAGCTGCACTCACCCAGACAAGTGGGGAGTGTTCCATCACATTCCTGACTTGTGCCTTGTGGATGGTGGACAGGCTCTGGGGAGTCAGGAGGTGAGTTACTCGCTGCACAATTCCCAGTCTCTGACCTGCTTTTATAACCACAGTGGCTGATCTAGTTCAGTTTATAGTCGATGGTAACCCCCAAAATGTTGATAGTGGAGGATTCAGTGATGGCAATATCATTGAATATCAAGGGGAGATGGTTGGATTCTCTCTTGTTGGAGATGGCCATTACCTGGCACTTGTGTGGCACGAATGTTAGTTGCCACTTGTCAGCCCAACTCTGTATATTGTCCAGGTCTTGCTGCATTTGGATATGGACTGCTTCAGTATCTGAGGAGTCACGAATGGTGCTGAACATTGTGCAATCATCAGCGAACATCCCCACTTCTGACCTTATGATGGAAGGAAGGTCATTGATGAAGCAGCTGAAGATGGTTGGGCCGAGGACACCACCCTGAGGAACTCCTGCAGTGATGTCCTGGAGCTGAGATGACTGACCTCCAACAACCACAACCATCTTCCTTTGTGCTCGGTATGACTCCAACCAGCGGAATTTTCCCTTTTTCCCATTGACTCCAGTTTTGCTAGGGCTCCTTGATGCCACACTTGGTCAAATGCTGCCTTGATGTCAAGGGCAGTCACTCTCACCTCACCTCGGGAGTTCAGCTGTTGTCCATGCTTGGACCAAGGCTGTACTGAGATCAAGAGGTAAATGGCCCTGACAGAACCCAAACTGAGCATTGATCTGGAGGTTATTGGTGAGTAACTATTGTATTATAGCACTGTTTATGATGCATTTCATTACTTTGCTGATTGAGAGTGGACTGTTGGGGTAGTAATTGGTTGAATTAGATTCCCTTGCTGCTTGAGAGCATAAATCTTCAGCACTAGAGCTGTGATGTTATCAGGGGCCCAGAGCCTTTCCTGTATGCAGTACACTCAACAGTTTATTGATATCGTGGAGTGAATCAAATTGAACTAAGACTAGTGTCTATGATGGTGAGGTTTTTGGGCAGTGGTAGTTCATGTGTGCGTTGACATACTAATTGACATTGAAGCTTGTGGTTTAAACTCCAGTCCAATCCTGTTGTAGCTTGATGTCTCCAACTAAGAACTTTTCAGGAAGGGCCAACGATTATGGTTAGTTGTGGGCGTTCTTTCCGATATTCCTCCTCCCCCAGTGGATACTGAGATAGATTGTGGTCAACTAACAGATCAGAGATTGAACTGGGCACCTTCCTGATCCTTGCAATTCAGTCTTACGCCATCAGGGGTGATTCCCATCAATCCCTGCGCACGACAATATCACTAGTGAGTGCAGCAAGATTTTCTCGGGTTTTATTTCTTCGTAACATTTTAGTGACCAAGCTTTCAGAGCAGCTCTCTAAAACATTTCACCAGATTTTCTCTGATCTCTTAGGATTTGCTCTTTTCCATTTGCACTGTTGGTTGCTTTTGATGAATTATAAATTGAATCTGAAAAAAAAAATGAGAGCCTGTTAGTGCTTGTTGCTACTGTTGACAAATTATCATAAAACAAAACTCATTTACACTAACTTTAAGGTGTAATAATAAGGTAATACCTGATTCTGTGACCCCGCTGAGGACATGTGGAATGTACCACTGAAACGTGCTGTGGAATTTGGTTCCCACAGAAACCGGCCTTGCTGTGCTGCAGAATCTTTTGGGACTCTTTCACTGTTGATGTAGGCGAACATTTTGTTTGGCTCATATCTGCTTCTGTTGAATATCCTCCCCTATCGTTTTAAAAATGTATGGTAACAGGGTGTCCCCGTCTGTAGTGGGAATTTGTAGGGCGATAATCATTATTCTTCTGTAATCTTTGCAGGTGAAGAAAGATGAATCTGGGGCTATCCACGTGAGCAAGCAGAAGCAGCTACACCTGCACTATGATCTCATCAATTTAACAGTATGTTTTGATTTTATAATTGTGGGTATATGTCTCTCTATTCCACGTACAAATGCAAACACTTTCTTGGCTTTAAATTATCCAGTGCTGAGTTGGCTAAATGCTGTTCACAATTCTTTACACTTTGCTAATGCTTGAGATGAAGTTTTAAAAAAAAAACAAATCTTTAATGTTTTTCTTAGTCCGCTGTTTGCTTGCTGATGTGAAACAAACATTTCGCAAAAGTGTTTTAAAATATCACATTTTTAAAAAGAAGCAAAGCCTGGTCAGAAAACCTAGCAGCTGTGCTGGGGTCATTCCAAGGGGTATGCACGCCCTTCACATGTCTGCTTCCATGGATACCTCTTCTTACTTATGAATTTATTATAATTTGTTGTGGCAGATGCCACTAAACAGAGAGCCAGGTTAGCTTTTAATAACCCCCTGTCTTTGCCTCTACAAAGCCATCAGACTCGCTGTTGTGATGCAGGTAGGGACCAGGCACAGGGCAGAAACTTCCATTCTGACATCTAAATTAGGTGGCGGGCACCGAAGTGGGAGTGACCATAAGATATAGGAGCAGAAATTAGACCATTCGGCCCATCGAGTCTGTTCCGCCATTCAATCATGGCTGATAAGTTTCTCAACCCCATTCTCCTGCCTTCTCCCCGTAACCTTTGATCCCCTTACCAATCAAGAACCTATCTATCTCGTTCTTAAATACACTCAATGACCTGGCCTCCACAGCCTTCTGTGGCAATGAATTCCATCGACTCACCACTCTCTGGCTAAAGAAGTTTCTCCTCATCTCTGTTCTAAAAGATCTTCCCTTTACTCTGAGGCTGTGCCCTCGGGTCCTAGTCTCTCCTACTAATGGAAACATCTTCCCCACGTCCACTCTACCCAGGCCTTTCAGTATTCTGTAAGTTTCAATCAGATCCCCCCTCATGCTTCTAAATTCCATCGAGTATAGACCTCGAGTAAAGTCCTCAAACGTTCCTCATGTGTTAAGCCTTTCATTCCTAGGATTGTTCTCATGAACCTCCTCTGGACCCTCTCCAGGGCCAGCACATCCTTCTTGAGATACGGGTCCCAAAATTGCTCACAATATTCTAAATGTGGTCCGACCAGAGCCTTATAAAGCCTCAGCAGCATATCCCTGCTTTTATATTCTAGTCCTCTCGAAATAAATGCCAACATTGCATTTGCCTTCCTAACTACTGACTCAACCTGCAAGTTAACCTTAAGAGAATCCTGGACTAGGACTCCCAAGTCCCTTTGCACTCCAGACTTCTGAATTCTCTCCCCATTTAGAAAATAGTCTATGCCTCTATTCTACCTACCAAAGTGCATGACCTCACACTTCCCCACGTTGTATTCCATCTGCCACTTCTTTGCCCATTCTCCTAATCTGTCCAAATCCTTCTGCAGCCTCCCCGCCTCCTCAATACTACCTGTCCCTCCACCTATCTTTGTATCATCTGCAAACTTAGCCAGGATGCCCTCAGTTCCTTCATCTAGATCATTAATGTATAAAGTGAAAAGTTGTGGTCCCAACACTGACCCCTGTGGAACTCCACTAGTCACCGGCTGCCATCCTGAGAAGGATCCCCTTATCCCCACTCTCTGCCTCCTGCCAGACAGCCAATCTTCTATCCATGCGAGCACCTTGCCTCTAAGTGATTCCCGATGGGGGACGGAATGGCTGACCACACACAATGTTGAGCTGTTAAGCTCATTAAATATGCATCCGTGTAGCGCACTAGAAATCTCGTGGCGGGGATGGGCTGGAACGTGTCTTCCCCGCCATTACCTCATGGGGTTGAAGGTCCAGGCGCCATATTTAACGGGCACTCAGGCAGCAATTTGCTACACTGCAAGCCAGGAGCAGCAGTCTGTCTACCTTCCCAGGATAGCCTTCAAAACATGGCCTGGATACTCTGTCCTCCTTCCCAAGACAGCCTCCCAACCTTCCCCATTGGCCCTCCAGTCATCCCCACCACCCAGCCTCCACTCCACCCTTCCCCTGTGGGTCCTGCCTTCCGTCTGCAGCCTTGGCACGACTTTTGCCACCGGCACCCGGTGATGAGTGACCTTATGAGCCATCCCCAAGAAGGTGAAAGCAACACTTACTGACCTTAAGGTCATGGAAGAAGTGAAGCTCGCCAGGTGCACGCCACTCTTATACAGTCCTAAAACTAAATGTTCTGAACTCTTGCTGGCGGGGAACTTAATTCGTAGGAAGAAGCTAATTCTGGTGGATTGGCTTTTTAATGAGCGTGCGTGAGGTGCTAATGCACACAAAACATTATGTCCGTCTGGAAATTCAACTGCCCTTGAAAGCCTCAGGAGCAGAACTCTCTGACATCAGGGAACCACCTTGGCCTCTCGCCAAGCTAAGCTCCGCCACCATTCCCGCTGCTGGCTTGACCGGAAAAATTCCGCCCAAAGTCGTCTTTCGGTTTCTGTACAAAAGCAAAGCTTTTGACCGAGCCGCCCGTGGAATAGTGGAGAAATCGTAAATGGAGCATTGCTGTTCAGAAAGACCATTCAGCAATCTTTTTTTCCACCACTTAATTCATAAGATTTATTACTGTGATGTACTTAAGTATTGTATTGCTGACAGGCGCTACCCTTCTGGCCGATGGGACCCGGGGTCTTTTTGCTGAAACCATGCTGGCCACCATTCAAATGTACCTGTTTGCCGGGTGAAGCAGGGCCTGTGCAGGGTATTTGCGGCGATGTTGGTGTACTGGATTTACTGATGCATCGTACCAAAGTGAATCGTGTGGGTCTGATGAGGCAAGTTGGCACTTACAAGCAATATTGCAGATCTTTGCATAGAAAAATAGCGTAACATGGCGTGGAAGGAGGCGATTCAGCCCATCTTGCCTATGCTAGCTCTTTGGTGGAGCTATCCAATTAATCCCACTCACCTGTCCTCTCATAGCCTTGCACACCTTTTATTTTCAAGTACTTATCCAATTCCCTTTTGAAAGTTATTGAATCTGTTTTAAACCAGTGATTCCCAGATCACAGTGCTCTTGTCCTCAGTTCCTCTGTCATAAAGCCAAGGATCCCATGTGCATTTTTTTAACAGCCTATACTCATTATTAGTCAGCCTCAATTTTCAATCCCACAAATGCATGTTTTACTTACGGGTTACCTTATAACTGGGCGCAAGGGATCAAGCAGGCTGTGTTGTGAAGGTGCAGAGGAATTGCAGACATTCCCACTCTTGGCAGTAGATGTTGATGACATTTCAAAATGGCGACCACCCACACTGTCAGTTCACTTTTATACTTGATATGTAAGTCACCTACCCCTCCCCGTTTTTGGAGGGAGTCTTCGAGGCTTTGAAGGTCAACTTGTTCACCGACACCTATGGTATTTCTTTCATCTTTCTGTAATTTGCCTGTAATTTTGTCCCTCTACCTCCTTCCCAATGTTTGGTGCCTACAGTTGTACACCTGGCAGTGCAAACGTTCCTCTGTTGTTCCTCAATTCTTACTAAATTGAGCCTGTCTTTGACTTCTAAACCACATCATTCCCTTCCAGTATTATAATTCATCATTACTGGAATCTGTTATTGTGCTTGTTGATTAAAGCTACACACATCTCCAATTACCTAGATCTTTACCACTTGTGAAAGCGCTGTAATTCTGTAAGTCTACATAATAAACGCTCACACTTGTCCCTGTAAGAAACAGCAATCTACGTAAACTATAGTTGGTGCTGCGCTGTCGTCCTTAACTTGGGAATTATTTTGCCACGTTTGCCAGTCTTTTACTTTCTATACAAAATCAGTAAAGGAGAGAATTGGTGTTCTGACTACTCTGTACAATTGCCCTTAACTGACTCTGGGCTGAATTTTACGGGGCCGGGGGTAGGGGTTGGTGGGGAGAGGGGGGAAGGGCATGCGTATTGCTCCCCAGAAGAAATGCCAGACACCAGCCAACCCATGTTAAACCAGAGTAACACGCACGAGGTGAGAGCAGGACTTGCACACCTCAGTGAGAGGAAGTCCCACCCTTGAGCTGTGGCCAGCCTGGTTGGCTGGCACCTCTGGCAGCCCCCAGTAGTGCCAGGACTTGGTAGTGGGCGCTGCTGGGACTGCAGCAGGCTCCGGGCTGAAGAGGACACGACGACCGGAGAGAGGCAAGTCTGGGATTTTGGACGGCGTAGGATCGGGGCATGAGGAGGGACGGGTTTTGGAAGCCAATTGGTTGGAACAAAGTGGGATATCATCTTGAAGTTGTGGGCTGGTGGAGAGTGGCCTCCAATGTGCACAGGGCAGCCCCACAGGACATATCCTCCTCCCCACCTTTCCTGCCCTTCAAGCAGTTTGCTTAAAAAAGCGTCCTGACCGCTTCTGGTCAGCTGCATTACTGCCGGGGCCACGTATTATCTGGGTCAGTTGGCTTGGTAACAAACTCAATTGGCTGTTAGTTATTGATGTAAAAGTGGCAAGTGGGCTGCCAATTTTGGCACCTGCCCACCCACCGTGTTATGAGGGACAGCTTGGGGATGCCCGGGAGGGTAGGGGGCCTTGCCACTCCTTGTGTTTCACATGACCATCCCCTGCTCAGAACATGCTTGCAAGGGGGCCGTTAAACACAGCCCCCTGATCTGATTTGACTCGGGTGCAGCAGTGTTTGATAGTTTAGATGCTCCCACAGCTGGCCACCAGATGGTGTCTGTGTCCACAGTATCAGTACTAATTGGATCTGCTTGTTTTCACCCAGCCACAATGAATGACTGCAGTGTGCCTGAAGGTCAGCCTCCACATTGTGTTTAATTTGGCATGAGAGAACACACCAAATGCATTATCAGAAGTGATGCATTTGGAAGATTTTTGAGTAGCTTTATAAACAATCTATTGAAAAACAACCTGCTGTACTCCTCCCAGCTCCATAATTTTAAGTGTGTGCACATTTATTGTTGCTATTCTTATGTCATCTCACTGTGTCTGCAGAAAGGCCAGAGGATGGATTGAAATTACAGACTGAAGGTCAAGCCTCGTCCATCTCGTCACTTAAGCTTAATTTGCCACGACCTGACATAGAAAGTCTCTTACTGCTTCTTAATTTTTAATGCGTTAATTTTATTTTTAAAAATCCTTGCTTTCTGAGGACTATGATTTTTTTAAGCAATATCATTTTCTAAAATTTGCAGGAACACCAACTCACATTTAAAAAAAAAGCCCAGGCAATAGTGATGCAGTGAGGTGCTTTTCAAATCTTGAATGTCTGCTGCCCAATGCTGCCATAAAGTGCTTTAGGATGTTTAGGACAGTGTGCATTTGTATAGCACCTTTGGCACAGGAGGATGTCTCAACACCCTTCACAGGACCTTATAAGCAAAGTTTGACACCAAGCCACAAAGGAGATGTTTGGGCAGGTGGCCAAATCTCGGTCAAAGAGTGGGTTTTAAATACCGTCTTAATGGAAGAACGTGAGGAGAGGGTTTTAGGGAAAAAAATTCCTCAGCTTTGGGCCCCTGGCAGCTGAAGGCGTGGCCATCAGTGGAGGAGCGATTAAAATTGGGGCGTTCGAGGCTGGAATTAGATGAACTCAGATATCTGAGGGTTGTGGGGCTGGAGGGGATTACAGAGATAGGGAAGGGTGGGACCATGAAGAGATTTGAAAACAAAGGGGGAAAACTTTAAAATGGAGGCCTATTTTAATTGGGAGCCAATGAAAGTCAGTGAGCACAGGGGTGATAGGTGAATGGGAGTTGATGTGAATTCGAACACAGGCAACAGAAGTTTTGACATGAGCTGAAATTTCCAGCGAGAAGAAAGTGGGAGGCTGGCCAGGAGCACATTGAAATAGTCAAGCCTAGGGCCAACGAAGGCATGGATGTGGGTTTCATCAGAGGTAAGCTGATTCAGGGGTGGAGCCCGGCGATGTTGGGTAGATGGAAAACCGCGGCCTTGGTGATGGCAATCTCATCTCAGGGCCATGTACGACGCCAGGGTTGTGCACAGTCTGGTTAAGCCTCAGACAGCTAGCAGGAAGAGGGATGGAGTCGGTAACAAGGGAACAGAGTTTGGAGCGGGGACCGTAGACAATGGCTTCAATCTTCCCAATATTTAAATAGAGGAAATTTCTGCACGTTGTGGGTAGGATGTCAGACAAGCAGTCTGATAATTTTAGCAGGATTGGAGAGTCAAGAGGTGATGGTGAGGTAAAACTGGATTTCATCAGCATACATGTGTTATGACACAGCAGATGGTAAAGGCTGAGTTGTTTAAATCCCAGCGGGAAACTTGAAACAACTGTCTTAACCTATATTTTGAATTGGTATGTTTGAGATGCAGCTCTGAACTCAGAAATAAGACCACCAAGCCTCAAGAGGCTTTTTATATAAAGCTAATTTAAACATTTATTAATTTAACAACAGATTAAATACATATGTCTAAAATTACTACCATAATAACTTTTAAACAAATCCCCAAATTAATCACTCCAAGGTAAATCTTTACCAAGACAATAATAACCCATAGACTTTAAACAGACATCAGACAAAGCACATTTGACCGTACAAATTCAAAATGAGGTTCCTTGCAGCTTGGTTCCTTTGCAGACACAGTTGTAGGCTTACAGGCTGGTTAGATCTTAAGTGCCTCTGATTTACACACACAAACTCCTCTCTGTTTATACCCAGCTTCCTCTTTGAATGTAAATTTTCCATTGTATCCTAGGCTTTTAACATCACATCTTCTAACAATAACATTTTCAGCCCACTAATTTTATTAGTAATATAAACACATTGCTTGGCATCTTCTAGCTAGGTGCAAGATTTTACACTTACTCTTGAATGCTTTATTCAACAAATGCAAATTTACACTTTACCTTCTATCCTCCTTACTGTTTATCCAATGAACATCTCAAACTACTATACATCAAAGCACCCAGACGAACTGGCTTTACTCCAATTAAGCCACACATAGACACAGACCCCACTGCAATTCCAATTTTAAAATAATTTCCAATAACATTATAGACATTAATATCTCTTCATGACATTGTGCTTTTGGATGATGTTGCTGAGGGGCAATAGATGAGAAATAGTATTGCCAAGGATACATTCTTGGGGGACGCTCGAGGTAACGGTGCGGGAGTGAGACTAAAAGTCATTGCAGGTTATTCTCTGGCTACAATTAGATAAGAATGCAGTCAGGCGCGAGGGTTGATGATGGTAGTTTTGGAGGAGAGAGGAGCAGCACCTGAATAGACAGGACCGTTAACAATAGCAGCTAACTGGGGATGAAGAGGGAAGGATGGCTTAAAAGTGATATATAAATACAAGTTACGGGCACCCGTTTGATCACAAAATTGCCCACAACAAATTGTAGTTGGCCTCATGAGTGACAGTCTTTATCTTACATCGCTGGCCAAGCTGCATTTTATTATCGATGCTAATCTTCAGTGGAAATGAATGCGTTTTAATTATATCTTATATTTCAGGAAAGTTAAATTGGATGAAGCTGCTTTCAGATGATTGTGTATTTATTTTCTTTTAAAAATTTAGTCTGACATTTCTCCTTGTGTTATGCAGTAGGGGTTTTTACTGAGCTGCCTTGGAGGCTTTCCAGGTGGTGGCTTTCTTGGCAGTCTCCATCATGGGATTAAACACAACTGGAAAGAGACCACAGTGTTGCAAATTGGAACCTGCTGATTCAATGATTGCCTTTCCTTTGAAATGTCTAAATATTCAAGGAATCATTCATGATTGGGCGGGACGGAGTGCAGTGTGAAGGAAATGTTCACTCTTTCTAAAGGCAGTGCATTAAATGTTTAACTGGAATGACTTTTTTTGTTTGCTGGAGCGTGGTTTTATGTAACATGGTTATACAGAACCTTAGACGGCAAATAGCGAGTTAGTGAGGAGGTGAAGAGGCCTAAAGACCTCCAATAAGACAAGAAAATTGACCAACAGGATGATTGTGATATGGATGGCTGACTGTGTGGTCACAATAAGACACTCAATATAACTACGTAGACCATGGCATTGAATTTTAATGAGTGCATTCAGCTTCTGGGCTTGGGTCTGAACTGTGCATGTATCTTTGGCTGCAGTTAGCAATCTGAAGGTCAAGAGCACCTTGCTGGAAATTGTCAGACCTGTTGAGACAAATTGGCCATGTACCCTGCTGTTTTCCACTGGGAATGTTGTGGATAATCTGGTGCAGTTTGATTAGTACAGCTGCAAATGGGTTTATCACAAAAAAAATAGCATTTTCAATCGATGTCTTGTTCACCGCCAGAGGAATCCAATATTACTTACTGAAAATTACTTCAGAAAAGCATGTGTTAGTTACATTGATGTATAGCAATCAGCTTCTTAATACATTTTTTAAAAATGACTTTTAAAGGGTGCCCCTTATTCTCCTCGCCCCAAAAGAGCCGTCGTAATTTTTAAGACCTCCTCGATGGCGCACAAGCGGGCGCTATTAGTGTAAACCCACGATAGGGATTAATTCCATCTGGTGGGCGTGAACAGTTCAGCAGGCAGGCTGGGTTCTAATGCTACTTTTTTAAACCAACACCAAAAGATCACAGAAACTCAGTTTGCGCTGGATGGAATTTACACTTGAAGTTCTTCAACCTTTTCCATTAGTTTGGTTGATTTTGGGGGTGAATGGTACAACCAAGTGAACTGCAGGCCCAAGTGCACAATTTACTTTTCACAATGACACCTTAGATTACATTTTTAAATCAAATTGACAGTCTCACTTAATAAATGGCTGAATGTCAGTGTTAAGATAGTACAGACTACAATTTAATACAAGCATGGGTAACCAAAACCCTCAATAAAAGTGCAGCGGGAGGAATTAGCCCTTACACTGA
The DNA here is from genome assembly GCA_026770705.1 of Isurus oxyrinchus. Taxonomy (NCBI): domain Eukaryota; kingdom Metazoa; phylum Chordata; class Chondrichthyes; order Lamniformes; family Lamnidae; genus Isurus; species Isurus oxyrinchus. The sequence goes on along the minus strand of JANJGN010000014.1, from coordinate 3,078,274 downwards.
GATGGGTTTGAATCAGACATGCTCTTTTTCCGTTCCAAAGAATTGGGTTTGAAATGTTAATTCAGTTTCCTCTTCCATCGAAGCTGCAGGATTGCTGAGTTTTTCCAGCATTTTCTGTTTTTATTGTGCTCTGATTTCCACCCCTCCCCCATCAGAATTCCCTCTGCAGTGATTTCTGCAGTATTGACTGATCTGATGGCTGATTGCACACCCAGAGTGGACAGGCAAATGGAGTGGTCCATTACACCTGTACAGCAGCGCTGATCAGTGACAAGGTCTGCTGGTGCATGATTGGGCACTGCTGAAATAGCGAATTACTGGGAATTCTATTTCACCATTGCTTTTATATATAAGGAATACTTTTAATAAATAGCATATTAATCTAAATTTTCTCTTCAGTTTTTTGCTTTCTACTCCTGAAGATGTTTCCTCTTTTGGCGAAGCTTTAGAATTTTATGTTGAATTTGGGATGAGCGTTAACTTCCTTGGATTTTTTTTTTCCCCCTGCACTTTCTGTTTACACCTTGAGTAGGCCTTTGGAATGAATTCTGCTGCAGTGTATTTCCTGCAGGTATTTTATTACCAGCTTCAATGATGATTATCCTGAGAGAGCCTCTTGGATCATAAGTATTGGTGGAGTTGGCCGGTAGCTGGTAATTATTGATATAACTGTGGCTGGGTGTTGAATGTGCCATTTGTGCATCTTTGCCTGCAATTTGCCCCCCAAACTGTTGAGTTTCCTATCCGAGCTGCCTCATTGTGGGAGTTTCAAAGTGCTTCCAGAGAGGGAGAAAGGGGTGGTTATGTCCCTGTGAACATTCATGATGTGGCAGTGCAGCTGCAATAAAATACAGAATAGGATGGGCAGCAATCAAAGCTCAGGCCACCTACCCATCCTTTCAGTAATAATTAGTACAAAGCACGGCAAAATCATGAAATGACAAAAGAAGGAATAATGGTTGGCAATAATATTCAGAGAAGAAGACAAAATAATCAGATAATCAATTGGAATGATACATTTTCTCTTGGTTCCTTAACTTGGGAATTTTTCACGTTTTGCTTGAACTGTAAAGGGGGATTTTATCATCAGATTATCCTTTCTCTGTCCACAGTGGATCAATTCTAGGACACTGGCTCTACTGGACAGTGCAGAGAAACTGCATGTGGTGGACCGTCATAGTCAAGAAGAGCTGGAGATCGTGGACATTGCTGAAGTTCAGTTGGTTTACAACAGCAGCCACTTCAAATCCCTGGCCACGGGTGGGAATGTTAGCCAGGCTTTGGTAAGGCCCAGAAAACTTCTGTGTCCTCAATCTGCTATCTGAGTTAATTGTTGTTCTTTGATTTGTGATCAACACGAGGTGAGAAGGATTTATCGTGTTTGATCATCTGGGTTGGTTTTTTTTGTACCTTTTCATGTCCCTGGCTGGTGCTGCTTTCCCCAGTTGGGACAGAACTGCACGATAACCATCAATATTGCTCATTGGGTAACATGCTGCACTTTTGCGAAGCGAATGAAGTAATTGCATTTGTTTGCAGGCACTCAGGGATGTTTTTGAATTTCGTGTGGGCTTCTTGCTCCTCACGAGCCTTAAAAAAAAATGGCTTTGCATGTTTCCACATTTAAAGCATCTGCTTGTATTTTGAAGTAGATTTTAGCACACAGTTGTGATTGCTGAGGGAGATGACCTTAGCCTGGCAATAGGGACATTTTTCCAGTGCAATTCAGATTTTTAAGTGCTTTCCTGCATACATGCTCTGTTAGCCTCTGTGCGTCGAAAAGGGGAAATTTTTGATTTTTGTTTGTTACGCACACAAGATAATATGTTTTAAAAACAAATTAAAATGGAGGCTGTGCTGCATTAATAAAGCGCAGTATGAAGATTGGAGCTGCCTGAAAGTTTCAGCCAGGCACCCGTTTATGGGCAGTGGGGGTTGTGGTTAGTTGTTGTTTTGGAATATTTTTATTTGTAGTTTCTAGCTCATGCCCGTCAGATGTAGGAATGATTTCAAAAGCAAATGGATCACCAGGCGGATAGGAGGCTGTTGTTTATACCTGATTGATTAATTGTGGAAATTATTTTGATTGGTCATGAGTAGAGATAGTTTGATCATCAGGCTACCTTGCATTGATATTAAAGCAACACACAAAGCTGCGGTGTTGTCAACTTCTCTACTTTACATTGCTGTAGCCATGATGGGCATAATGGGCGTGATTCCATGCACAATTTTCTTTGTACCAACCTTCAGAACCTCAGTTGAAAGCTACTGAGAAGGTACACAGGAAGCCTGGACTGATTGTTTCAAACTTTTACCGTGAAGTCAAGTATGGTCCTGGTGCTTTCTAGCTGTGTCCTTTCTTCAACTGTGACTGTAATGATCTTGCCAATAGTTTTTGGTTACAATTAAAAACTTGGTATTATGGCATTACTGACCTTCAGGACATTACAAATGGGCATGTCACACAGTCACCGGTATGTTATACCATACATAAGGGGAAAATTGTCAGTATTGTGGTACGTTAGTCCACTTGTAACTTGGATAAGAGTTGCAGTTCCAATGAACCCATGTGTCTCAGCTCCATTTAGTTAATTGGAGACCAACTAATTTACAATTGTCAGTGTTGTTTTCTGTGCAAAATGCGCATATCAAGAGATTCTGAACCATAGGAGACTTGTCTGCTTACGGCATCTCCTTTTCTGTAGAAATAAAAGACTGAGGGTTGTGATGGCCTTTTTGTGATTTTGGAGGAAATACTATATTTTATCTTGGGCTGGTGGTCCCTTTAAAAGGTTTATTTCGGATCTAATTTATGGTAAAGCACTGGCTTTCAGAAGAGGCAATGGCACAGTGGTATTGTCACTGGGCTAGTGATCCAGAGATCACTAGGGGACCCGGGTTCAAATCCCACCATGGCAGATGGTGAACTTTTAATTTAATAAAAAATCTGGAATTAAATCATCATCTCCAATGATGACCATGAAACCATTGTCGATTGTTGTTAAAACCCACCTGTTTCACTACTGTCCTTTAGGGAAGAAAATCTGCTGTCCTTACCTGGTCTGGCCTACACCAATGTAATTAAATATCCTCTGAAATGGGAATAGCGATAGGAAACAACCGGAAACGGCAACGGCAAACTCAGCGACCTGTCGACTCTGCTGTCTCCTAATTTTGGCACTAGCCCCCAGGTATTAGGGAGAACTGTCTGTCTCCTCACAGACTAATGATATTGTCATCCTCATGGAATCATACCTTACAGATAATGTCTCAGACACCACCATCATCATCCCTGGGTATGTCCTGTCCCATTGGCAGGATAGACCCAGCAGAGGTGGTGGTGACACAGTGGTATACAGTTGGGAGGGAGTTACCCTGGGAGTCCTCAACATCGACTCCGGACCCCATAAAGTCTCATGGTCAAACATGGGCAAGGAAACCTCCTGCTGGTTACCATGTACCGCCCCTCCTCAGCCGATGAATCAGTGCTCCTCCATGTTGAACATCACTTGAGGAAGCACTGAGGGTGGCAAGGGCACAGAATGTACTCTGGGTGGGGGACTTCAATGTCCATCACCAAGAGTGCTGGGTAGCAGCACTACTGACCGAGCTGGCTGAGTCCTAAATGACATAGCTGCTAGTCTGGGTCTGTGACAGGTGGTGAGGGAACCAACAAGAGGGAAAAACATACTGAACCTCATCCTCACCAACTTGCTTGCCGAGATACAGTTGTCCATGACGGTATCAGTAGGAGTGACCAATACATAGTTGTTTTGGAGACGAAGTTCCGCCTTCACATTGAGGATACCCTCCATCATGATGTGTGGCACTAACACCATGCTAAATGGATAGATTTCGAACAGATCTAGCAACTCAAGACTGGGCATCCATGAGGTGCTGTGGGCCATCAGCAGCAGCAGAATTGTATTCAAACACAATCTGTAACCTCATGGCCCAGCATATCCCCCACTCTACCATTACCATCAAGCCAGGGGATCAACCCTGGTTCAATGAAGAATGTAGGAGGGCATGCCAGGAGCAGCACCAGGCATACCGAAAAATCAGGTGTTTACCTGGTGAAGCTATAACACAGGACTACTTGCAGCATAAGCAGCAAGTGTTAGACAGAGCTAAGTGATCCACAACCAACAGATCTGATCTAAGCTCTGCATTCCTGCCACATCCAGTTATGAATGGTGGTGGACAATTAAGCAACTCACTGGAGAAGGAGGCTCCACAAATATCCCCATCGTCAATGAAGGAGGAGCCCAGCACATCAATGCAAAAGATAAGGCTGAAGCATTTGCTACAATCTTCAGTCAGAAGCATCGAGTGGATGATCCATCTCAGCCTCCTCCAGAGGTCCCCAGCATCACAGATCCCAGTCTTCAGTCAATTCAATTCACTCCACGTAACATTAAGAAATGGCTGAAGGCACTGGGTGCTGAAGACTTGTGCTCCTGAAGTTGCCACAGCCCTAGCCAAGCTGTTCCAGTACAGCTTCAAGACTTGCATTTATCTGGCTATGTGGAAAATTGCCCAGGTATGTCCTGTACACAAAAAGCAGGACAAATCAAACCCAGCCAATCACCGCCCCTTCAGCCTACCCACCATCATCAGTAAAATAATTGAAGGGGTCAACAGCAGTACGACCAAGAGGCATTTGCTTAGCAATAACATGCTCACTGACGCCTAGTTTAGATTCTGCCAGGGCCACTTAGCTCCTGACCTCATTTCAGCCGAGGTGAGGTGAGTGACTGCCCTTGACATCGAGGCAGTATTTGACTGAGTATGGCATCAAGGAGCCCTTGCAAAACTGGAGCCACTGTAAATCGTGGGGAAAACTCTTCACTGTTTGGAGTCATACCTAGCACAAAGAAGATGGTTGTGGTTGTTGGAGGTCAGTCACCTCAGCTCCAGGACATCACTGCAGGAGTTCCTCAGGGTAGTGTCCTCGGCCCAACCATCTTCAGCCGCTTCATCAATGACCTTCCTTCCATCATGAGGTCAGAAGTGGGGATGTTCGCTGATGATTGCACAATGTTCAGGAACATTTGCAACTCCCCAGATATTGAAGCAGTCCATGTCCAAATGCAGCAAGACCTGGACAATATCCAGGCTTGGCCTGACAAGTGACAAATAACATTCACGCCACACAAGTGCCAGGCAATGACCATCTCCAACAAGAGAGAATCTGACCATCACCCCTTGATGTTCAGTGGCATTACCATCACTGAATCCCCCACTATCAACATCCTGAGGATTACCATTGACCAGAAACTGAACCGGACTAGCCATAGAAATACCATGGCTACAAGAGCAGGTCAGAGGCTAGGAATCTTGTGGAGAGTAACTCATCTCCTGGTTCCCCAAAGCCTGTCCACCATCTACAAGGCACAAGTCAGGAATGTGATGGAATACTCCCCATTTTCCTGGATGTGTGCAGCTCCCACAAAACTCAAGAAGCTTGACACCGTCCAGGACAAAGCAGCTCGCTTGATTGGCACCACATCCACAAACATTTACTCCCTCCACCACCGACGCACAGTAGCAGCAGTGTGTACCATCTACAAGATGCACTGCAGGAATTCACCAAGTCTCCTTAGATAGCACTTTCCAAACCCATGATCAATACCATCTAGAAGGACAGGGGCAGCAGATAGATGGGAACACCAACTGGAAGTTTCACTGCAAGTCACTCACGATCCTGAATGAATTTTTAAAAAACGATCATGTGATCAAGTTGTTTGGGAGATAAACGATAGTAAAAAGGAGTCAACAAGTTAATTACAGGATAAGTAGCTTCCTGGCGGTGCTTCTATGTTCAAGCAGTTTAATTTTGAGTTTTATACCAAGCTGGTTGCAGAACATCCCTCTCAAAGTTCAGTTGAAATTTTGTGTGTTGGTTAACAGAGGGTAAAACTCTTATAAACGGAAGGACTACTAACAGTGAGTTGAACTTCTGATGTAGCCAAGTTGAGAGAGAGAGAAACTCCAGAGTTTAAAAAAATATTAAAACCAGGGGAGTTCCAACTTGAGTTGGTTAAGCTTAAAACTCTAGAAACACTTGTGTTGAATGAGGAGTTTATAACCGAGGATGGCTAGAGGAGATTTGAAAAGAAAGCCTTGCTGGAAGTAAGCAGAAGGCCCAAGAAATCTCAACCCTTAGACAAACCTTCAAAGCAACACTTTTTAACCAAGCAATTAATCTTCCAAATTGTGGTAAGAATCTGACTGAGTTTGTCAGGGGGGCAAGTCAGATGGGTGTAGAAGGAAAGTGGAGTTAAGTTGGTTGAATTAGAGTGAAAGTAATTGTGTTCATTGTATTTTTAATATCTTTAATGTAACTGACTATTTAAGAAGATAAGCCTTCTGCTTACTTCCAGCAAGGCTTTCTTTTCAAATCTCCTCTAGCCATCCTCGGTAGTTATTTTAGTTCATGTTCTTTGATGTTTATCTAGTAAGATTATTTTATTTAAACTGTGAACCTTGTGGCTTCATTCTTTAGTAAATAGCCAGTGTTTTGCTTTCTTAAAAAAACACGTTACTGGTCTCTACCAAGATCCTAACAGGAAAATGGCTTGAATTCGAGACATGTCCATTAATTGATGCAATTTAGGTGATGGGAGAGCAACATCAAATTGACCCGCATGAGTAGCTCTTCTATATTTAGTCTTTCCTTTACTTAAAGAACCTTTGGAGACTGTTTCAGAAAGAGTGGACCTGGTATTCTGTGCATTGACAGGATCTCCATTTTCTGAACTCCCCTCTGATCAACTTGTAGGACAGAGAAAGAAAAGATTCTTTAATTTTGACAGAAGACACCAGGACATGCCTGAGCACTGACACTTGTACAGCATTTGTGCCCACATCATATTGCAGTTTTATCACAAGTCCACAGACACACGAAACCAGCTCAGTCCATTTAGCAACTGAGTGGGGGATGATTATAGCTCCGTTGGAAGATGCTGGCACATTAGAAAGTGAGTCATTTGAAACCTGGAAAGGTTACATTTTTCAGTGTTGTCATGTGTGAGACCTGCACACCAGGTGCTAAAATCATTGGAATAATAAGAGTGCCTCTTTCCCTTCACCTTTCTACTCCATTTAGGAATTCAGACCTCTTGTGGCAAGAGCAGAGTTTGACCTCTGTCTAACTGTGATGCACTGTAACATCCTCTATTCTGGGGCCATTTGGCTGAATGTCTTCTGCTGGCTCTGAGACACTCAGAATCCCTGCAGCTAAAGAATTTACAAAATTCTAGTCATTTGTACAGACAGAACTCTAAACGTGCAGTGGGATATTGATTGAAAGCAAACTGGAGACTGGTTTGCTTCTGTTAACAGTCTTTCTTGAGAGGCACTGGTTTTTATGAAACATAAAAATTATCTTTTTTAGATTGACAATGTCTGAAATCTAATGTGGAGGTGACGGAGCTGTGTTAAGTGAATGTAATGTAATCATTTCTCCATGGGAGCAGGGAAAGTTGATTGAGACCAATAATGGGCAGCGCATTTTTTCATGTAACCACAAGGAGGCAATATTTTGCCACTGCTAATTTTAGATGGAGATCAGTGTGAATATAAAGTGCTTTTCCACTTAAAGCAAAGTGGAATTGAATGAATATATGAAGTTTTCCATCATTTATTTGAGTGCAATGTAGTGTCTTACCAAATGCAGCTATAATTTAAAGGCTAATGTGCAGAGCTCCTCAAAGGGTTTATATTGATTGATGGAAAGTGGTTTAATATTTTCGCTGCCCAAAGTAACCATTTAATGTTGTTCAAAATTCACATTCCTTGTGACCCTAGATTATAGTGGTGAGATTGTGCATCATGTGAAATCATTAAGGCACCTGCAACATCAAAGACTTTTTTTTTAGCATGCTGCTATTTGACAAATAATGCTAAACAGCTTCCATTAACTCAGTCATAAATCTAATCAAGAGGTCCGTGTGGTCCAGTTGAGTTTTCCAGTTATGGTTAACAATGTTCCCTTTGTTCCTAAGCTCTATTCTTACTTTGCATGTCTTTCCCCCAAGGCCTGTGTGAATTGTTTCATGCTGAGGTACCTGGGTGTGGACTTGTTTGTACTGTCAGTCAAACAGCTCTATAAAGTTTGTTGAAAAACAGAAATCTGTTGGCAGTGTTGAACATCTTATCACTTGATTTATATTCTGAAGAGTAAATATTTCTGTGGCAACTCATTTGTGTTCCCTGATGCTCAGATTTCTGTTTTACTGTTTTCTCTTTTAAGGAGGGAGGGAGGGAAGTGAAGTTTTGTGCATTGGTAAGGAACATAAACTCCACTTTTCTTTCCTAACGTATCTTCACACTTTTTTTCTCTTGGGGGGATAGCGGGGAGGTGGTAGAAGGATTCCTGGCTGATTATTGGCCCATTGAACCACGTCATGAACACTGTTCTGTGGTCAACAAGTTCTGGCCATGGGACTTGAGCCCAGAATTTCTAGGTCCAGAGGTAGGGACACTATTACCATGCCACAAAATCTTCTGATTCCACGCGACAAACAGGGGAATAGATGTTGTCGACAGGGGAATGGATGTTGTGAACGGTACATGGTGAGGCAAGGTGGCTGAGTGATTAAGATGATGGCCTACTAATCCGTTTCAACTTCCTGGATGAACTGAGTGAGTGCATTTAATCCCTGTGACTTTCTCATGGGACCTCTGGCTTTATAAATGGAGTGACTTTTACAAAGACAAGCAACCTGAATATTGCTAAAAAGAGAGACATGTTGACAAAGCTGTTTGTCTTGCACTCATCCAGGCAAATGCAAGAAGGCAAATTTCAAACTATCACAACAATCTATACTTAAGGGGAAAGAGTGCAGACCATACTCAAAACCAGCCTGTGCTTGCAAAACCAAAACAAAATGTCTGCTGTTAGAAATGATTCCACGATTGGACAGCACTTGCTGAACAATCCTGAGTGTGTTAATAACTACATTAACAATCAATTTAAGATAATCAGTCGAGCTCGTTACTGGCTCATTCATGCTTGCTAGAAACGGCATGCATTCATACACAGCGACCCATTCTCTGCAAACAAAAGGAATATGTTCAAGCCTTGTGCCTTTTTTGAACTACCCAGGGGGTTTGGGGAGCCAATAGTTCCTTGTTGCTTTCTCCATGGCAATGCCTCAGTCAGTCAGAGTCAACTTGCCAAACAATCAGCACCTTTCTCTTGTAGCATAAATTGTTGTGATGGTTTGAAATTTGGCATTCTTGTGTTTGCCCTGATGAGTGAAAGACCAAAACCTTGGGCAGCGTACCTATCTTTTCAGCAATATTCAAGCTCTGTACTAAAAACAAGGAAGGTATGCTAAACCTTTATAAGTCACTGGTTAGGCTGCAGCTAGAGTATTGTGTAAGATTCTGGGCACCAAACTTTAGGATGGATTTCAAGCACCTAGGGTGCAAGCAGCTTTATAATAATTGTATCATGGATAAGGGACTCCACTTGTACGGCGAGACAAGAGAAGCTGGGATTGATTTCCTTAGAACAGAGCAGAGAAGGTTTCGTTCTCAAGATTTCATTGCCCTCACAATCTGAGAGTGATAGGCTTCCAAACTTCACGAGCATATACCACAGCAGGTAAGACAATGTGAACATAACGTTATGGATTGTGATTTAACAGGTGTACAAGATTTTGAGGGGCAAATAAGGAGGAAACAACATTACCTCAGAGGTTGCAAGAAGCAGATTCAGCCCAAACAGAGCTTTGAATATTTGCTTGAGAAGGAAAATAAAAACCCACATTAATGGGAAAAGAATAAGGCAGTGAAACCAATTGGCCGCGCCAGAATGAATTAACTATCATAGCACCAGTCCATTAATTGCACCAGTCCATTAATTGCATCAGTTTTCTTCAGGCACGAGGACACTGATAGGTACATTTAAAAGTCTTTTTTTAAAAAAAAACTGACTACTGCACTAGTAAATGATTTTGTATAATTTTAAAATCACTTTTAGCTGTTTTAAGATCAGGTTACTCACCAGTGGTAGACTAGACAAGTCGCAACAGCTGTTATTTTTTGTGATAAACCCATTTTCAGCTGTTTCAATAAACCTGCAGCCAGTTACTATTCCTAAATGTATCAAAGAATATTCGTAATGCAAAATAAAAACAGCATTTGAAGACATTTGCTGGATGGTGCTGGTTGAAGGCAGATTTTATGTTCAGTGTTATGCCAATGAGTTTGCGTGGAAACCTAATCAAAATAATAATCTTTAAATGGGTGTAGTTTTGAACACAGCGTGTACCCAGATTCCCAAGAGTGGCCAAAGCAGAAACACTCGACCGATATTTTTAAATCCTGACCTACATAATGAGATAAGACTTTAAATTGAATAGCCCCTAAAAACAGATGCTGGGATAGTAATGAACAATTAACACAATGCAGGCAATGTAACGTAATGTAATTCAATGTAATGCAAGCAGCAAACAAACTTGATGCTGCCTGGTCTTTTGATTGATTGCTACAAGCATCCAGTGCAAACTGCTTTGGTCATTGGCTGCAAGCATCAGACAGGGGCCCAAAATTGTGACTTGCTGGCAGCAAGCAGTTCAAGGTAGCCTGCACCTCTTAAAGGGGAGTTGCATTGTGGCTGGAGTGGACGCTGACTGTCATGCAGGAAATAAATCTGACCTGGGAAAGGCAGAAGGATAGCACAGCATGGGAGAGAGCAAGCTCCAAGGTTTTCACACACTGCACAGGAGGCCTCGGTGGAGAAGGTAGTGTTATGACCACAGCCGGTGTTAATTGCTGCGCAAACCAAATCCCAGAGGGAAACTTGGCTTACGGGCCATACCCTTTTGTTTGTATTCTGGGAATGAGAAGAAGACATACTGATCTCAGCTGTAAGAGGTCCAGTAACACTTTTGAGATTTAAAAAATTAAAAATAAAACATATATATTAACAAAAATAAAACTTAAGGCACAAGATTATAGTTACAAATTAAGGTTAGTTCTACAAAGCATATCCCCAAAGACTGCCAACTTGGTTAAACCCACCAATAAAGACCTTCCAGGCAACACTGCCTAATAGTTGTCTACTATAAAACCCAGTAATATTATGCAAGACAAACTGGTGTAGCTTCAATAAAGGCATACCACATGACCTTTTCCCTCTTCTGCTCCTTCTGAAGTGGGTTCCACTGCAGAAGCATATGAACGTCAGGTTTGAGTCCTGATTGCTAGAGATTATTACTAGGTGAGTGAGAGTATGTAATGAATTGAGCAGGGTCTGAGACTAGTGGTGCAGTTGGATGTGGCATTTGAAGATTCCCAGCCCAAAGCCCCAGCTGTACTTCAGATCAAACAGCTCCAGCTATCTCCAACTCAACAGCAACTCTAAAATACCTTCTCTTTCCCCTTTTCATCTCAGTTCCATTGTTCTCACACCTCTTTGAAACTCAAACCCAAATATAAGATCGTTCATGTTTCCATCTAGTCTTTGCTTTAGGGTCAGTAAAATATAATAGCTGCACTACTATTTACATATGGAACTCCTGCAAGATGCAAACATGTTTCTTGATACCTCTTTGATATTCAAACAAACTCTCAACATCTCTATCCTTTCCATGTTTCCAAACCCCCCAGACAACCTGATTCCTATCAATCTCTTACCTAGATTAATTAAATCATGTACATGTACGCGCGCACACACACACACAAAACCCCCCCTCAGCCTTCTTTACAGAATAACAGAATATTCCCCAAAATATTTTTTGAAAATCCATTCTCACAGTAGAAAGGAGAAATATCTTGTATTCGTAAGGAGACAGGAAGCCAGACACTCAAAAGGCAGTGGGAATAGACACCTATGGAGGTCAGTGCCAGGAGTCAAGCTCCGAGGACCAAGATGCTATAGCAAGAAGTTCAGTGACCTCACATGAATGGTTTGGGCCAGTGAATGAATCTTCAAATGCCATATCAAAGTTGCACCGCTAGAATCAGATACTGCTCAATTCATTACATACTCTCACTCACCTAGTAATATACTCTAGCAATCAGGACTCATACCTGACACTCATATGCTCCACTGCACCCTCACTCGCTTACCACTGCTACAAGCATCAAATCCACATCTTACAGCTTGCATATACTTCCAGCTATGCAACCATGACAGCCACATCACCCAAACAGATTGAATGACACTCAGTTATGCACTTGCTTCGTTTTCACAGCATAAGGTGGCACACAGACCGAGGAGCAGCAAGTAACTGGAGGGGTTTGGACATGCTAGCATATCCTGATATCCATGCAGTAGAGGGTACTGTATGATTCTATGGCCAGCGAGACACTGAAACACTCCTCCCCACACCAGAAACTTATGTCTTTCTCCTTTCCAATATCCATGAGTTGCAGTCTCTTGATTTCACACTAGCAGCCACCAGCTCAGATACTGACACTGAGAGTATGATAGAGGATAAATTAGAGGTGGAACCTGCATGCGATGAGCAGACTGCAGTCAATCGGCAGAGGATCAGTATAACATGGATGCTAACTCGATATTCCTTGTCACCGGGTAGCTGCACTTTGATTTGCCATGGTGGTTATGATGCAGATGGCACAGTGGGCTGCTACAGAATAAAAGCATCATGACTGCTGACAGGATAGCTGGCATTGAGCTTCAAGATTTGCTGTCCATGGTGTTGAGACTGGGTCTGGTATAGGGCAGAGTTGACATAAGGCTCCTGCAAAGTGATCTGTGTGCAGCCAATGCAGCACGAGGAAGCCTGCAATCCAAGCAAAGCCATGTGATCGTTCCACTTGCTTCTTTCTGGCAAGAGGCAGTGAAATGTAATTAGTTGAAATGCAGAGAGCCTCAGTGACCCTCCCTTATGCACAGTGGATGACAAGCTGAGAGACATTGAAAATGTCTGCAGCTCCAGCCTAAAATGAGATTGATGCGTAGAAGTTCATGGCCATGGTCACCTTCACAGCCCTTGTCAGTGCAGCCCTTGCCTTGCTGTGAGGGTGTAGGTGTGGCTGCAGTGGGTGGCAGATTTCAGTGAGGGTCTCTTTACTGAAGCACGGACATGTAACATATTATTCCTCACTGAGCTTCAGATAGATAATTGCTCCCTGATATTCTGGATGGATATGGCTTTGCCCTTTCTCCTGCTGCCTCCTTCCTCTTCCAGCAGCCTGTCTTGCTCCACATGCCCTCAGTTCATTCTCCACGTCATGCTGTATTCCAAGGGAAATACCTACTAGTGCACCACTACCTGGGAGAAACCAATTTGTGAAGAAGCCTTGGAGTCAACACTAAATCCTGCCGCACCACTTCCTCTAGACTTTGGCAACGTTAAACAAACACTGAAATCACCAAACACTTGTAGAATTGAAGCAACAGCACAACAAATCTGTATTTGCGGATACCTTTAAATAGCATTGGTTGTTCCCACTGCTGAATGTGTGTTCAGCTGCGTGAGGCTAAGAGAGGATGTTAGCTGGAGTGTTGAGTTCCACAATGGCAATGCTAGCATTAAATCAGTATTACACACTGATTGACGTCACGATCTGCCTGCTTGGTTAACTCTGATGGATGTTCAATGCAGGTGAACTACCATCAACATCGATATGGTGCCTGTGATTCGCCCACAAATATGTGTCACAGACACCGCAGCATCCAAAAAACAAGCACTAGTGAGCCCTAAATAGCTCTACATGTTTTTCATCTATTTAAAACAAAAATCTGCACTTCACCTCTGTGTAGTGTTGGCTTCTATTTTATCATCTGTTTGCTATACTATTGCTGTTCGTCCATTTTTAAAATTCATTCATGGGCATTGTTGCCTAGGGTAGCATTTATTGCCCATCTCTAATTGCCCTTGAGAAGGTGGTGGTGAGCTGCCTTCTTGAGCCGCTGCAGTCCCTGTGGTGCAGGGAGGGAGTTCCAGGATTTTGACCCAGTGACAGTGAAGGAATGGCGATATATTTCCAAATCAGGATGGTGAGTGACTTGGAAGGGAACTTGCAGGTGATGATGTTCCTATGTGTCTGCAGCCCTTGTCCTTCTAGGTGGTAGTGGTCGTGGGTATAGAAGGCACTGTATAAGGGGCCTTGGTGAATTCCTGCAGTGCATCTTGTAGATGGTACACACTGCTGCCACTGTGCGTCAGTGGTGGGTGGAGTGAATGTTTGTGGGTGGGGTGCCAATCAAGTGGGCTGCTTTTTCCTGGATGGTGTCAAGCTTCTCAAGTGTTGTTGGAGCTGCACTCATCCAGGCAAGTGGAGAGTATTCCATCACACTCCTGACTTGGGCCTTGCAGGTGATGGTTGAGGGGTGTTTTTGTGACTGGGTGCCTATGTCCAGTGGGGTTCCACAGGGATTGGTGTTGGGTCCCTTGCTGTTTGCAGTATATATAAACGACTTAGACTTGAATGTAGGAGGGTTGATCAGTAAGTTCGCGGATGACACGGAATTTGGTGGGTGGTAAATAGTGAGGAGGATAGTCTTAGATTACAGGAGGATATAGACGGGCTGGTCAGATGGACTGAACAGTGGCAAATGGAATTTAATCTGGATAAGTGTGAGGTGATGCACTTGGGCAGGACAAACAAGGCACGGGAATACACAATGAATGGTAGAATCCTGGGAGGTACCGAGGATCAGAGGGACCTTGGTGTGTATGTCCACCAGTCCCTTAGGGTGCGAGACAGGTAGATAAGGTGGTTAAAAATGCATATGGGATAAGTGCCTTTATTAGCCGAGGCACAGAATATAAAAGCAGGGAACTGTATAAGACGCTGGTTAGGCCACAGCTAGAATATTGTGTGCAGTTCTGGAATCCGCATTATAGGAAGGATGTGATTGCACTAGAGAGAGTGCAGAGGAGATTTACCAGGATGTTGCCTGGGCTGGAGAGTTTTAGTTATGAGGAGAGATTGGATAGACGGGGGTTATTTTCCCTGGAGCAGAGGAGATTGAGGGGGGACATGATAGAGGTGTATAAACTTATGAGGGGCATAGATAGGGTAGACGGGAAGGAACTTTTCCCTTTGGTAGAGGGATCAATAATCACGGGGCATGGATTTAAGGTAAGGGGCAGGAGGTTTAGAGGGGATGTGAGGAAGAATTTTCTTACCCAGAGGGTGGTGGGAATCTGGAACTCACTGCCTGAAAGGGTGGTAGAGGCAGAAACCCTCATTACATTTAAGAGGTATTTGGATGTGCATTTGCGGTGCCATGGCATACAAGGCTGTGGGCCTAGTGCTGGAAAATGGGATTAG
This sequence comes from Isurus oxyrinchus, assembly GCA_026770705.1. Taxonomy (NCBI): domain Eukaryota; kingdom Metazoa; phylum Chordata; class Chondrichthyes; order Lamniformes; family Lamnidae; genus Isurus; species Isurus oxyrinchus. Next base: position 3,063,010 of record JANJGN010000014.1, on the reverse strand, counting down.
AATAGTGCGGCACTTGTTTGACTGGTGCAGACTCGATGGGCCGAAGGGCCTTTTTCTGTGCAGTGGACCTCTATGACTATGACAGGGCTGAGTTTGCTATTGTCATTTCTGATGCCTGGGATGATGCTGGGATGTCAGTCCCATTTCATGCCTTTGAGGGTTTTTAATGGTTTGATACAACTAAGTGGCTTGCTAGGCCATTTCCGAGTCAACCACATTGCTGTGGGTCTGGATCTGGAGTCACATGTAGGCCAGACCAGGTAAGGATGGCAGGGGAGTTTCCCCCAAGGACATTAGTAAGCCAGATGGGTTTTTCCGACAATCGATTTTAATAGTCATCATTCAAATTTCACCATCTGCCATGATGGGATTCTAACCTGGGACCCCAGTGAATTACCCTGCGTCTCTGGAAACCAATACTACTGTGCCACCACCTCCCTTATCCAATTTTTGAACTTCTATGTAACATTATCTGAAATTTGATTTCACTGTTTTCATTTCCAAAGCAATAGAAGTTATTTCCAGAAATAATAGACAGCTGATGATACCGCTGGAGTTTTTTAATCTTTTTAATCTTTATTTTGATTAGTTCAATGATGACTAACACATCAGTGTACTGTTGGATATAAATGAATTGTCTTAGCATGTGTGAATCAAAATTTTACATCACTCTTACAATATCAGACTAAACTCATTTCTGCCAAACCCATTTTTAAAATGATACTTTGAACAATTGAAAATTCTTGTTTACATGGGAGATACAAAGGTTGTGCCATTCTTTTGGATCACATTTGTTTGTGTTGCATTATCAGCACACCGACTTTAATATTAAATAAAAGTGCCCTCAGCCGTATCCCCACTTCTACAAAAGCTTAAGCCAGTGTCAGCTCGGCTCGATCAGTTGCTCGTTCAGTTATCTCTGTGCTAGAAGATTTGGACTCAAGTTTGAAGACTTGAACAAATAACCTAGGTTAATACTTAAGTGAATCAGTGCTACATTGTCACCTTTGAGATGTACCATTAAGGCTGCGTTCCGTCTGGCCTGTCGGGCGATTTTCTTTGCAACCAGTTGATGAAAAGCTGGGATTTCTTCTGATGTCCCAATGTTCCTCCCTCAATGCTAACCCTGCCAAGACACATTGAATATCCATTTATCTGAAATGTTATTAGTAACTCCTAGATGTGTGCAGGTTAGCTCCTTCAATCACCTACATAATAGTCACTGTGCTTCAAAAGTCATTTATAGTTGTAAAGTACTGTGGGCATCCCAAGCAAACTCCCTTTCTTGAAATTAATGATATTTGGTTAGTCTCTATCAGCGGATAAACAGAATTCAGCATTGGGGTTGTATGTTAAGAACATGGATTGTGATGCAGAGCTCTGCAGTTGGACCAGCCAGCTGTTGTTCCTAACTTGTGTACAACAGATGCATATTATCATGTTTGATTCTTTCATGGGATGTGTATGTCACCAGCAGAACCAGAATTGGTTGCCCATTACGTGCCCTTGCCCAGCCATTTCAGAGGGACAGTTTAGAGAATTTTTAAGAATCAGTTTATTCTGCCAACATACATACAAATTACACTCTGCTTGTTTAGAGTTGGTTTTCTGTTGTTGAAAAAAAAGTTTGTTTTGTTTTCTGTTTGCTGACTTGTGAAAAATTAGGTATTTTTGTTTCCGATTTTCCTTTTCCACCTCCTTATAGTGCCTAATGCCAGCTTATAGCCCCACAAGGTCATTTAGTCCCTCCTCTGTGTGATCCCACCCAAAAGGGTTATTCTTTCCCTCCTTGTCCTTCTCAACCAGTCTGCAGCTTTTGACGCATTTGGGCCACACTATCCTCCTCCTCCTACACTTCTCCACTGTCATCCAGCTGGGTGGGACTGCTCTCAGCTGTCCCATTCTTATGCATCTAATCGTAGCCAGAGGATCACTTGCAATGGCTTCTCTTCCTGCTCTTGTGCCGCTACCTCTGGAGCCCCCTAAGGATCAATGCTTGGCCCCCTCCTATTTCTCATGTACATATTGCCCCTCGACAACATCAGCTGAAGGAACAGCTTTTGTTCTCACATGTACGCTGACAACACTCAGCTCCGCCACACAACACCTCTCTCAACTCTTTCACTGTTGCTAATTTATCAGACTGCTTGTCCAACAACCAGCGCAGGATGAGCAGAAATTTCCTCCAATTAAATATCGGGAAGACTGAAGCCATTGTTTTCGATCCCCACTCTAAACTCCGATGCCAGCTGCCAACTCCATCCCTCTCCCTGGCAACAGTTTGAGTTTACGCCAATCTGTTCACAATCTTGGTGTCACATTTGATCCTGTGATGAGCTTCCAACCTCATATTCGTGCCTTTACTCAGACCGCCAAGTTCCATCTCAGTAAGATCGCCCATCTTCGCCCTGTCTCAGCCCATCTGCTGCTGAACTGTCATCCATGCTTTTGTCACCTCTAGACTTGACTATTCCAATGCACTCCTGGCTGGTCTCTCACATTTTAGCCTCCGTAAGCTCTCGAGGTTATCCAAAACTCTGCTGCCCGTGTATTAACTTGCAGCAAGTCCTGCTCCCCTATCACCCCCTGTGCTTGCTGACCTACACTGGCTCCTGGTCAAGCAACGTCTTGGCTTTAAAATTCTCATCCGTGTTTCCAAATCCCTCCATGTCCTTGCCCCTCCCTATCTCTGTAATCTCCTCCAGCTCCACAGTCTCTTCTGGCCTCCTCTGCATCCCTGATTTTAATTTCTCCGCTGTTGGTTGTGCTTCAAACTGCCTCGGCCCTGAGCTCTGGAATTCTCTCCCTCGACCTCTCCGCATTTCTATCTGAATTTCCTCTTTTAGGGGATCTACCTCTCTGACCAAGCTTTTGGTCAACTGACCTAATATCTCCTTCCTTGGCTGGATGTGATACATTGGGATGTTGCGTTATGTTATAAGCGCTATATAAATAAGTTATTGTTGAATGTTACTAAGTGTAATAAAGCTATTCTGGTTCTGGGAGTTCAACAACAGAGTTTGATTCTACCCTCACCAGATACCCACCTTTATGCAGCTCAGAACAGTTCATTAGAGAAACTTGGTGATTATGTTTTTCGCTCCCACTATCCTGAGGCCAATTATCACCTCTGCTGCCACTCTGACTGTGATCAGCCAATTCAGTCCAGGCCATGCGTTGTCCCTGGGTTAGTTATACCTCTCTAGCTCAGCATCGAGCCGGGAGGTCAGTTTAACTGTTCAGTGGTCACCGCTCCGCCCTGCCCGGGGCCTCCCCTCTCGGCCCGGCCCGGGGCCTCCCCTCTCGGCCCGGCCCGGGGCCTCCCCTCTCGGCCCGGCCCGGGGCCTCCCCTCTCGGCCCGGCCCGGGGCCTCCCCTCTCGGCCCGGCCCGGGGCCTCCCCTCTCGGCCCGGCCCGGGGCCTCCCCTCTCGGCCCGGCCCGGGGCCTCCCCTCTCGGCCCGGCCCGGGGCCTCCCCTCTCGGCCCGGCCCGGGGCCTCCCCTCTCGGCCCGGCCCGGGGCCTCCCCTCTCGGCCCGGCCCGGGGCCTCCCCTCTCGGCCCGGCCCGGGGCCTCCCCTCTCGGCCCGGCCCGGGGCCTCCCCTCTCGGCCCGGCCCGGGGCCTCCCCTCTCGGCCCCGCCCGGGGCCTCCCCTCTCGGCCCCGCCCGGGGCCTCCCCTCTCGGCCCGGCCCGGCCCGGGGCCTCCCCTCTCGGCCCGGCCCGGCCCGGGGCCTCCCCTCTCGGCCCGGCCCGGCCCGGGGCCTCCCCTCTCGGCCCGGCCCGGCCCGGGGCCTCCCCTCTCGGCCCGGCCCGGCCCGGGGCCTCCCCTCTCGGCCCGGCCCGGGGCCTCCCCTCTCGGCCCGGCCCGGGGCCTCCCCTCTCGGCCCGGCCCGGGGCCTCCCCTCTCGGCCCGGCCCGGGGCCTCCCCTCTCGGCCCGGCCCGGGGCCTCCCCTCTCGGCCCGGCCCGGGGCCTCCCCTCTCGGCCCGGCCCGGGGCCTCCCCTCTCGGCCCGGCCCGGGGCCTCCCCTCTCGGCCCGGCCCGGGGCCTCCCCTCTCGGCCCGGCCCGGGGCCTCCCCTCTCGGCCCGGCCCGGGGCCTCCCCTCTCGGCCCGGCCCGGGGCCTCCCCTCTCGGCCCGGCCCGGGGCCTCCCCTCTCGGCCCCGCCCGGGGCCTCCCCTCTCGGCCCCGCCCGGGGCCTCCCCTCTCGGCTCGGCCCGGCCGGCCCGGGGCCTCCCCTCTCGGCCCGGCCCGGCCCGGGGCCTCCCCTCTCGGCCCGGCCCGGCCCGGGGCCTCCCCTCTCGGCCCGGCCCGGGGCCTCCCCTCTCGGCCCGGCCCGGGGCCTCCCCTCTCGGCCCGGCCCGGGGCCTCCCCTCTCGGCCCGGCCCGGGGCCTCCCCTCTCGGCCCGGCCCGGCCCGGGGCCTCCCCTCTCGGCCCGGCCCGGCCCGGGGCCTCCCCTCTCGGCCCGGCCCGGCCCGGCCCGGGGCCTCCCCTCTCGGCCCGGCCCGGCCCGGCCCGGGGCCTCCCCTCTCGGCCCGGCCCGGCCCGGGGCCTCCCCTCTCGGCCCGGCCCGGCCCGGGGCCTCCCCTCTCGGCCCGGCCCGGGGCCTCCCCTCTCGGCCCGGCCCGGGGCCTCCCCTCTCGGCCCGGCCCGGGGCCTCCCCTCTCGGCCCGGCCCGGGGCCTCCCCTCTCGGCCCCGCCCGGGGCCTCCCCTCTCGGCCCCGCCCGGGGCCTCCCCTCTCGGCCCCGCCCGGGGCCTCCCCTCTCGGCCCGGCCCGGCCCGGGGCCTCCCCTCTCGGCCCGGCCCGGCCCGGGGCCTCCCCTCTCGGCCCGGCCCGGCCCGGGGCCTCCCCTCTCGGCCCGGCCCCGCCCGGGGCCTCCCCTCTCGGCCCGGCCCGGCCCGGGACCTCCCCTCTCGGCCCGGCCCGGCCCGGGGCCTCCCCTCTCGGCCCGGCCCGGCCCGGGGCCTCCCCTCTCGGCCCGGCCCGGCCCGGGGCCTCCCCTCTCGGCCCGGCCCGGCCCGGGGCCTCCCCTCTCGGCCCGGCCCGGCCCGGGGCCTCCCCTCTCGGCCCGGCCCGGCCCGGGGCCTCCCCTCTCGGCCCGGCCCGGCCCGGGGCCTCCCCTCTCGGCCCGGCCCGGCCCGGGGCCTCCCCTCTCGGCCCGGCCCGGCCCGGGGCCTCCCCTCTCGGCCCGGCCCGGCCCGGGGCCTCCCCTCTCGGCCCGGCCCGGCCCGGGGCCTCCCCTCTCGGCCCGGCCCGGCCCGGGGCCTCCCCTCTCGGCCCGGCCCGGCCCGGGGCCTCCCCTCTCGGCCCGGCCCGGCCCGGGGCCTCCCCTCTCGGCCCGGCCCGGCCCGGGGCCTCCCCTCTCGGCCCGGCCCGGCCCGGGGCCTCCCCTCTCGGCCCGGCCCGGCCCGGGGCCTCCCCTCTCGGCCCGGCCCGGCCCGGGGCCTCCCCTCTCGGCCCGGCCCGGCCCGGGGCCTCCCCTCTCGGCCCGGCCCGGCCCGGGGCCTCCCCTCTCGGCCCGGCCCGGCCCGGGGCCTCCCCTCTCGGCCCGGCCCGGCCCGGGGCCTCCCCTCTCGGCCCGGCCCGGCCCGGGGCCTCCCCTCTCGGCCCGGCCCGGCCCGGGGCCTCCCCTCTCGGCCCGGCCCGGCCCGGGGCCTCCCCTCTCGGCCCGGCCCGGCCCGGGGCCTCCCCTCTCGGCCCGGCCCGGCCCGGGGCCTCCCCTCTCGGCCCGGCCCGGCCCGGGGCCTCCCCTCTCGGCCCGGCCCGGCCCGGGGCCTCCCCTCTCGGCCCGGCCCGGCCCGGGGCCTCCCCTCTCGGCCCGGCCCGGGGCCTCCCCTCTCGGCCCGGCCCGGGGCCTCCCCTCTCGGCCCGGCCCGGGGCCTCCCCTCTCGGCCCGGCCCGGGGCCTCCCCTCTCGGCCCGGCCCGGGGCCTCCCCTCTCGGCCCGGCCCGGGGCCTCTATGTCGATTGAGGAAGTTAAAATATGTTTTGGTGCAGTTTAATATTTTCCTTTTTCAATGATTTATTGGTTCCTGAAACAAATTAAAATATTATTTGTTCTCTGCTCAGACTTTTTAATATAATTGATATTAAAGTATTGTTTATTTCTTAAGGCTCTGGTTGGAGAAAAGGCATGTTACCAGTCGGTCAGTGGTTATGGAGGGCAAATTATCTACCTGGGAACTAAGGTAAACATAATGCATCTGCCTCACCATTCGGATTTTGTCCGCGAAATGTAATTATGATTTAAGCATTAGAACGTGAGATAGGCTTCTGAATGTTGATGGATGAGTGCCAGCGTATCTGATCATTGTATCCATCAAGGCTGTGCATGGTTCCTGTGAAGGGGTTAAATATGTTGGAACACCCCACTGACTTTTCTCAGCCTGAGAACGGGGGGACCCCCACTGTCGGTCACCTGGAAGTTACATTGTTATCTCCCCAGATGAGGCTGGTAATGGGAGAACTGTCAGCATTGCATTGCTGGAGTATACAGTCTGGGCAACAGATTGCAACAGTAACTCTAAATCTTGCCCTTCACTGCACTCTGGACTCTGATTGCAAGAGGTGAAGCACCTCAATTCATTCTTGTGCCCTGATCAATGATCTTGATAAATGCAAACCTTTTTTGTTAGATTTCCAGCTATACGCTGCTATTTAGTCATTGTCTAATCTGGCCCATTTTTTTTGGACTATTCATTCTGCATACTTAAATTTCTGTCTCGACCGGCAGGAGGCACAGGGAAGTTACTGCCTTCCTGGATTTGTTTATTTTCTGCTCTCAGTGTAACGCGGAGATCAATTTATATGTTACAATAATGAGGCTGCTTAGGACCAACAGCAGCTTTATTATAGTAATATTAATTCTAAATTACTAAACTGAACACCTGAAAGAAGATAAAACAAAAACAGAATTACCTGGAAAAACTCAGCAGGTCCGGCAGCATCGGCGGAGAAGAAAAGAGTTGACGTTTCGAGTCCTCATGACCCTTCGACAGAACTCAGTTCAGTTCTGTTGAAGGGTCATGAGGACTCGAAACATCAACTCTTTTCTTCTCCGCTGATGCTGCCAGACCTGCTGAGTTTTTCCAGGTAATTCTGTTTTTGTTTTAGATTTCCAGCATCCACAGTTTTTTGTTTTTATACCTGAAAGATGATGTTGGACAAAAAGAAAAACGCACATATCTGTGCTTGCTGTCCCCTTTTCCCTCTTGTTCCTTGCCTATATATATTTTATTACCTTGTTGGTTTGCACTTAATTTTGCTTCACCTTATTCTACCTATTCTGTTTCTCATTTTTTCTGACTTAGAAAATAATGACTTGTTCCTTCTGCCCATTGTAGATAAGGTTTTTAGTCAGATATTTTCTGCAGGATTTTTCACCGTCAGAAATGTCACTTTAATTGCTAAGTATCCTGACAAATTGAAAACGTAACCTCTGCAGAGTGAGTGGTGTTTGGCTAGCCTCGTGGGATTGCAGTTTCCTGCATGATGTGTATTCAGCTTCTCGCCTCTGTTGGATCCCCCTACATCCAGTTCCTGTCATGTCTCGACGCTCACTGAGAAAGAGTCGGGTAGTCACCAGCTGCTGTGAGGAACCCCTTCACCTATCGAGAATGCCTTCTGGTAGTGATGAAAACATTGAACTAGCTTACAGCTGGTTCCTGTTGCTATTGGCAGTGTGACTTTACTGATGGGAAACTGAGGCACCCCTAACTAGCCAGGGACACTCCTAAACAGGAAGCAACAAGCATCCCTACCATGCTATACAGGAAATGAAGGGAAGTGATTCCAACTGCTGGACTGTGCAAGCCACATACTCCAGAGGCCGAGCAGTCTTTCTGGGCTCTATAATCCAGTTCTTCCAGACCTCACACATCCCTTTACTGCTGCTCCCAGCATTGCCACAATCCAAAACCCCATGAGATAAAAACCTTCTGATTCCCTTGTTAAGATGCAAGACTTTGAAATTGCAAAACCTAATATTTTATTTATGAAGCAACTTGACAGTTCCTCTCTTTGCTGAATACAAGGAAACTTTGCCTATTACTTATCAAATATATTCATTTATTTCTCCCTTCTCTTGCAGTCAGTGCATGTGATTACCCTGAGGACTTGGCGGGAGGTAAGCAAGTTGAAATTGTTCGCTGGTATTTTGTGGAAGGCACTTGCCTAGCTCTTAAGTTTTTTTTTAAAAAAAGCTCTACAATCAGCTCACCTTGACGCATTTGAACAGTTTGACCTGCCATATAATAGTGTGCTCTCCCTCCTGGATTCAGTACAGCCCTAAAAATATATATTCCATGACTTGAACCATTTCCATCTGAATTGGCATTCAGGTAGCAACATCTCCCTGCACGATGGACTAGTTCTCTTCCTTGTCACTCGTTTAGACATAGACTCTTGTCAATACACTGATGCGCAGATGTCCTTAATTCACCTAGTTCTGTTTAATCACATTCTCTGCTTTTTTTTTAATTCTTTGTTCTCATAGGGACGTTTAAAAACAGGGTAAGAATAGGCCATTTGGGCTATCAAGCCATTTTCTTCCACAGAGCAGTTGCAATTCACTCTTTCGTAGATCATGTGCAAACTGTTTAATGTTTAGCAACATTTACCCCACTATCTATTGCAATGTAAATCAAGCAACAGTGCAGATGAGGTGTCAGCCTTGGCTCAGTGAGTAGTCCTTTTGCTCCTGAGTCATTAGGTTGCAGGTTCAAGCCCCACTCCAGGGAATTGAGCACATAATCTAAACTGATATTTCAGCACGGTGCTGAGGGAGTGCTGCTGTGCTGCTATAACACAAAAACAGACCATTTGGCCTGGCTGATCTCTATTGGAGTTAGTGCTCCATATCTGCCCCCTCACACCCTCTTCACCTTCTGTGTTGTATTACGTTATTCTATGATCACATGAACCCATTGTATTTGCCCTTCCATCTGGCATTTTTTACCCACCCCTGTTTGCTTGTCTCTCAACCTGGCTTTGTACCTTCACCCAGTGCCAACATTCAGTGCACACAAAAACACAACTCACTGAACGAAGGCAAGCAAATTTTCTTTGTGCAAAAATGGCATCCTTCATTTTAAAAAAAATTATAATTACAGATAACAGAAGAAGCAAAGTTGATAAGTCTGTGTTGGAAAAGAACAGTTTCAGGGGGCTAGAAAGCACACATGATTTCCAGTAACTTTCTGCATTATGCTAGCCTGAAACAGAGACACGAGCTTCCAACATTATACTTGCGGAATTCAGTGATAAACAAGATATAAGGCTAGCCTTTATTCTGGAGGAAGGTTAATATAGATTGCAGCTTGAGTGTAAAACTGCTAATTGAAGCCTCGATGAAGCAAGATTATGTCCCTATTTGGGTTGTATATATGCTAAAATACCACAAAGCTGGTATTTGCCTCCCAATTCCTTTTTTTCAATAAGAGCTTTAGAAACATAGGGTGGAATTTTCCCATCCTGCCTGTGGCGGTTGGGAGCGGAGAATCCAGTGGGAGGCAAAAAGTTGGAAACCCGCCATCGTAACAATAGGCCGCAATTCACCTGATGGTGGATCGTGGAGGGTCAGTTATCCTGCTGACCAGTGGCTCGAACTCCATTTGTATTCATGAGCCTGTCACGAATGCTCATTAAAACAGCTGCTCGCCGGAATCTTGCTACGCCTTCCAATCTTCCGTCACGACAGCAGGAAATTATGTCGGCGTCAAACCTGTTTGAAAAAGGACGGGCCTCAGTTCCCTCGGTAACTCCGAGGTGAGGGGGACACACTCAGCCCACCTGCCTTGGCGCTGCCCCCATCTTGTTGTGATGAATGCGGCTCTGCTGGGGCTGGAGGGTTGGTCTGCTCCTGCTCTTTGTCTACATCACCCCGAGGAACACCCACTGAGTGTGGTACTCACGCAGGCTCCACTTTCAGAAACCAGCACTTCAACCGGGTGTGGGCTGTGAGGCGGGGGTGGGGTCGGTGAACACGAGGGGGGGCAACAGGGAGGAAAGACTGTGCAATGTCAGTCAGGGGGAAGGGTGAACGTGAGGGGGGTCTTTCTGGGGGCCGCTCTCTAACCTCTTGTTGCTGCTGGAGTGATCAGCAATCTGCTCAGAAAGAAAGGAGGAAGATGTTCTTATGATGAAAGCCACTTGAAGCCAATGGCTTCATTAACACTGTTAAAGGGCTGCTCAGAACTCAGTGGCTTCACATCACAGTCACTGCATCTCAAGAGTTTTTTTTTATTCATTCATAGGATGTGGGCTTCGCTGGCTGGGCCAGCATTTAATGCCCAATCCTAGTTGCCCTTGAGAAGGTGGTGGGGAGCTGCCTTTTTGAACCACCACAGTCCATATGGTGTAGGTACACCCACAGTGCTGTTCGGGAGAGACTTCCAGGATTTTGACCCAGCGACAGTGAAGGAACGGTGATATATTCCCAAGTCAGTATGGTGAGTGACTTGAAGGGGAGCTTCCAGGTGGTGCTGTTCCCATCTATCTGCTGCCCTTGTCCTTCTAGATGGTAGTGGTTGTGGGTTTGGAAGGTGCTGCCTAAGGAGCCCTGGTGAATTCCTGCAGTGCATCTTGTAGATGGTACACACTGCTGCTACTGTGCGTCAGTAGTGGAGGGAGTGAATGTTCGTGGATGTGGTGCCAATCAGCGGACTGCTTTGTCCTGGATAGTGTCCAGCTTCTTGAGTGTTGTGGGGGCTGCACTCATTCGGGCAAGTGGGAAGTATTCCATCACACTCCTGGCTTGTGCCTTGTAGATGGTGGACAGGCTTTGGGGAGTTAGGAAGTGAGTTACTCGCAGCAGGATTCCTCGCCCCGGACCTGCTCTTATAGCCACAGTATTTATGTGGCTAGTCCAGTTCAGTTTCTGGTCAATGGTAACCCCCAGGATGTTGATAGTGGGGGATTCAGTGATGGTAATGTCATTGAACATCAAGGTAAGATGGCTAGATTCTCTCTTACAAGGATCAAAAGGCGACCTGTGCGGCATCTCTCAGTCCACAAGACATTGATGTATAAAGGAGGTCACAGATGCCCTTTACAGGAAGGTCCATCATTATGTCAGGTTTGCTCTGGATGAAGATAGCCAGGCTGCGAGATACACTAACTTCACCACCATCTCAGGCTTCCCTAGAGTGCAGGGTGCACTAGGTTGCACCCATGTGTCTATACGGGCTCCATGGCAGCAGCCCCTGATGTTTATAAATGGCAAGGGCTATCATTCCATCAACGTATAATTGGTGTGTGATCAACAGAAGCACACACTGCATGTTTGTGCATGGTACTCTGGGAGTTGCCATGACTCCTACATCCTGAATCACTCCAGGTGCCTGAGGGTTTTTGAGGGGCCATTACATCTGCAGGGATGGCTGCTTGGGGATAAGGGGCACCCAGTGAAACACTGGCTGATGACACTGGAGCATCGCCCTCAGAGTCATTCCGAGGAGAGGTACAACACTGCTCACAGATCCACACGCTCCCTAGAGCAGACCATAGGGCTTCTCAAGATGCGCTTCAGATGCTTGGACCACTCAGGCGTCTCACTCCAATACCCTCCCGACAGGGTTTCCCGCATGATCGCTGTGTGTTGCGCCCTTCGTAATCTGGCAACGCAAAGAGGTGACCCCCTGCCAGAGGATGAAGTGGAGGAGGATGAGAGCTCATCGGAGGATGAAGATCCGGAGGCCCAGATACCTCAGGAGGCTGTTGAGGGTCAGTATGAGCGTGATCACGCCATGGAGGAAGGAAGGCGTAGGAGATGTGCCCATGATACGTTAATCACTGACAGGTTCCAGGAAGAGTAAAGTTAAGTGAGGGAATATGGTCACATCTCTCCTCACCCTCAGTGCCATTTACTTTCACCTCAGGGGATGTCCACCCACTTGCAGCGAGAACAAGTCCCACATTCACACTTGTGCGCTCCGACCTCATGAATCATCAGGTCATGACCTTTGCTTTGGTCCATGGGACCCTGTGAGTGAGCTCACTCTGGGAACTGAGAGTCCACTTAGGAACAAGAGCGATGTGAGAGAAGACTTGAAGCCTTCACCGCCATCTAATGATGTAAACACTGCCGTGACTGAGAGGTGGACATGCCTGGGGATCTCCCCCTCCCGTGTGTGTCGTTTCTTCTGTCACTACCACTGAGGAGACACAGATGCCGCTAGATTATCAATGCTGATGAGCTGCCCTCACTCGATGGTGTTCCTGAAGGAAAAAGGATTAAAAACACTTAAATCACACGTTTCCAATAAAGATTTAAACACATCTCCCTGACGTCACACAAGTGGCGCAGACACTAGTTCAACTGAGGTTGACATTACAGGAAAGTGAATCTCACAGTGGGACACTACCACCGAGTGGGAGGGACGCTAAACCCCAAAATAAGAGGATTCCAAAGTACAAAATCTCAACACCTTCAGTTGACAGGAACATTCACATAACCATCGAATATATTCACAAAAGTGTAATATCTTCACATGTCTAACTCACCCGTGACCCAAAAGAGACGTCAGTTTGTCTTAACTTTCTTAACTCTGCCGCCTGGGTGCAGCCCCGACACCCACAGCAGAGGTGGGGGCAGCTGCTGACTGCCGGGTCCTGATGTCTGTGGTGACCTTGGTGGACATCCTCTGGTGACCCGAGGCCTGCAGGGCTCCGGCCTGATAAGGGTCACCTGCTCAGGGGCAGAAGTGTCCTCGGTGGCCTGAGAAGCTGCAGTGGATGGGGTCACAGGCAGAGGGGGCTGTGAGCGGCTGCACACCTCGGAGTGTCCTGAGAGGAGACCCCCGGGGGGTCCGGCTGATGCTCATCCTCCCTGTGGGTGCCCGAGGGCCCCACCCTGACTCCTCCAGGAGGTGGTGCCCCCGGAGGGGGGGGGGTGGTCAAGGTGCCTCCTCCCCATGTCGCCTACATCCTGATGGTGCCACCAGGGTGTGTGACCATGGAGTTAAGGGCCGAGCACAAATCCAGTAAGACTGAACCTGATGGAGTGGATGAGGCCATTCATCCTCTTCCTGCTCTGGGTGGCACTTTGGGTTGGGTGTCAGTCACGCTGACCTGCTCTGCTACGGTGTCCCAGGCCTGAGAGGTGAGGCCGCTGTGATTCCTGCAGCCATCTGTGGGGTAGGGCACGTGCCTGTTCCTGCCCCCCTCTGACCAAGGCCTGGCATTGCCTGGTGGCTGAAGCGGGTGCAGACTTTGTCCTCAGGCTCTCGGACTCTCTCTTATGGGATGCAAACATCTCTGGTGGGCTGGAGAGCTTGAGGTTGCGTGTTGGACTGGCGTTTAAATATGGTGCCTCCACCTTTGAACCCGCCAGCTGATGGTGGCGGCCAAATCAGCTCCTGGTGATTCGGACCGAAACGCGCATCTGCATAATTAACGAGTCTCCAAGCGCAGAATCGTGTGCGAGTTGCTGCCATTACGGGCACCGGTCTGGGTGCTGCCAAAACCACCATCGCACATAGTCTCATCTTGGGAAAATTCTGCCAATAAGGATATTAAACTTAACAAGTCCCAGTTTTTCATATCTCTAAACCTTTTTTCTCTTGAGAAACACAGGTGGTTGATTTTTGAAGCTCTTCATATCTTGATTCCCTGATAACTCATTATTACACAATTGTATTAGATTTTGGTTGAAAGAGTTAGACTTGGCTTCTCTTCATCATTGAAAAATGCCCCTTTTTAACTTGAATTCTGTAATAATTGAACCTTCTGGCGTGTAATATTGTCTATTTCTGTCCTATTCTGCCATGGTGTTCAAAATCTGGAGGGTTTAAATAGAGTAAATAGAGAGGAGCTAATGTTTCCAGTGACTGAAGGATTGATAAGAGAGGAGACAGATTTAAGATGGACCTATGGAACATATGAATTGGGAGCAGGAGCAGGTCTCTCGGCCCCTCAAGTCTTCTCCGCATTCAATAAGCTCAGGGCTGACCTGACAGTAACGTCCCGCCTACCCCCGATAATCTTTCACCCCCATTTATCAAGAATCTACCTACCTCTGCCTTAAAAATATTCAAAGATGCTCCTTTTGAGGAGGAGAGCTCCAAAGACTCACGACCCTCTGAGAGAAATAAATTCTTCTCATCCCTGTCTTAGTTAGGTAGCCCTTTATTTTTAATCAGCGACTCCTAGTTCTAGATTCTCCCACAACATCCTCTCCATATCCACCCTGTCAAGTTCCCTCAGGATCTTATATGTTTCTATCAATTCGCCTCTCACTCTTCTAAACTTCAGCGGATATAAGCCTAGCCTGTCCAACCTTTCCTCGAAAGACAACCTGCCCATTTCAGGTATTAGTCTAGTAAACTCTCTCTGGATTGTTTCTAACGCATTTACATCCTTCCTTAAATCAGGAGACCAACACTGCAGACAGAACACCAGATGTGGCCTCACCAATCCCCTGTATAGCTGAAAATTAACCTCTACTTTTGCATTCAATTCCCTTCACAATAAACAATAACATTCTATTAGCTTTCCTAATTACTTGCTGTACCTGCATACTAGCCTTTTGTGATTCATGCATAGGACACCCAGATCCCTCGGCATCTCAGAGTGCTCACCATTTAGATAATAAGCTTTTTTCCCTTTTGCCAAAATGGACAATTTCACATTTGATCCACTTGCCAGATCTTGACCCACTTAGTTAACCTATCTCTGTCCCTTTATAAACTCCTTAAATCCTCTTCACAACTTACTTTCCTACGTAACGGCAAATTTAGCAGCCATATCTTTAGTCTCTTCATCCAAGTCATTTATATAAATTGTAAAAAGTTGAGGCCCCAGCACTGATCCCTGTGGTGCATTACTTGTCACATCCTGCCAACCAGAAATGACCCATTTATGCCTACTCTCTATTTCCTGTAACTAGCCAGTCTTCTCCCATGCCAATATGTTACCCCCTAAACCACGAACATTTCTTTTCCGCAATAACCTTTGATGTGGCGTCTTATCAAATGCCATCTGGAAATCTAAGTACAGTACATCCACCGTTTCCCCTTTATCCACAGCACGTGTGATTCCTTCAAAGAACTCCGATACATTGGCTAAACACGCCCTTTCACAAATCCATGTTGACCCTGCCTGACTGCCTTGAATTTTTCTACGTGTCCTGCGATAACATCTCTAATAATAGCTTCTAGCATTTTCCCTCTGACAGGTGTTAAGCTAACTGGCCTATAGTTCCCTGCTTTCTGTCTCCCTCCCTTTTTGAATGAAGGAGTTATGTTTGCTATTTTCCAATCTAATAGAACCTTCCCTGAATCTAGGGAATTTTGGAAAATCAGAACCAAGGCATCAGCTATCTATGATTAGCAAAGAACCAGAGGTAACATGAGGAAAAAGATTCCTACATAGCAAGTAGTTAGGAATGGAATGCACTGTCTAATAGGGTGGTGGATACAGATTCAGTTGTAGCCTTCAAAAGCGAACTGGATAAATACTTGAAGTAGAAAGAAATTGCAGAGATATGGGGAAAGAGTTAGACTTATTGGGTCACTTAGAAAGAGTCAGTGTAGACTTGATGGACCAATGTGCTGTAACACACTATGCATTCTAAGTATGACCTTCCTTTTTGAAATCCATGCTGATTAGATTTTATTACATTTTTAGTTTCTGGATATTTCTTTTTATAAAGATTCCATTATCTTTCCCACCACCAATATTAACCTAACTGCCCTATAGTTCCCTGGACTTGTTCAATCTCCCTTTTTTAATATAATAATACCTGTTTTCCTGCAATGTTCTCTTTAAAATTTAATTGTTGTGTGTGGTCCGTTTAATTATTTTGCACCATCCATTATTTCTTATGGCATAAGGCCAGTGCAATAGCTTAAATAAAACTATTGAAATCTTGAAGGTTCATTCACTTTCCCTGGGACTAACCCAAAAGGTATGCCATAGCCTTCTGGAATTTATTTTAATTTTTCTTAGTTTTCCAGCTATCCCTTGAGGCATTACATGGGATCCTTCCATTAGATTTTGACTGAGGGACCCTCCAAGTTTCTTTAAAGACATCATGACTATGGACTCTTCAGCTCCTTGCCCTGGCTTTGGACAGACATAGACTGCTTTTCCCCAGTCTGATCTCACAGCTTCTGTTTCTAAGCGAAACTATTCAAGTTGACTGCTTTCTATCACAAGGCTCTATGAGGACCACTGGAGATATCTTTCAGCTGCTTTTCCTCACAAAATCCAAACTAATTTTAATTGCCTGCTTCTGTCAGCAAACACATACAGATAATTAAACAAAGGAACCTTCCACCCTTACATGCTATCCCCATGACAAATTGGTATGCTCTTGGATGCTCTCAAACAGAAATGCAAACAAATCATTTTACCTTCCATGCTACTGTTTGATTCTGTAACCTATATGAATAATTTAGATTGCTAATGGAGCTTTTAGATCTTTCTCCAGACTCCCTGACTCCATTACAATCTTGGAGATGGATCAGTTATTGTTCAAGTTTTTTCACTATCAACCCTGACTTTGCAAGACAAACATAAGTTAGTTTTGAAGTAATAAACCAAGGCTTCTTTGAGTTGCATTTTCATCATGGTTTCATCTATCAGATGCTCCAATCTGTCTACAGTTAAAATTTTGATTCCTATAAATTATATAGTAAAACGTATGAACTAGATATTCTTGGACCTGATCCCCAACTTAAAGTGTTTTAGGACATTTTTCTCTGAAGGTGATGTAAAAATGCAAGTTGTTGGAGTTGTCACCCAAACAGACTATTCTATGCTTCTGTATGTGTACTCATGCCAGCTGGTGTGAATTCTGCTTGTGCAGTTAGATTTTGTTTTTTAAAAATATCAAAATTATACAGTACTTTAAGCACTATAGGCTTTTAACTTACTTTGGAAAAATCAATACGTTATTTTGGTGTAAGTATTCAACAGCATCGATTTATATTTCAGTCGCATACCAGTGGCAGTGCATTGTCAATAATAATTAACTTGGCAATGCCTTTCCTGTTGGGTATTACGTGGACCTTTACAAAATTAAAATTGCTTCATTTTTCTCAATCATTAAAGTGTTTTATATTTCAAAAGTAGACCATTTTACTTTGGGAGGAGAGAAATTGATACCTTTTCCAGCTTTAGCAATTTGAAGAATTAAATTAGAGTCATTGTACTCATGCATTTTTGTAAGCATTGTGTTTATAAAAAAAACAAGGAAAATAGTTTTTTTAACACTGTGTGATGTTGACCTCACTTGAAGAACCCCCATCTAATTGTTATGATGGATAAAACTTGTCACTTATTCCTATAAAACATTAGCTAAATTTTCCATCAGCAGTGCTTGAAGACAAGAGCAAACTGAGATGTTGTTTGAATTGTGGTATCAGTATCTTAGCCACAGCTGTACTGTGGAATCAGATAACCACAGCAGCCACGGCAGTTAAACTGCAGATGACATGTGATTACTCTGCCCATGCTGTACGGAAGTACGTACTTCCTATAGATCCCACCGTGTAGCTGTATGAACCTTGATGTATCTTTGTCTCGTAATGCTCTGTCTGCAGAGAGTGGATTACCTGTTGAAGCAGGAGCGGTTCATTGAGGCACTATCTCTGGCCTGGTCCTTTCATGAAGGAAAAGCCAAAGCAGTAGTTGGTGAGTGATGAGCTGTCATGTTTACAGAGTGGATTGATCAATTCATTTGATAGTTTTAAAGATTTTAAAAATGCTTTTCTCATTTGGCCTGCTGTGCCTGGCACGTTCAAAGAGCAGTCTTGCTTAGTCCCACAACCTCACTCTTTGTCAGTGACCCTGTAAGTTCCTTATCCTCAAGCGTCTAATTGCCATTTAATATTATTGATGGAATCAGCTTCCGCCACCTTTTCAGGCCAAACCTTACAAATCCCAACAATTCTCTGAGGGACAAAAATTCAAATTCTCATCTCCTCTAAATCTTTTGCCAATAATTTTAAATCTGTGACCTCTGGTTATTGACCCGCTTGTTAAAATAGATAGGAGGAAAACTATTGCTTCAATAAAGACCTCCTTCATTCTTAAAAAAGGCTGCTACTTGCAGGGGCTGTGAATGTGATTGGCTGTACATTTCAGTATGATCTGTAAGTTTCCTTCGATGATGAACCGAGGAGCAAGGACAATGCCTTAGTGATGAACTCTGCTAAAGCTGACGAAAAGAGGAGAGGAGGTTGAGAAGTCATGATTAAGTGGCTTTTAGAAGCTCAAATTGTAAGAGGATGTAAAGTTGAAAAGTGAAGTGCACCACAGTTCTGCACTCCTGGGAAAGATTGAGTTGGATTATGAGGTTGCGCGAGGGCTATTGGCTTCAAGGAACACTGGTTGGGCTGAATAGCTAGTTTCTGTGCTGTATATTCTATCAATGAGGATAATTTTGTAAAATGAGGTACTGTATTTGGGACTTAAGGCAGATGGGAAGGAAAACCTCAGGGGCAATGACCTGATGATCTCAGATATTTCTCATCTATTTTGAGAATGTCAGGACAGCAGCATTGTTATAAGCACCTGTTGATTTTCTTTCTCCTCATTGGCTAAGTGTTGGAGTCTTTCTATTTATTAATTCATTGTGTGCTTGTTACTTAGCCTACAGTCATTGTACAGGAAAACTTTCTTCCCTCAGCTAGCTCTCCCAACTCCCATTGGAGCAAATTAACATTTTGAGACAGATTAGAGGCTTCCCATCTTCAATGCTGTGTAGACTTCACTTCATCCTAAACTCTCTTGGTTGTATTCTAGCCCACACTAAGGGCAGAATTTCCTGTCTGCCGGGTGGGTAGGCCTGACCCAATCTCCGTTGGGCGGGGAGCCGATCCTCACCGGAGAAGCGGGCCCCGCCTCCATTTTATGTGGGCGGGGCAATTAAGGCCCGCCCAGCGTGGCGTCCGGCGGGAAGCGCTATGCACTCCCTGTGCGGATGGAGGGGATTCCCCAAAAGCGAGAGTGCGCTCTTTCCCGCATGCGCACGACAGAGCACACATCTGCCTGAGGCTAAGTGCTGCCTCAGGGAGATCGCTTCCACTTTGAAAAATATTAAAAATAGGAAAAAAAAACTCCCTAACATGTCCCCCTCATGTGTCAACATCACATGAGATGGAACATGTTCACAAATTGCAGTTAAACTTTATTGAACTTTTTAGAACCCTGCATGAAATCTCCCGCCGCTGGATGAGGTTTCCTGTTTTCTCTATTCCCCACCGGGGCTCCTGGCCTGTCCACCAGCCTTAAGGTTGGACGGGCAGGTCCTTTAATTGTTTCAATGATCCTGTCAATGGCCTCAATTGGCCGTTGACAGGTCAGCGGACCCGCAGCTGATTTTGCTGCACCCCCTGCCTTCCTGAAAATTTAACTGGGGCAGGATGACATCGGGGGTTCCACCCAACATCATCCCGCCCCCTGCTCTCTGACAGCAAAATTCTGCCCCAAGTCTGGCTCACCCTTCACTAATTGTCCTCACTGATTTACCTTGGTTATTAGTCCCCCAATACCTCTGCTGTAAAATTTTGATCGTTATGTCTTCATCCCTTCCTGACCTCGTTCCTTCCTATCTTTGCGACTGCCTACTTCCTCCAGCCCTACACTTCACATCTCCTCCTACCCCTACCGCCCTCTATCCTTGAACCCTCTCTGCTTCTTGTTTGGGTCTCTTGTCCATCACACTTGCACATTTGACAGGCCATGCCTTCAGTTGATTTGGCCCCACACTTGAAATTCCCTCCTTGAAATCGTTCCACCTCTCCACCACCCTCCCTTAATACCTTCTGGAAAACTGCTTTATTAGCAAACGTTTATTCACAGCTCCTAATACCTGCTCTAAGCTCAACATCCATTTCCTGGGACCTTTTTCTAAATTAGAGCTACCATACAATGAGAATTGTTTTGTTGTCAACATAGGCTACATTCTGTTAAGAAATAGAATCCATTATGATGAATAAAAACATTTTGCATGAATATGTAGATTCAAACTAATAGACGAAACTAAATTGTAAAATTTGGTGTGATTAAACTTAGAAGTAAACTGGCAGATTGAGGAATGGTGCTTTTAAACAAAAGCTGGCAAAGCTTTAGTTGCAGTTCAATGCAGAAAAGATCCAAGCAAAATCGTAATCTCGGCCTGGGAAGGATACACAGGGGTGTTACCCATGAAATTAGGAGTTCATATGTCCCAGAACGTGGTACAGAGGAGGTCATGGAGTGGTCATGGAGTGGCGCTCGGCTAGGGGGTGAGGGGGTGGTGGTGCAGTGAGGTGGGCAAGGAAGGACTGGGAGTTAATGAAATGCTTCTGCTGAGAAAATCCCCAGGAAATAGTCTGCAAGATGCTCAGAAGCACCGTTATCTGTTCCCATAAAAGTGCTGGCATGTGTGTATTTGGGTGAGATTCCACAAATTTCACTTTATTAACCTTCCCCCCCCCTCCCCCACCGACATCTTCCTCGTTGAGGAGGGTTAACGTTGAGGCCATGGGTACCTGAGCTGATAGAAACAGTTCAGAAGTTTGCCTCAAAGTCACTCAGTGGTCAGGTTGTGCAATTACCAAGAGTAACACCATTATAAATGAAAACGGGGAAAAGTTGACAGAAAAAGTGAGAGAAGCATCGCAACAGGAAATCAAGTGGAACAGTGAGGATGCGTGTGGAGATAAAAAGATTTTTAATGAGATATAAATAAACATGTATTGAGACAAAGAGAACCCAGACTGTTGCTATTGAATAAAATTGGTCGGTCTGATTGTGTGCAGTCAGTCATGTGTTGGGCTCTATAAAACATGTTTACAACAAAACAGTGAGACCCTTGTGCAAACTGCCTAAAGATATAGCTGAGTGAAGTCAATTTTAGTTTAAATTGAATTTAATTTCTCTGAAATAGCATACAATAAAGATCCATTTTCCTATTTCTTGCAATGATTAAATCTAAATTTTTCCGTTTATCTGATTTGTTTTTTCTACTTTTATTATGCATGTTCTACCAAATCATCTTCCCCAGTTTCAATTTTCTCCCTAATTACTCTTTCAAAAGTGAAAGCCAAGCAGCATCCAAATAATAGGGAAAAGTTGTCTCATTGCTATAAAATCACGCTGACCTTTTTATTATCAATTATAAATGGAAGAAAAATCCCCTATTGCAATAATTGATTAAAGACAATTAACTTAAATGCAAAATAATGCAAATTATGATTGGAGCTGGGATAAGAACCATTGCAGTCAGAGATTTTGTGTGGATTCAGTTTTTTTATCAATTTGAAATGAAATCTTAGATAAATGGCAACCAGAATTATGGTGTAATTTACCTTTGCAAACAGACACTGCATTATATCCTTCCTTAGACGGGTTGGGCATAAATTGATTGGAGAGAATTCTGCCCAATAGAAGACAGAGAGTTGGGATAAGGGGGGGCATTTTCAGGATGGCAACCTGTAACTAGCGGAGTGTCACAGGGATCAGTGCTGGGGCCACAATTATTTACAATGTATATTAATGACTTGGATGGGGGAAGTGAATGTGTTATCGCCAGATTTGGGGATGACACAAAAATAAGTGGGAAGACAAGTGGTGAGGGTGACACAAAGAGTCTACAGAGGGATATAGGCAGATTAAGTAAATGGGCAAAAACTTGGCAGTTTGAATATGATGTGGGAAAATGTGAGGCTATTCCTTTTTGGCAGGAAAAATAGAGGAGCTGAATATTATTTAAATGGAGAAAGACTGCAGAAAGCTGCAGCACAGAAGGATTTGGGGGTCCTCGTGCATGAATCACAAAAAGCTAACGTACAAGTTCAGCAGGGAATAGGGAAGGCAAATGGAATGTTGAACTTTATTTCAATGGGAATGGAGTATAAAAATAGGGAGGTCTTGCCAAAACTGCACTAGTTAGACAGGACTTAGAACACTGTGAACAGTTTTGGTCCCCTTATCTATGGAAAGATATACTGGCGTTGGAGGCAGCCCAGAGAAGGCTCACTAGGTTGATCCCGGGGACGGAGGGATTTTCTTATGAGGAGAGGTTGAGTAGGTTGGCCCTGTACTCATTGGAGTTTAGAAGAATGAGAGACGACCTTATTGACACACATAAGGTTCTTAGGGGGCTTGACAGGGTAGATGCTGAGAGGCTGTTTCCCCTTGTGGGAGAGTCTACATAGAAACATAGAAACTTGGAGCAGGAGTAGGTCATTTGGCCTTTGAGCCTGCTCTGCCATTCAATGTTATCATGGCTGATCCTCTATCTCAACACCATATTCCCACTTTCTCTCCATACCCCTTGATACCCCTAATATCCAAAAATCTATCAATTTCTTTCTTGAATATACTCAGTGTCCCGGCCTCCACAGCCTTCTGTGGGAGAGAATTCCGCAGGTTGACCACCCTCTGAGTGAAGAAATATTTCCTCGCCTCAGCCCTAAAAGGCCTGTCCCATATCCTGAGACTGTGGCCCCTGGTTCTGGACTCCCCTACCAGGGGAAACATCCTTCCTGCATCCAGTCTGTCTGGCTCTGTTAGAATTTTATATGTTTCAATCAGATCCCCTCTCATTCTTCTAAACTCGAGTGAATACAGGCCCAGTCAAGCCAATCTCTTCTCATACGACAGTCCTGCCATCCCAGGTATCAGTCCAGTGAACCTTCGCTGCACTCCCTCTATGTCAAGTATATCCTTTCTTAGGTAAGGAGATCAAAACTGCCCGCAATACTCTAGGTGTGGTCTCACCAAGGCCCTGTATAACTGCAGTAAGACATCCCTACTTCTGAACTCAAATCCTCTTGTAATGATGGCCAACGTACCATTTGCCTTCCTAATTGCTTGCTGCACCTGCCTGTTTACTTTCATTGACTGGTGTACAAGGACACCCAGATCCCTTTGTACATCCACATTTCCCAATATATCACTATTTAAGTAATACTCTGCCTTTCTGTTTTTCACACCGAAGTGTATAACTTCATATTTATCCACGTTATACTGCATCTGCCATGTGTTTGCCCATGCACAAACAGCTTGTTCAAATTGCCCTGAAGCCTCCTTGCATCCTCCTCACGACCCCGCCCAGTTTTATGTCACCAGCAAACTTGGAAATATTGCATTTGGCTCCCTCATCCAAGTCATTTATATATATCGTGAATAGTTGGGGCCCAAGCATTGATCCCTGTGTTACACACTAGTCACTGCCTGCCACCCGGAAAAAGACCCATTTATTCCCGCTCTCTGTTTCCGGCCTGTCAACCAATTCTCAATCCATGCCAGTATATTACCCCAAATCCCATGTGCTTTAATTTTGCCCACTAGCCTCTTATGTGGGATCTTATCAAAAGCCTTCTTGAGATCCAAATACACCACATCCACTGGTTCTCCCTTATCTATTCTACTAGTTACATCCTCAGAAAACCCCAGTAGATTAGTGAAGCATAATTGCTCTTTCATAAACCCATGCGGCTTTGTCTAATTCTGTTAATGTTTTCCAAGTGTTCTGTCACCACGTCTTTTATAATAGACTCTAGCATTTTTCCTACTACTGATGTTAGGCTAACTGGTCTGTAATTCTGTTTTTCCTCTCCCTCATTTTTAAATAGTGGGGTTACATTTGCCACTCTCCAATTTGTAGGAACTGCTCCAGAGTCTATAGAATTTTGAAAGATGACCACCAATGCATCCAATATTTCCAGGGCCACTTCCTCTAGTACTCTGGGATGTAGATTATCAGGCCCTGGGGACTTTTCAGCTTTTAACCCCATTAATTTCTCTAGCACCATTTGCTTTTTTTTTACTATATCTGGTTTTCTTCAATCCCTCCCTTTCATTAGACCCTTTGTTCCCTAACATTTCTGGGAAATTATTTGTGTCCTCTTTTGTGAAGACAGAACCAAAATATGTGTCCAATTCTTCTGCCATTTCTTTGCTCCCCATTATAATTTCCCCTGTTTCTGACTGTAAGGGACCTACATTTGTCTTTGCTAACCTTTTTCTCTTCACATATTTATAGAAGCTCTTACAGTCAGTTTTTATGTTCCCTGCAAGTTTACTCTCATACTCCATTTTCCCCTTCGTGATCAATCTTTTTGTCCATTTTTGCTGAATTCTAAACTGCTCCCAATCTTCAGGCTTGCTGCTTTTTGTCGCAATTTTATTTGTTTCCTCTTTGGATCTAATACTATGTTTAATTTCTTTTGTAAGCCATTGTTGAGCCATCTTTCCTGTTTTATTTTTGCGACAGACAGGAATGAATAATTGTTGTAATTCCTGCATAACGTTCCTTAAATATTAGCCATTGCCTATCCGCTGTCAACCCTATGAGTAAGGTTCCCCAATCCATCATTGTCAACTCAACGCCTCATACCCTCCGAGTTCTCTCTATTTATATTCAGGACCCTAGTTCAGATTCAACTTCTTCACTCTCCATCCTAATGAACAATTTTATAATTTTATGGTCGTTCTTCCCCAAGGGACCCTTGTTAGTTAATCCTTTCTCATTGCACAATACCCAGCCGAGGATAGCCTGCTCTCTAGATGACTCTTCAACGTATTGGTCTAAAAAACAATCATGTACATACTCCAGGAAATCCTCCTCCACAGTATTATTGCTAGTTTAGTTTGTCCAATCTATATGTAGATTAAAGTCACCCATGATTACAGTTGTACCCCTATTGCATGCGTCTCTAATTCCCTGTTTAATGTCTTCCCTTACATCTCCATTACTGTTTGGGGGCCTATAGACATCCTCCACAAATGTTTTCTGTCCCTTGGTGTTTCTTATCTCCACCCAAACAGATTCTACATCATGATTTTCCGAGCCAATGTTCTTCCTCACTATTGCATTGATTTCCTCCTTTACTAAAAGTGCTACCTCACCTCCTTTCCCTGTTTGTCTGTGCTTCCTAAATATTGAAAACCCCCGGATGGTTAGTTCCCATCCTTGGTTACCCCGCAGCCATGTCTCCGTAATTGCAACTATATCATAACCGTTTATATCTATTTGCGCTGTTAAGTCATCTATCTTATTGTGAATGCTCCGTGCATTGAGATACAATGCCTTTGGACTTGTCATTTTAACCCTGTGAGTCATCTTAGCTTTATTTTGCACGATGAACCCATTTGGTTTTCACCCTTGTTTTTTCTGCCTTCCACTTTTGCTTCTTACTTTTCTGTCTTTTGCTTCTACCCTTGTTTCCCCCTCCTCTGTCTCCCTGCTCAGGTTCCCATCCCTCTGCCATTCTAGTTGAAACCCCCCAATCGCACTAGCAAACACCACCCCCCTACTCCCCAAGGACATTGGTCCTGGTCCTGCCCAGATGCAAACCCATCCTGTTTGTACTGGTCCCACCTTCCCCAGAACTGGTCCCAATGTCCCAGGAATCTGAATCTCTCCCCCCACACCATTTCTTCAGCCATGTATTCATCTGATATATCCTGTGATTTCTACTCTCATTAGCACATGGCACTAATAGTAATCCTGGGATTACTACCTTTGAGGTGCTACTTTTTAATTTATGTCCTAACTCCCTATATTCAGCTTGTAGGACCTTATCCCTTTTTTCACCTATGACGTTGGTATCAAGATGTACCACAACCACTGGCTGTTTACCCTCCCCCTTTAGAATGCCCTGCAACCTCTTTAATTCATCCTTGACCCTGACACCAGGGAGACAACGTACCATCCTGGAATCTCTTTTGCAGCCACAGAATCGCCTGTGTGCTCCCCTTACTTTTGAATCATCTATCACTATAGCCCTGCCGCTCTTCTTCCTCCCCTCTTGTGTAGCAGAAGCACCTGTGGTGCCATGGACTTGGCTCATGTTGCTTTCTCCTGAGGAGTCATCTCCCCCAACAGTATCCAAAACGGTGTATCTGTTAGTGAGGAGGATGACCACGGGGGACCCCTGCACTACCTGCCTTTCTGTACTCTGCCAGGTGGTCACCCATCCCCTTTCTGCAATGTTCAGTCTTTACCTGCGGTGTGATCATCCCACTGAATGTGCTGTCCACGATAATCTCAGCATCGTGGATGCTGCACAGTGAATCCAGCTCTGAAATGCAGGTAGCCAGTAGCTGTAGCTGGACATACTTCCTGCTGGACATGGTCGCCAGGGACACTGGAAGTGTCAGTGACTTCCTACAAAGCGCAGGAGGAGCATATCACAGGTGCGAGCTCTGCTGCCATGACTTCCCTTTAGATTAAGCTCGTTGGATACTCCCTTTAAAGAATACTAACTACACTAGGATCCTTATTCCACTCCAAATACTCCCACTACAGTCCAAAGTCCTCACCTTATTTTGTTTAAGGGAATGGACAGCAGCAGTTTAATTAGTAGAAGTAAAAGTACTCGCCTGACCCTGCTTACCAATCAGTTGCCTCCTCTGTGTCGTGTCACTTTTTGAATCGCTACATCACTTCGACCTCCACCGTTTGAGGGTCCTGAGGGTACATGTCTCATCTCCAGTCTCAGCGTCTGTTTCTCTACCCTTTTATACCCCTCTCGCTGGTCTCTCCTCTCCAGTCTCAGCCTCTGTTTCTCTACCTTTTATACCCCTCTCGCTGGCCTCTCCTCTCTGGTCTCAGCGTCTGTTTCTCGCACCCTTTTATATCCCTCTCGCTGGCCTCTCCTCTCCAGTCTCAGCCTCTGTTTCTCTACCCTTTTATACCCCTCTCGCTGGCCTCTCCTCTCCGGTCTCAGCCTCTGTTTCTCGCACCCTTTTATACCCCTCTCGCTGGCCTCTCCTCTCCAGTCTCAGCCTCTGTTTCTCGCACCCTTTTATACCCCTCTCGCTGGCCTCTCCTCTCCAGTCTCAGCCTCTGTTTCTCTACCTTTTATACCCCTCTCGCTGGCCTCTCCTCTCCAGTCTCAGCCTCTGTTTCTCTACTCTTTTATTCCCCTCTCGTTGGCCTCTCCTCTCTGGTCTCAGCGTCTGTTTCTCGCACCCTTTTATACCCCTCTCGCTGGCCTCTCCTCTCCAGTCTCAGCCTCTGTTTCTCTACCTTTTATACCCCTCTCGCTGGCCTCTCCTCTCCAGTCTCAGCCTCTGTTTCTCGCACCCTTTTATACCCCTCTCGCTGGCCTCTCCTCTCCAGTCTCAGCCTCTGTTTCTCGCACCCTTTTATACCCCTCTCGCTGGCCTCTCCTCTCCAGTCTCAGCCTCTGTTTCTCTACTCTTTTATACCCCTCTCGCTGGCCTCTCCTCTCCAGTCTCAGCCTCTGTTTCTCTACCTTTTATACCCCTCTCGCTGGCCTCTCCTCTCCAGTCTCAGCCTCTGTTTCTCTACCTTTTATACCCCTCTCGCTGGCCTCTCCTCTCCAGTCTCAGCCTCTGTTTCTCTACTCTTTTATACCCCTCTCGCTGGCCTCTCCTCTCCAGTCTCAGCCTCTGTTTCTCGCACCCTTTTATACCCCTCTCGCTGGCCTCTCCTCTCCAGTCTCAGCCTCTGTTTCTCACACCCTTTTATACCCCTCTCGCTGGCCTCTCCTCTCCAGTCTCAGCCTCTGTTTCTCGCACCCTTTTATACCCCTCTCGCTGGCCTCTCCTCTCCAGTCTCAGCCTCTGTTTCTCGCACCCTTTTATACCCCTCTCGCTGGCCTCTCCTCTCCGGTCTCAGCCTCTGTTTCTCTACCTTTTATACCCCTCTCGCTGGCCTCTCCTCTCTGGTCTCAGCGTCTGTTTCTCGCACCCTTTTATACCCCTCTCGCTGGCCTCTCCTCTCTGGTCTCAGCCTCTGTTTCTCTACCCTTTTATACCCCTCTCGCTGGCCTCTCCTCTGCAGTCTCAGCCTCTGTTTCTCGCACCCTTTTATACCCCTCTCGCTGGCCTCTCCTCTCCAGTCTCAGCCTCTGTTTCTCTACTCTTTTATACCCCTCTCGCTGGCCTCTCATCTCCAGTCTCAGCCTCTGTTTCTCTACTCTTTTATACCCCTCTCGCTGGCCTCTCCTCTCCAGTCTCAGCCTCTGTTTCTCGCACCCTTTTATACCCCTCTCGCTGGCCTCTCCTCTCTAGTCTCAGCCTCTGTTTCTCTACTCTTTTATACCCCTCTCGCTGGCCTCTCCTCTCCAGTCTCAGCCTCTGTTTCTCTACCTTTTATACCCCTCTCGCTGGCCTCTCCTCTCCAGTCTCAGCCTCTGTTTCTCTACTCTTTTATACCCCTCTCGCTGGCCTCTCATCTCCAGTCTCAGCCTCTGTTTCTCTACTCTTTTATACCCCTCTCGCTGGCCTCTCATCTCCAGTCTCAGCCTCTGTTTCTCTACCCTTTTATACCCCTCTCGCTGGCCTCTCCTCTCCAGTCTCAGCCTCTGTTTCTCTACCCTTTTATACCCCTCTCGCTGGCCTCTCCTCTCCAGTCTCAGCCTCTGTTTCTCGCACCCTTTTATACCCCTCTCGCTGGCCTCTCCTCTCTAGTCTCAGCCTCTGTTTCTCTACCTTTTATACCCCTCTCGCTGGCCTCTCCTCTCCAGTCTCAGCCTCTGTTTCTCACACCCTTTTATACCCCTCTCGCTGGCCTCTCCTCTCCAGTCTCAGCCTCTGTTTCTCGCACCCTTTTATACCCCTCTCGCTGGCCTCTCCTCTCCAGTCTCAGCCTCTGTTTCTCTACTCTTTTATACCCCTCTCGCTGGCCTCTCATCTCCAGTCTCAGCCTCTGTTTCTCTACCTTTTATACCCCTCTCGCTGGCCTCTCCTCTCTGGTCTCAGCCTCTGTTTCTCTACTCTTTTATACCCCTCTCGCTGGCCTCTCCTCTCCAGTCTCAGCCTCTGTTTCTCGCACCCTTTTATACCCCTCTCGCTGGCCTCTCCTCTCCAGTCTCAGCCTCTGTTTCTCTACTCTTTTATACCCCTCTCGCTGGCCTCTCATCTCCAGTCTCAGCCTCTGTTTCTCGCACCCTTTTATACCCCTCTCGCTGGCCTCTCCTCTCCAGTCTCAGCCTCTGTTTCTCTACCCTTTTATACCCCTCTCGCTGGCCTCTCCTCTCCAGTCTCAGCCTCTGTTTCTCACACCCTTTTATACCCCTCTCGCTGGCCTCTCCTCTCCAGTCTCAGCCTCTGTTTCTCTACTCTTTTATGCCCCTCTCGCTGGCCTCTCATCTCCAGTCTCAGCCTCTGTTTCTCTACCCTTTTATACCCCTCTCGCTGGCCTCTCCTCTCCAGTCTCAGCCTCTGTTTCTCTACCTTTTATACCCCTCTCGCTGGCCTCTCCAGTCTCAGCCTCTGTTTCTCTACTCTTTTATACTCCTCTTGCTGGCCTCTCATCTCCAGTCTCTGCCTCTGTTTCTCTACTCTTTTATACCCCTCTTGCTGGCCTCTCCTCTCCAGTCTCAGCCTCTGTTTCTCTACCCTTTTATACCCCTCTCGCTGGCCTCTCCTCTGCAGTCTCAGCCTCTGTTTCTCTACTCTTTTATACCCCTCTCGCTGGCCTCTCATCTCCAGTCTCTGCCTCTGTTTCTCTACTCTTTTATACCCCTCTCGCTGGCCTCTCATCTCCAGTCTCAGCCTCTGTTTCTCACACCCTTTTATACCCCTCTCGCTGGCCTCTCCTCTCCAGTCTCAGCCTCTGTTTCTCGCACCCTTTTATACTCCTCTCGCTGGCCTCTCCTCTCCAGTCTCAGCCTCTGTTTCTCGCACCCTTTTATACCCCTCTCGCTGGCCTCTCCTCTCCGGTCTCAGCCTCTGTTTCTCGCACCCTTTTATACCCCTCTCGCTGGCCTCTCCTCTCCAGTCTCAGCCTCTGTTTCTCGCACCCTTTTATACCCCTCTCGCTGGCCTCTCATCTCCAATCTGAGCCTCTGTTTCTCGCACCCTTTTATACCCCTCTTGCTGGCCTCTCCTCTCTGGTCTCAGCCCTGATTTTCATGTCCTTGGACCTGAGGGCGTAATCTCAGAGCAAGGGGGAGCCCATTTTAGATGGAGATGATGAGGAATTTCTTCTCTCAGAGGGTAGTGAATCTGTGGAA
Organism: Isurus oxyrinchus; assembly: GCA_026770705.1. NCBI lineage: Eukaryota > Metazoa > Chordata > Chondrichthyes > Lamniformes > Lamnidae > Isurus > Isurus oxyrinchus. Next base: position 3,033,088 of record JANJGN010000014.1, on the reverse strand, counting down.
TTCTTTACTGCAGAGGTGCTGTAGAGGCTGGGTCGTTAAGCCTTTCAAGGCTGAGATAGACAGATTTTTAATCAGTAAGGGAATCAAGGGTTGCGGGGAAAAGGCAGGAAAGTGGAATTGAGGATTATCAGTTCAGCCATGATCTCATTGATTGGTGGAGCAGACCAATGGGCTGAATCGCCTACTTCTGCTCCAACATCTTATGGTCTTATAGAAGCCACATTTGGGGCTATTCCATGAAATAGTTTATGCTTTTTGGAGATCACATGTCACATGCTGGAACACGATTTCAGTTTGATGGCGTAAACGTTTGCAAACCTGCATCTCCACAACAGTAGCTGTCCGTCCTTTGCAGGGGAGTGGAACCAAACCACAAAGGAATAAGTGAATAATTAAGCCCAGCCATTGTATTGTTTGGGCTATTTAAGTTAGAGTACATTAGTATAGTAGAACATGTCTTATAGATCCATGGAATATCACCCATCTCCCATTTATTGTGCTGACCATTGTTTGTGCACTAGATTTTGAAATTATTACTGAGATAAATCCTACCCAGTGAACCTAAATCTTTTCCATATGTTAGCCATTGTAGCAGCAAGGGTCAGCCATGCCTCAGTGAGTCACACTCTTCCCTCTGAGGCAGAAGGTTGTGTGTTCATGTCACACAGGATGTGAGCACAGAATTCAAGGCTGATGCTCCAGTGCGTTACTGAGTGAGTGCTGCACTGTTTGAGGTGTCATTTGTTGGATGGCATAGGCCCCATCTGTGTTCTCATGTGGCTGCAAAAGATCCCATTGTTCCATTTTTGAAGAAGAGCAGAAAAGTTATTCCTAATGTTTTGATCAAAATTTATCTGTCAATGAACTCTCAAAAAGAGATTTTCTGGTCCTTGTTAGGGCTGAGGAAGGATGCAGGGGAAGTTTAGCGGGACGTTAGCAATGCTGAGGCATCACGGTTATGGGGAGAGGTTGAAAAAGTTAGGACTACTCTCCTTGGAACAGAGGTGACCTGATGGTTGTTAGCAAGGTGATGAGAGGTTATGATAGAGTAGAAAGAGAATAATTATTCCCTCTGGCGAATGAGTCAATAACTAGATACAGATTCAAAATCATTTGGGGAGAAGGTAGTATAGTGGTAATGTTACTGCCTAGTAATACAGCAGGTTAATGCTCTGGGGACATGGGTTCAAATCCCACCACAGCTGCTGGTGGAATTTAAGTTCAATTAATAAACCTGGAATATAAAGATAGCCTCAGTAATGGAGACCATGGTTCATTAATGAAAAGAAAATCTGCTGTCCTTACCTGGTCTGGCCTACATGTGACTCCAGACCCACAGCAATGTGGTTGACTCTTAACTGCCCCCTGTAAAGGATGAGCTAGCCAGTCAGTTCAAGGGAAATTAGGGCTGGGCAACAAATACTGGCCTGGCCGTGAAAAAAAAAAATGGCCAAAGATCTGTGGGGCAGGCTACAGATTTTTTCACTTAGTTGTCAGGATCTGGAATACTCCAGCAGGCACAGTTTTCCATCAAGGTAGCTCTGCGAATTTAACTTATTGCAGCTGAGATTCTCAGGATGGTATCCATTCACTTCAGAGACGGATGAAAGACGGCTGGTGTGCTCCACAGAAGAAGTTTAAATCGACGTCTGTATCTGCTTAGTTAATTTGTCTATAATGAATTGTATTCTCATGGGAAATCATGCAATATAGAGTTGAAAGAAATTGGATTACTATGAGCCAAGAGAGATTTTAGAACCTAATACAGAAATGCTAATATTCTTTTGCACTGTTTGTGCCAAGCACTTAAAGTCAAGTTCAACATTGTACTAATACAGACTTAAGCACCATCCAACGTTTCTTAATGATATTTCTTAATGTGATTATCCATACATGCACATCAGACACTCTGGTGACCTCTCAGACTGACAATTTAGAGTTGAATCATTATGGAATTGTTGCCTTGGCGTCTTATGGCCACCAGCAACTTGAGTTTGAAAGCTACAAGCTTGTTTCACTAAGTTTTGGAATGAGGTGAAAAGGCAGTATTCTAACCTTATCACCTGGTTCCTCACTCCCAGTTCCATACAAACATGGAGCAGGAGTAGGTCACTCGGCCCCTCAAGCCTGCTGTGCCATTCAGTAAGATCATGGCTGATTTTTAAAAAAAATATTCATTCATGGGATGTGGACTTCACTGTCTGGGCCAGCATTTATTGCCCATCCCTGATCTGATTGTAACCTCCTGCCTACCCCTGATAACCTTCCACCCACCTTGTTGATCAAGAATCTATCTAGCTCTGCCTTAAAAATATTCAAAGACCCAGCTTCCACTGCCTTTTGAGGAAGAGAGTTCCAAAGACCCACGAGCTTCTGAGAGAATTCTATATTGCATGTTTCTCCATCAATTTCTCCATCAACTGTACAGATACAAGTTGTTTGAAGTCTGGATTGTGTAATTAACTTTTTCTTTTTATTCTCAGGTTTGTTTGGAGATCAGAGCAAGCGGAAGGGTGTCGTGGCTGATCGGGTGAAGTGTTGCTTATTAATAAGCTGCATCTTGTTTTGTTTATTGCTCTGAAACAATGTTGAACAGCTAATTGAATGCTCAGGCCCTCAGTTCATTAAACAGTGAGCTCTTGGTATCGACTGCACAGTTGTAGGACTCATGAGTTTGTATCTCAGACTCCGTTTTTTTGATGTTAGTCTTGTCTAGCAGATGAGTAATAAAACTGTTGCATTGTACCATTGCTGAACCTCTGTTTATTGGAAGGGCAGGTTAGATAGAATCCTTTGGCTGTACCTTCTCACAGATGTATCAGTAAATCACAATATGGTAACTTGCAGGCGAAAGCCTGTGCTCATTATTGTGAGGTTCAATGTGTCACTACCACTGGAGTCCTTACTTTTTTAACAGAAGAAACTGCTGGTAAATAAATTTAACAAATAATCACAAGACGTTGATGGTAAAATTCTCTGGCGAAGAATTGTTTCTCCAGGTCTGAAGAGTTCTGGTTTAAATTGAATTGAAAAAGTGATAGAAATTGATATAGTTGTCTTCCCATTCTTAATATTTTTATTATCTTTGAAAATTGAAGTTGTTGAGTTATATCATTTGTTAACAGCATCGTGCAGCAGTCAAGCAACTGCCCTTTCCTGTTTGTTTACATTGGGCTCATCATTCCCAGACAGCACAGTCATCTACAATTTTAAAAAAGTAATCAGAATATTCATTTTTATTTCTCTAGAGACAGCACGCTTGCATCCACATTTAAAGCAATGTGCTTTTCTAATGGATGGTGGGGGATTCATTACCCAGAACCATACAGGCAGTGAAGGAGCTGAGTTATCTGTCTCAGCTGCAATAGTGTGGGCAGCACAATTGCTTTCAGTAACCTGCTGGCTTAGGGATGTGAAAAGAATCAGCCTGGGCCTCTGCTTTTGGTTCTTATCCGCATCCCAGAACTGAAAAGTCCATGAATGAAATTGAGTACAGCTGTGATATCCTTCACCTTGGCTAGCTACCAAAGCTGATGTGAATGTGGGTGAAGCATCAGAAGCTGTTAACTTGTGAAAATCCCATTCCAGTTTCAGTGCCTCCAGGAGAAAAGGAAAACAAATTTCATTTTGAGGAGATGAAAGAGGGTGAAGAATTTAAAGAATAGGTGTCTGTTAAAACAAAATATTTGCAAAAGAAGGATGATTGAATTAATCACTGTCAAAGGTCAAACTTTACTTTTTAACATTTAATGGTGCAATATTTCAAATTGCTGCAAAGGGGCTATGCTTCCCCCTTTCTAAATCATTCCATTCTCATTCTCTCATGGGACAGAATTTTCCAGCTCCATACTGGCATCTTGTGTTTGTTTTCAGAGTTGTTGTTTAGCAGTTACAGCACCAGAACAGATCGTTCAGTCTATTTATTAGTGACTATCTCATAGTTTTGGCCCCTAGTTCTGGCCTTCCTCAAAAGTGGAAATATCTTCTCCAGGTCTACTGTGTTCGACCCTTTCCTAATTTTTAAGACCTGTTGTCAAGTCACCCCTTAGCCTTCTCTTTCTTGGAGAAAGTAGCTCCAGCTTGTTCAGTCTTTCCTGATAAGTGTAATCTCTTAATTCTGATATCCTAATAAATCCTTTTTGACACCTCTTGTACCTTTTTACCCTTCCTGTAACATGGTGATCAGAGCTATCCCTCTGCATCTCTACTCCATTTAGAGACTTGTTTTCCAAGAAATATGTGACCACCTTATTCTTCTGATCAAGATGTAACCACTCGCAATCATCTCTATTGATGTTAATTTGTCAATCACGCACCATTCAGCAAATTTATTCATGTTTTCCTGTACTTTTGTTGCATTCCTCTTCTGTATTAGCTACACCTCCCAATCGGCTATCCGTAAATTTTGAAATGATGGGTGGGATTTTCCAGCCCCGCCCACTGCCATGATCATCCAGTCCCGCCAAAAATCAAATTGAATTTAGCCTGGGACGCCGAATCTCCTGCAGCGGCTCCCGCCACAATGGATCGGAAAATCCCAGCCTGTACTTCTGGTTCCTGAGTCCAACCTGCAAATGATGAACAACAATGGAACAGCACTTCCCACCTTTTGTCAGTTGGAATAACTATCATTAACTCCTATTCTCATTCCTGTTTTGTAGCCAGCTTGCTGTCCATTCTGCTACTTGTCCCCTGTCTATACATGTTCTGAGTGAAACTTGCAATTCCCTCCCTACTTCTGCAGGAAACTAATGTCCCGAGCTCATATTTGTCCGTTCCCTAGCTGGGTGTTGTGATCAAGCCACAGGGAGCTGCAGCAGATGTTTGTGGTAGGAGATTGCAATAAAACTGATTTACGTTAAAACCTTTCTTTTAGATGGCTGAAATCCTGCTTCAGTATGCTGACCGAGCTCTCAAGAAGTGTCCTGAACAAGGCAAACTTCAGGTTATGGAGCAGCATTTTGAGGCAAGTGCATATTTCCTTGCTTTTAAAAAAAAAATGACTTGCAAGCATTGAACATGGAAAAATGACAAGTTATGAGTTTGGTTGGTTTACATTTTCATGTATGCAGTGTTATGTCAGGCGTCATAGTCCTGTAACTTACATATCTGATGGAATAGTGAATGTGCTTATGCACATGGTATCAGGGCTGTTTGCAATGATGAGATACCTTCTTTAGCACATTAGTATGCAGCTGGTTTATTTTCCCAAGTGTAGTAATGATCAACACTTATCCCCTTTACTCACATGTTTTCTCCTTGTGAGTTTTCAGTTTTGTAGGATGATTATGAATTTTGTCCTCACTCATTTATCTGATTTAAGCTGGCATTTAGAGTGCTACAGTTAGCCGAAAAGGTCAGAAGGGGACAGCAAAATGAGCCAGATTTCCTGATACTGACTCCTATTGGGTGCCTTCTCTTTGACAGTGTACACTGAGGTAATTTGTACACCAGCAGTATTTGGCTTGGCAGTAATGAGCCCTCGTGAATTCAGTAGCCTGCAAATGCTCACTCCTTGATACCTGCATGAAGAGTGGCTTCTTGGGTGAGGTACTGGAGACTGCCCAGCAGCCAATGAACAATACCTCAGTAGATCTCAGTGCCTCTAAGAAGTGAGGTTAGTCAGTGGAAATGGAGGGTGAGGGGCTGGCAGGGAATACTTTGTTGTTGTTATGTGACACCGTTATGTTTCTGGATGTGACATTTGGCTCCTATTTTGATCATACGCTTGGTGGGTTTTTTAAGCATCATCATGGAACATTAGGCATATAATTTGTGGTGCAAGTGTGAATTATGAACACACCCTAAATCTCCATGAATGTTTCTACGACTATTGATTTTTAATACTATTGATACCTGCTTGCTAATGATTAGCATGTTGAGTAGGTTATTGAGCAGCGATAATATGGTTCAGCTTGTCACAAGCTCTTGTGACAGGGGCAGGATTTTACGCCCTGCGGGCAGGCACATGACCTGATTGGCCGTAAAATCGCAGGCGATGATGTCGGGCGAGCATTCTCGACGCCATTGTGCACTCGCACGATATTTTGGTTAGCAGGCGTGCGTGAGAGTCGGCCATGTGCCCGCCGACAATTAAGAGGCCTATTAAGGCCCTTAATTAATTTAAACCGACTTTTCACTGCCCGTCCCAAGCTTAACGGTTGGTGGGCAGGCAAATCGCCCAGGTGGCCTTTGGATTTTTTAGGAAACCTCATCCACGGGTGGTGGGATGAGGTTTCTGCCGTTAATTAAAAAAATTAAACATTTTTGACATAATTTTTGTACTGTTTATGTTCGAGTCAGCCCCTTGTGAGGATATTGTCTGCATATTTTCCAAATCTTTATCTTTGCTTTTTAATAATTTTCAGCCCCCCCCCCACCCCGAGGCAGCTCTCTGCCCTTCAGGGTTGCTTCCAGCGCGTGCTCCCCCGCGCGTGCACAGACTTTTGTGGTCACCCTCCTCCCGCCCCCACCCCGGCAGCGCTGAGCTCCTCAGCGCGCCTTTCACGGCTGGCTGGCTGTGAATTGGCCAGACCAGCCTGAAATCGCGGCCAAAGGCCGATTGCGGGTGGTGGACCGTGTCCTGTCCACTCCTGGGCCCACCCATCCGACCACTCGAAAATCCTGCCCCAGGGATACGAGCACAGACTTAGGGGAGGGAAGGTGCGCAGACAGCTTAGACTTGACTTTTGGAGTGGAGGTGGATAATGCGCAGACTTGAAGGAAAATTAGATCGATAGCCACAGCTTTATTGGCCTTTCGCACACCATCAGGGGTGGCCTCTTGGGGACAATGGCTACTCATAGAAGACATGGCTACTCACATCTGAAGAGTAGTCTCCTCTGCATTGGGGAAACCAAACATACATTAATAACTGCCTTGAGAACTCCAGTTGATGCAAATGATGAATTCTCTGTATCATTGATTTGTTGTGCTCAAGATCTTCATTAAGCTACCCAGGGAGAAGAATGTAATTCAATGAGCTAAAAGAGGAGTTCAGCCATAATTTGTTTTATTCATAAAATATCTAAAAAAAAAATTACAAAACATTTGAAAATGGCCATCACAGAGTGCGATGATATTCAAATTGTCAACATAGATCATGTTGCACCCTGAGGTGCTTGAATACAATTGTGGTGTGTGTAATATTTATTGTATATGTTCAGTGTGGATGATATAGTCTGAGGGATACTCTCCCTCTAGACAGAGCTAAGCGATTCCACAGCCAACGGGTCAGATCTAAGCTCTGCAGCCCTGCCACACCCAGCCCTGCCACACCCAGCCCTGCCACACCCAGCCCTGCCACACCCAGCCCTGCCACACCCAGCCCTGCCACACCCAGCCCTGCCACACCCAGCCCTGCCACACCCAGCCATGAATGGTGGTGGGCGATTAAACAATCACTGAAGAAGGAGGCTCCACAGATTTCCCCATCCTCAATGATGGGAGAGCCCAGCACATCAGTACAAAAGATAAGGCTGAAACATTTGCAACAATCTTCAGCCAGAAGTGCCGAGTGGATGATCCATCTCGGCCTCCTCCGGAGGTCCCCAGCATTGCAGATGCCAGTCTTCAGCCAATTCGATTCACTAAACTTGATATTAAGAAATGTCTGAGGGCACTGGATACTGCAAAGGTTATGAGTCCTGACAGTATTCCAGCAATAGTACTGAAGACTTGTGCTCCAGAACTTGCCGCGCCCCTAGCCAAGCTGTTCCAGAACAGCTACAACACTGGCATCTACCCGGCTAGGTGGAAAATTGCCCAGCTATGTCCTGTACACAAAAAGCAGGACAGATCCAACCCGGCCAATTACCACCCCATCAGTCTACTCTCCATCATCAGTAAAGTAATGGACAGCATCGTCAGCAGTGTTATCATGTGGCACTTGCTTAGCAACAGCCTACTCACTGACACTCGGTTTGGGTTCTGCCAGGGCCACTCAGCTCCTGACCTCATTATACCTTGGTTCTAATGTGGACAAAAGAGCTGAACTCCAGAGGCAAGGTGACAGTGATTGCCCTTTACATAGTGGGGGGGTGGGGATGGGGGGGTGGGGGGGTGGTGGGGATGGGGGGGTGGTTGGGAGGAATTCTGGGGAGAGTAACTCACCTCTTGACTCTCCAAAGCCTGTCCACCATCGACAAGGCACAAGTCAGGAGTGTGGTGGAATGCTCTCCACTTGCCTGGATGAGTGCAGCTCCCACAACACTCAAGAAGCTTGACACCATCCAGGACAAAGCAGCCCTTTTGATTGGCACCCCATCCACAAACATTCACTCCCTCCACCACTGCTGTGCAGTGGCAGCAGTATGTACCATCTACAAGATGCACTGCAGAAACTCACCAGTGCTCCTTCGACAGCACCTTTCAAACCCATGGCCACTGCCATCTAGAAGGACAAGGGCAGCAGATGGATGAGAACATCACCACCTGGAAGTTCCCCTCTAGGTCACTCACCACCCTGACTTGGAAATATATCACCGTTCCTTCACGGTCGCTGGGTCAAAATCCTGGAACTCCCTCCCTAACAGCACTATGGGTGCACCTACACCACATGAACTGCAGCGGCTCAAGAAGGCAGCTCACCACCACCTTCTCAAGGGCCGTTAGGGATGGGCAATACACACTGGCCCAGCCAGCTAAGCCCACATCCCAGGCATGAATAAAAAAAGTACAATTTCTAGCCCCTCGGTGTACTATGGCTGAAAGGCCTTAGGCAGTGACTTTTCCCTATTGCACCTCTGTGGTAGCTGCCCCAAGCTTCACTGTGTCCCACAGCATGTAGCCCTGGACTTTGGAATGTGCCAGTCTGCAACACTCGGCTGACAAGTTCAGCCATAAATTAATAGGTACAGAAAAATGCTGAGGTTGGAGTATGTGACATTGAGGGATTAACGTGACCTCTCATCCTCTAAGGTAAGATTTAAGCTTCATGGACAGATGAACATTGTAAACAGTTAAAATTCTGACAGTGTTGGTAGCTGTGGAAAATTGAAGGAAACCAAATCTGGCGTCTGTGGCCCTCGCACGTTGTCTTCAAAGCTGGCAACTGCTTGAGGCAGCTGTCATTCTGGTTGTAGGAGGCATTGTCTGAGCAGAAGGAAACTGCATGATGGACACTTTGGAGAATGACTCTTCAAGATAAAACCTGTGATCCTTTGCCTGCTATGTTGAATGTTATGGAAGTGGGAAAACTGACAGATGCTGGAACATTTTTCTGCTTTCCCCTTGGTGGATCGGGAGTGATAGTTGCATATTTTGTCAGTTGCGATGACGCAAAGTTCAGAACAACTCAGACCTTTGCTGCCACTCAGTGATAATGGCCGCTCGGCCCATGTGTTATGAAAGTTATGATTAATGGCATCTTCACCTTATATGATTGATGTGTTCTCAGACGCCACATGCAACCTTGTGCCATGGTTGTCAGATTTGTGGCTGTGATGGGTCCAAAGAGTAGAATCTCAAACGGTTTGGGTACGTGGAAAGAAATTTGGCTGCTCTCTATTAGAGTTTGGTTTAATGCAAGATCAGAAGTGTTTGAATTCCCCCTAAACTAGCTAGAGTTGCATCATTATAAAGGAATGTTCACAGTTTAATATTTTAAATAGCACTATGTATCTATAACTATACTAACTATAACTGTGGAATGAGCAGTATGTCTTATGAGGAAAGGTTGGACAGACTGGTCTTGTTTCCACTGGAGTTTAGAAGAGTGAGGGGTGATTTGATTGAAGTATATAAGATCCTGAATGGCCTTGACAAGGTGGATGTGTGAAGGATATTCCCTCTTGTGGGTGAGTCCAGAACTAGGGGGCACTGTTTAAAATTAGGGGTCGCCCTTTTAGGACAGAGATGTGGAGAAATGTTTTTCTCTCAGGGGGTTGTGTGACTTTGGAACTCTCTGCCTCAGAAGATGATGGAGGCGGGGTCATTGAATATTTTTAAGGCAGAGGTAGACAGATTCTTGTTAGGCATAGGACTCAAATGTTATCGGGGGTAGATGGGAATGTGGGATTCAAAACACAGAAAAAAAAAATCAGTCGTGATCTTATTGAATGGAGGAGCAGGCTTGAGGGGCCGAATGGCCTACTTCTGCTCCTATTTTGTATGTTCCTTTGTTCACATATAAATTGCGGATTTTTTGGTAGAAATATCCCGCTGGGGACTTAAAATGTTGCTATCTGCACAATTGTGTGGGAATGTTATAAATTAACATCGAGCGCTGCAGAATAGAGAAATATTTTATGAGTCAGATGTGCACCATTCGGTTATTAATTTGTGGCATCTTTTGCACTAAATTTCCATGTGAAATTTCCCAATTATAAAGGAAGAAAAATTACTTTATGACTGGTAGAATGTAGATTTACCTCAGTCCTGTTGTTATGATCTGCGTGGCAAGCAACAAGCCAGTGGAACCGAACCTGCTGAATGACCCCCAGCCAGAAAATCAACTGTGACGATTTCACTTCTTGTAACTTTTGACCTTTAGAATTAAACCAAAAGCAACATGAACTAAACACGAATTAACAGGCAAATTGCAGTTAACTGAGTCTTTAAGTTACAGCAAATTTCACTGATTTACCAGGCAGTCCACTTAGTGTTTATGGCACCGATTCCAGCCACAAAGCCTTTCAAAACAGTGAACATCCTCTGACCCAATTCAAGCTCCTTGTCTCCGAGGCTTCAGTTACCAACTCCCATCAGCTTTGCTGCTCCCTGGTTCCGTGGTAGCAATTTTCACCAGAAGGCACCATTTTCCATATCCTTCTCAGCTTTGCTTCCAGATCCAGCCTTTTTGGTCATCTTTTCCAGCTGCTGCACGGCCTCTTCTCCTCCTCTCCTCCTTCAGCAGACCCAGCTGCTTGACCCAGGTCACGTGGTCACCGGTTTTCGTGTTGCATTTAAATGCTCTGCCTCTTCCGATGTGCTTTGCTGCACTGCAGTTGCTGTCTGGGTGACACACTGCTCCCGAGAACCCTCGAATACTAAATTACAGGCAGTCAGGAGCGTCGGGAATCACCGGGCCGCAGAGACAGAGGGGATAAAAAAAAAACCAAAATGGGCAGCGCTGCCACAGCATTGTACTTGCCAAGACGGTGAGGCTGCTGTCCTCCCTGCTCGCTGCAGGAACTGAGCCACCCTGCACCACCTGCACCTACTAAATGGCACCAGCTCCAGTTCACATGGGCCCTTTCCGTGCCCTGTCAGAGACTATCTCCAAACCCTGGCAACACTGAATTTCAGCCTCCTTGTGCATGTGCCCCACATCCGCCAGCAGCACCGTCATTCTGGGCCTGCTCCCCGCCAAGCGCATCATACCTGGACAAATTGAACGCTATTCATTGCGTCAAACCTACACCTTGCGAATGTTAACTCCTGACTGTTTGGACTTGAGGGTGGACTGGAGGATTGCAAAGGTTACATCCTTGCTCTAAAAAGGGAAATAGGATACACCTGGGAATTACAATCCAGTCAGTTTAACGTCAGTGGTGGGGAAGATTTTTGAAATGTTCACCTGGGAGAAAGTTTAGCAGCCTCTTGGACAAGTATGGATGACCCAAAAGAGAGCCAGCATGGATTTGTTATGAGAAAGTAACATCTGACTAACTTGATTGAGTTTATTGGTAAAGTAACAGAGGGTGGATGAGAACAGTTTGGTTGATATGTACATGGACTTTCAAAAGGTGTTTGCTTATGTAGCATATATTAGCCTTGTTAGTAAAATTGAAACCTATGGGATAAAAAGGGCAGTAGCAGCATACAAATGAAATTGGCTAATGGATAGAAAACAGGTAGCTGTGATGAATTTGTCTTTTTCAGACCAGAGGGAGCTATACTGTAGTGTTATCCAGGGTTCAGTTTGAAGACTACTGCTGTTTTTGAGATATATTTTAGCCTTGGACTTGGGGGTACAGGGCAGAATTTTGAAATTTTCAGATGACACAAAACTTGCATGTCTAGTAAACAATGAGGAGGATAGTACTAGACTTCAAGAGACATGCTGGTAGGATGGGTGGATATAGAACAGATGAAATCTAATGCAGCAAAGTGTGAGGTCATCTATTTTGGTAGGAAAAATGATGAAGGACGGTGTAAGCAAAGTGATAAAATTTTCAAGGGCCTACAAAAACAGAGACTTCGAGTATTTTGCTTAAATCTTCGAAGGTGACAGGACAGGCTGACAAAGCATGTGGTATTCTGGGCTTTTCAAATTGGGGCACAGAGTATAAAAGACAAGAGATAATGTTAAACATATTTGAAGCACTAGTTTGATCCCAGCTGTAGGAAAGTGTCCAATTCTGGGCATTAACACTTTAAGAAGAATGTGAAGACTTCAGAGACCATACAGAAGAGATTCACCGTTCCAGCAATGAGAAGATGCAGTTATGTAAATAGACAGGAGAAGCTGGGGTTGCTTTCCTTGGAACAGAGAAGGCCACGAGGAGATTTGATTGTAGGCATTTAAAATGATGAAGGGTTTCGATTGAGTAAATCAAGAAAAACTGATTCCAGTGGCTGAGGGGATGATAACTAGAGGGTATAGATTTAAGGTGATTGGCAAAAGAACTGGAGGCAACCTGAGAAAAATCATTCATATGCACCAGGAGTGGTGAGGAATGGGAATGCACTGCCTGCTAGGGTAATGGATACAGATTCAGTCATAATCTTCAAAAGGCAATTGGGTAAGTACTTGAAGGAGAAATAATTGCAGGGATAAGGGGGAATGAGTGAGGGAGTGAGACTAACTGGATTGCTCTTTGAAAGCACTGGCGCAGATGCAATGGGCTGAAGGACCTCTCCTGAACTGTACCAATCTATGATTCCGTGATATTTATACTATCTAATGAATGTTTACTATCTATTTATATTCTAGGGATTGTTCAGTCAAAGCAAATATTGATGGAGCACATGATTGTGCTGACGCTGTCTCAAATGAACAGTTAATTTGTCTTATGGTTTTACATTTTTCCATTTAAACATTTAATAAATTAATAGGTATGTAGAGCTCTTGTGACATTTAGTGCACAGATGTCAAATGATTGAACTGCAACTGCAATAGAAAAGATAGTCTTTTAACTGGAAGATATATCAATTATAACATTTGTGCTTCACAATGGAATATCTTTGAAGTGCAGTAATTGCAGTTATGTGAGCAAGGTATTCAATCAGCGCTGGCAAATTCTCGCAAAGCTCGACATAATAAATAAGCCGTGAATCTGATTTTTTTTTGTGATTATTATGGTTAAGAATTGTTGGCTAGGAAACCTACTGTTTCAATACTGCCAGGGGATCTTTAACGTCACAGAGAATTACGGAATTGTTACAGTGCGGATGGAGGCTATTTGGCCCATTGTGTCTGCACCATACCTCCGAATGAACAACTCACCGAGTACCATTCCCCCACCTTCTCCCCATAACCCTGCACATTCTTCCTTCTCAGATAACAATCTAATTCCCTTTTGACTGCTTGAATTGAACCCACCCCCACTGTATTCTCAGGAAGTGCATTCCAAACCCTAACCACTTGCTGTGTAAAAATAAAAGTTTCTCCTCATTTCACTTTTTGCTTTTTAAACTAATTAACTTTAAACCTGTGCCCTCTTGTTCTTGATCATGCATGGGAACAGTTTCTCCCTTTCTGGCCATACCCCTCATGATTTTGAATACCTCTATCAAACCTCCTTTTCAACTTTCTTTTCTCTAAGGAAAACAGACCTAACTCCTCCAATCTATCCCCATAACTGAAGTTCCTCACCCCTGGAACCATCCTTGTGAATCTTTTCTGGAGTGTCTCCAGTGTCTTCATGTCCTTCCTAAAGTGCAGTGCCCAGAACTGGACACAATGCTCCCTGAGGCCAAACTAGTGACTTTTAGAAATTTTAAACCTTTGTCAAAGAAATCAATGATTCTATCATGTTGTCATGATTAGATTTCCAATAATCTTAGGATACTGACTCTCTTTTTATCATGATTTCTTCTGCAGGACATGGTACCCGTCATGGTGGATTATTGTCTTCTGCTCGAGCGCATGTAAGTCTCAGATGGGCTTTCCTCCATGAATTTGAAGTTGCTTATATCTATATTCAATCGTAAATCTTAATTTTTTTGTTTTGCTTTTGGTTTTAAAAAGATATTTATATTTGTAAGCACCTGTGTTTTGTTCTTTCCTTTCAAATTCGGGATTCATTAAGGTTCTAAAAATGTGTTGGGGCCTATTAAATAAGGTTAAATTTTTTGTTGATGGTGGATAGATTTTATTTGGTCGCTTCTGTGAGTAAATAGATCCTGTAAAATGTAACTTTGTCAGCCTGGAACTGAGTGGTGTGCCTCAGCATTGAGAAGCACATTTTTCAGCTCGTTGTGTTAATCCTTGGTCTGGTATCTGAGAAATTCAATGGCTCATAGATCTTTTTTACTCAAAATAATTTATCATTCTCTTTTCATAATTTTGACCTTGTCCATCTCCAGTCACTATTATATAGTGGTAGCAACATCTTATGTTGCTTTAAACTGTCTTGTGGCATTAGTTTGCCAACTGGTGAAAAGTTGCCTAAAAAACAGAGTTTCTAGTGGTGACAGTTGATGCATAGTTCTATTGATATGTCTTTTGTGCACAGCTGGTGCTTAAGCTCTGTATTTGGCATGTTGTATAGTGTGTTTGAAGTCGTGTTTTTTGATTAGTTCCCTGTATCTGACTATCCAAGTTAGTAAGAAGTGATCAGTCTAGCTTAAGACTTTCATATATTTCCACAAGTGTTGCTTTTGTGTTATGAAACAACATTGCTGCAGTGCTAATAATGTACCAGTGAGTATTGGTGTCTGTCAGTATATGAAGCAGTTTTAGGAATGGATTAAAGTTTGCCATTCAATCAGTGGTTGGCTTGTGGCACTTACTATTCAAGGATACAAAGTGTTCAGAGAGGATAGAGAAGGGAAAAGGGGAGGTGGGGTGGCAGGACATATTATGGAAGACATTGTAATGTTGGAAAGAGGGAGTCCTTCAAGGGGCAAGGACAGAATCCATTGAGTTGAGAAGCAAAAAGAGTACAATCAAGCTACTGGCAGATCTACAGGCCTCCAAATAGTAAGAGAAAGATGAGCAAATTTGTCGGATATCACAGACATGTGCAAGAATGATAGAATTGTAATATTGGAGGATTTTAATTATCCAAATATTGACTGGGATGATGTCAAAGGAAAGGCAAGAGGAGAAGGAAGTTCCAAAATGTGTTTAGGAGAACTTCCTTGACCAGTATGTTCCTAGTCCAACGAGGAATGGGTATTGCTGGATCTGGTGCTAGGGAATGAGGTGGGCCAAGTACCTATGTGGGAACACTTGGTAAGAGTGATCATAGTATCATAAGGTTTAGATTAATAATGGAGAAGAGCAAATAACAATCTAAAATAGAACTTTTAAATCGGAAGAGGGCTAACTTCACTGGGATGAGGAGGAATCTAGCCAGGTAAACAAAATCAAAGGCCAGTGGAAGAACCTGTAATGGAATATTGGATAATTTTTAAGGAGGAAATGCTTCAGGTACAAGCTAGGCACAATCCACCAAGGGAAAAAGGTAGGGTTCTCTGGATGATGAGGGAGATGGAGAATATGATGAAACAAAAAAAAGGCGGAGTATGATGCATGCCCGGTGAATTCTTCAAGCATGAAACAGATCAAATACAATAAGTTGAAAGGAGAAGGGAAGAGAAAAATAAGACTGAAAGAGAGAAAATATGAGAATAGAATGGCGGTGAACATAAAAGGGAACCCAAAAATTTTCAACCATCATGTAATTAGTAAGTGGGTAGTAAGAGGCAGACTGGGTCCAGTTAGGGACAAAGAGGGTGATACAAGCTTGGAGGGGCAGGGTAAGCTAGAATGTTTAATGAGTACTTTATATCAAGGTTTACTAGGACAGAGGATGCTGACAAAATGGCTGTAGAAGCATAGATGGTAGAGGTAGTGGATAGGGTGAAAATCGATAAGTAGGATGTAATGGAAAGGTTGCTGTGCTACAGGTGAATAAGTCAGCTGGTTCAGATGGTTTGCATCCTCAGTTTATGAAGGAAGTGTGGGTGAAGATAGCAGAAGGACTTGAACCTTCCATAGATATAGGGGAGGTGCCAGAGGATTAGTGTGTGGCAAATGCGACACTATTATTCAAGAAAGTCTAAAGGACGTTCCTAACAATTCCAGGCCAGTTAGTTTAATATCAGTGGTGTGTAAGGTTTTAGAAACAATAATCAGGGGAAAAAATCAACAGGCTCTTGGAGAGGTTTGAGTTAATTAAGGAGAGCCAACACGGATTCATAAAAGGCAGATTGTGCTTGACCACTCATTGAATTTTTTGATGAAGTAACAAAG
Organism: Isurus oxyrinchus; assembly: GCA_026770705.1. Taxonomy (NCBI): domain Eukaryota; kingdom Metazoa; phylum Chordata; class Chondrichthyes; order Lamniformes; family Lamnidae; genus Isurus; species Isurus oxyrinchus. The sequence goes on along the minus strand of JANJGN010000014.1, from coordinate 3,016,722 downwards.
AAGGTTGATGCAGGGAATGTGATGGATGTTGTCTCTTTGGATTTTATGAGCGCGGTTGACAAAGTATCACCTAAAGGGCTTGTTAACAAAATTGTGGCTCGTGGAATAATGTCAACTTGATTAAAAATTGGCTTAAGGATAGAAAACATTGAGTTGTGGTAAATGGGTATTTTTCAGACCAGAGGATGGTAGACAGTGGTGCTCCCCAAGGCTCAGTGCTAGGACCACTGCTTTTTTTTGATTATATATAAATGGCATTGATTTTGGAGTACAGAGTAAAATTTCAAAATTTAAAGATATTACAAAACTTGGATGTGTGGTAAATAGAGGATGAAACCAATCAACAGCGACAGGACAGATAGGCTAGCAGAATGGGCAGACAGTGACAAATGGAATTGAATACAGAGAAGTGTGAAGTGATACATTATGGCAGAAGGAATAAGGAGAGGCAATATAGACTTAATAGCAAGGTTCTAAGGGTGTGCGGGGACAGAGGGACCTGGGGTTCGTGTGCGAAGATCTTAGACATGTTGAGAGTGTGGTCAGCAAAGCATCTGCGATCTTGGGCTTTATAAATGTAGGTATTGAGTACAAAAACAGGGAAGTTCTGCTGAACCTTTATTAAGCTCTGGTTAGGCCAGAACTGGAGTATTGTGTTCAGTTCTCGTCACCAGACTTCAGGAAGGAGATGAGGGGCTTTGACAGGATGTAGGGGGGCTTACTAGAATGGTACCAGGGATGAGGGATTTTAGCTATAAGGTTAAGTTGGAGAAACTGGGGTTTTTCTTCTTAGAGCAAAAGAGATTGAAGGGAGATTTGAAGGAGGTGTACAAGATTATGACAGGCTTAGATAAGGTGGACATTCCTGTTCGCTGATTAGTACATGAACTAGAGGATAATGTGGGGGAATGGGACTGACTGTCATGCTGTACAGAGAATTGCATGGAGAAAGAAAAGCTGATCCTATTAGCTGATAGACAAGGGCTAGGGGTTAGAGTGGGGCGATGGGACTGACTAGATTGCTCGATGAAGAGCTGGCAGGCATATGCTTCTTGTACTGAATGGCCACCTCCTGTGCTGTAAGAACTGAGTATGATAATGGCTGCTATTTACCTTGGTGCCAGCTGTTTGAGCTTGTGCAATCCATAAGCCAGATGGCCCCGATAGCAAGGAAGACGGTCTGATTACAGCAAGTTGTACTGAAGATAGATGTGCTGAAATTAATTTGTCTATCTACAACATTTCCTATATAAATTGCATTTGCCTGTTTTGCATTTGCTGCACAGCTTCTACTTAAATATATGGAATATCATTGAATGGTACAGCATAAGAAGGGGTTGATTTGGACCATCATGCCTGTGCTGAAAGCTTTTTGAAAAGAGCTAGGCATTTAGCCTTATAGTCCTGTAGATTTTTCAACTTCAAGTATTTATCTAATTCCCTTTTGAAAATTATCGAATCTGCTTCCGCCGCTCTTTGAGGCAGTGTATTTCAGATCACAACAGCTCACTGTGTAAAAATATTTCTCTTCATCTTCCCTCTGATTATCTTGCCAAATACCTTAAATATAATACTCAGATGCTAATATGGGGAGGAATTTTAAAGTGCACAGACTGAATTTATTTGTGTTGTAAGCCTGTTAAGAAATAAGACGGAGTGGTTGAAATTTGCAAGCTGGATACTCGTACATGCTTTCCATTAGAGGTCAGTCTTGTGATGCAAGGGAAACTGCTACAAACTCTGACACTTGAGCTTTTCCCCTCAACTTTGCAAATTATCATCAATCATTTATGCCCACCTGCTGCGTCATTTGGATACAAGTCTTCCTGACATTTCACAATGTAAAACTGTCAACTGTCTCACTATGTTGCTTGCATAACAGCAGTGTAACATTAATTGTATGTGAAACACTTTGAGATGTGAAGAACATAATAAGTACAAGCCTTTTTAACAGCACTTAACACTATTAGTACGTTTATTTAAAAAATATTTTTCGACAATATTATCCTGGTTTTCATGTTGAATGCTGTCATTAACTAATGACTATAATTTACATGTGAGACCATCAGATTGTTTTTTTTGAACATTCATGTGATGTGGGTGTCGCTGGCTGGGCCAGTATTTATTGCCCATCCCTAATTGCCCTTGAGGAGGTGGTGAGGAGCTGCTTTCTTGAACCGCTGCAGCCCAGTGCTGTAAGGGAGGGAGTTCCAGGATTTTGACCCAGTGACAGTGAAGGAACGGTGATATAGTTTGAAGGAAGAATGATATGTAGTTTGGAGGCGAACTTCCAGCTGGTGGTGTTCCAATGTATCTGCTACTCTTGCCCTTCTCGGTGGTAGAGGTTGTGGGTTTGAAAGGTGGTGTTGGAAGAATCTTGGCCTTTTGCTGCAGTGCAGCTTGTAGATGGTACCCACTGCTGCCAATGTATGTCAGTGGTGAAGGGAATGAATGTTTAAGGTGGTGGGTTCAGTGCCAATCAAGTGGGCTGCTTTGTCCTGGATGGTTTTGAGCATCTTGAATGTTGTTGGAGCCACAGTCATCCAGGCAAGTAGAGAGTATTCCATCACACTCCTGACTTGTGTCTCGTGGATGGTGGACAGGCTTTGGAGAGTCGGGAGGTGAGTTACTCACCGCAGAATTTATATGGTTAGCCCAGTTCAGTTTCTGGTAAATGGTAACCATAAGGATGTTGATGGTGGGAGATTCAGTGATGATAATGCCATTGAATGTTGGTGGGAGATGGTTAGATTCTCTCATGTTAGAGACTGTCATTGCTTGGCCTTTGTATCGTGTGAATGTTACTTGGCACTTATCAGTCAAAGACTGAATGTTGTCCAGGCCATGCTTTGGTTCCCTTGTTAGTCAAGAATCTATCTGCCCCTGTTAAATGACACTGCCTCCACCTTTTTCTGGGGAGGAAAGTTCCACAGACTCATGACCCTCTGAGAGGAAAAATGTCTCCTCATCTCCGCCTTAAATGGGAGACTCCTTATTTTTAAACTGTGTCCCTTAGTTCTAGTCTGTCCTGCAAGGGAAAACAGCATCCACCATGTCAAGTCCCCTTAGGATCTTGTGCATTTCGATAAGATCACCTCTCATTCTTCTAAATTCTAATGGATAGAGGCTTAACTTGTCCAATCTTTCCTCATAAGAACCCCATTCCAGCAATCAGCTTAGTGAACCTCCTCTGAACTGTTTCTAATGCAATTACGTCCTTCCTTAAATAAGGAGATCAAAATTGTACACAGTACTCTAGATGTGGTCTCACCAATACCCTGTACAACTCGAGCAAAATATCCCTACTTCTGTACTCCATTCCTCTTGCAATAAACAACAACATTCCATTTGTCTTCCTAATCACTTGCTGTACCTGCATACTAACTTTTTGTAATCCATGTACCAGGACACCCAGATCCCTCCATATTTTGCAATCTCTCCCCATTCAAGTAAAATGCTGCTTTTCTATTCTTCCTGCCAAAGTGGACAAGTTTGCGTTTTCTCACATTATACTCCACCTGACACGTTTTTGTCCACTCACTTACTTATCTATGCCCCTTTGCAGACTTCTTATGTCCTCTTCGCAAATTACTTTCCTGCTTATCTTTGTGTCATCAGCAAATTTAGCAACCATACATTCTGTCCCTTCACCCAAGTCACTGATATAGGTTGTAAATAGTTGAGGCCCCAGTACTGATTCCTGTGACACCCCACTCACTACATCTTGCCAACTTGAAAATGACCCATCTCTGCCTACCTGTTAACTAACCAATCCTCTATCCATGCTAATACATTACCCCTACACCATAAACTCTTATTTATCTAGTAATCTTTGATGTGGCACCTTGTCAAATGCCTTCTGGAAATCTAAGTACACCTAAGTAAATCTAAGTACTAACTCCTGCAGCAATGTCCTGGGATTGAGATGATTGGCCTCCAGCAACCACAGCCATTTTCCTTTGTGTTAGATATGACTCCACCCAGTGGAGAGTTACCCCCCTGGTTCCCATTGACTTCACTTTTGATCGTGAACTAGATGCACCCTGATATTTTTCATCTTGTGATGTCTAAGTTTCTATGATCTGGGTGACATTGCAGTTCTTGTGCTCCATGTCTTATCTAAGAAGTGAATTGCTCCCAAGATTCATATTTTTAATAAAAACAGAAGTGCTGCAAATGCAGAGCCAGACCCATTAGATCAGTAAAGTATTAAAGAAAACAGCTTAATCCTTCAGGCATCAACATTTGGCAGATGGGAGGAAGTAAACCTGCAAAGTTATCATATTTTTTCCCTTTAAGGATATTGTTTTTTATTTCATATCTCCAGTATTTTGATAAAACCAAGTACTGCAGATGCTGGAAATCTGAAATAAAAACAGAAGTGTTGAGTTTTCTTCCTTTTATTTATTTTAGTTGTAAATTGGTCATAAGAACAAACATTATCATTATGAAAAAATTAAACATTAGATGTTTGGAAGCTTCAGGCAATTAGCTACACTTCAGATTTGCATCAAAGCTCGGGGGGATGAAAAGATGCTGCAAGATCTTAATATTCTATTGATGTTTCGACCACTTACTTTCAGAGCAAACTGGGCATCTTCTGGTGCAGAAATAGATGTATTTTTTTTTAAGAAAGCTTTCAAATCTTTGAGCTTTTATTTGGCTTTTAATGTGGCAACGGTGACTTTAAACACACGAGTGAGAATCATGAGTAAACCTTGTTCTGACTTGTCCCAGATGGCATCATTAATGTTTTAGGAAATCCATATTCATTCTAGAATGAAATCTTGTTCATCAGGCTGCAATAACTAATTTCCCTTTTATCAGCCAACGGTTTATATAGAAATTTAACACTTATCCATTTGATTCAGTGAATTCCACATTATTTTCACATTTTACAAGGTATAAATCGGTAGATATTTTTGGTGAATTTGTGCATTGAAGGAATTGAGACTGGGATGTGGTCTTGAGTTGATGGGTGGGGCTATGTGCAAGTTGGCAATCTGTCTCTCTCTCTCTCTCTCTCTCTCAGGCTGCTTCTTTAGATTTCCCATGTCTAACAATGAAAAGCACTCACTCTTACATGAAAATCCTAGAATAATGGTGTTTCAGAAATGCATGAATTCGCACAACTCCCCCTCTATATGACATTAGGTGAAATGATTTGAAAACCTCTAACTCCAGGATTTCGAGGGATCTTAAGTTTCCCTCACTATTGTAACGATCTTTGCTGTTCTATGATTGTGGCTAAAGCAGATTTTAAATGTGGAGAAATGTTTTAATATCACATTCTACTGTGAATGCCACAAATCTGTGCTGAAAGGTACAACAAGGTGTTCCTGTGAGTCTGAAGTTCGATTTTGTGAAATTTTTTGGTGCCAAGGATATCTTATGGCTGGTGTGTCTTACTTTGCGGAACTTGCTTATTTTCTCTCTCTTCACTGTGCTTTCACTAAACAACATCAGTTAGTAATTACAGAAATGGAATATGCAGGAATCGCAGAGCAGTTACTGCTGCCTAACTGCGTCTGCTGATAAATTAGTTGTGGGTTTTTGCTGGCCAGCATTGGAACAAACTGTTCTCCTTTATCAATCTTTTAACATTTGCTTCAACAGTTACACTGTTTTATTAATGCATTTTGTGCATTTTAAATAGTGGCAAGAAAAAACTGACAGCTACTGCTGCTTTCCATTGTTTCCCAACTCATTTCTTTGTCTTGTTTCGAGCATTATTCTCCTATATTGTGACCATCATTTAGCCATGCCACTGGTGAACTGGCCACTGAGAGATGTGGGAAAGCAGTCCAGAAATCTTCCCTCCCTGTGTGTGTGTGTCTGTGGCTGTGTGTGTGTTAGTACAACTGCGCTTATCTACTTTGTCTTCCTTCATCTTCTACATTTTATTCTGCCCGTAACCGTTTCCATTTCTTTTCATGGTTTTATCATTATTTTCCCTTCTTCCATCCACATTGTTGCTCCAGATAATACATTTCTCCCAGACATTCACAGGACCCTTTATCCAATTCTGATTAATGTGTTCTCCTTGCTGTCTGCGAGCTCACTCTTCTGCTTTCTCCTCTGTTATTGGAACGAACTTCCTGAGAGGGTGGTGGAGGCAGGTTCGATTCAAAAGGGAATTGGATTGCCATCTTGAAAGAGAGAATGTGCAAGGTTACGGGGGTAAGGCAGGGGAGTGGGACTAGGTGGAATGCACTTTCAGAGAGCCAGTGCAGACTCAATGGGCCGAATGGCCTCCTTCTGCTCTGTAAAGATTCTGTGATTATCTGCCTTTGGGGTGAGCTTGTCTGTTTTATTGACACTTTTTGTCTCGACTGCTGATTATGTAGCTACTATCAGAAAATATTCATGTCCTGTTAGCTTTCTAATTTTCCTTTCACTATAAAGTATGCGGACATTTGGAATAAATTATTAGTGGAAATAATGGATACTATGTTGATAACCACTTTATAGCTGCTATTTAATTATTTTGAATGTCTTAGGAGCCTGAAATTTCCCCTGTTGCTGGAGACATGGCTCATTTGTCTCTCTCTCTCCCTTGAGAAACTTGTGACGACTGTAAGGCTGGATTAATATTTTGACGTATTACTGGATTATCCTGGAGTTTAGGATTACATTCTAACAGCTTTCTCTTGAAAGTAAACAACCATTGGTACAATCCACATGGGTAAATTGGAACTGATCTGTATAAGGAATGGGTTTGATCTAGATCAGATTGGCTTCAATTGTAAATCATTATATGAGAGTTGAGCATTTTCTTCCATTGTTGGCTTTGATGTGTGTGGTTCGACATCATGATTTGTGCTGTGCACAAATGAGGTGATTAGATAGCTACTTTTTTTGTGTTCAATCTAATCGTGGAGGGATGTAAGATATAAAGATGTCGATATCACATCGTTCCTACATTAGTTGCCGTGCTCAAAGTTGAATGGAAGGTTAACTGCAGCTTGGGAGAGGGTTAGGGGCAGGGCTGGATCTGGGAATAGATCAGAAGTACAACAGTCTTTGTCCAGTACAGCTCATTTGTGCTATCTCACTGCAGTGAGACCTGGACTGTGTATCAGTGTTAGAGATATTCCCGGCCACATCCTCCAGATTCAATGGGAGGACTTGTCGAACAAATGCTTGAAGCCAGCTTCACAAACATACAGGCAAAACTCCTGCAAAATCAACTTTGATGTACAGGGCACTATGTCTGAATGGCAGACAATCATCTCCCCCACCAGGTCCTGTTCTCCCAACACTTAAATGGCCAACATTCCAGGGAGGACAAAGAAAACACTTCAGAGAAGCTCTCTTTGAAGCAGCATGTGGTGGCATTGACATTAATGATTGGGGGAGCTTGCTACCAATCACTCAAAATGGCAATAACTTGTCCATCGAGCTGCATCACGCTGTGGGTCACAATGTCTTAATGATGAGGCAGAGCAGCAGCAGAGAAGGAAAGAAAAGGAAGCAAATCCTGCACTCCAGACCCCACTACCCCATGTGCCCAAAGATCTGCGGGTCAAGGATTGGCCTGTTCAGTCACGTGAAGACCCATGGCAGAAACTCACAACCCTGAGTAGACGTCATCCTCAATCTGAGGGTCAGCCGACACTGTCACCATCAACAACAGAGGGAAAAATCTCGAAGCCATAGCATTTTCTTATTGTTTTATAAACAGTGTCTTTTGTCCAGACTTTGCCAGAAGCAATACAAAGTGGTGTAGACATCAAGATTAGAAGCAGCGTGAATAAATGGGCCTTCAGTCTCCAGCCACAATCTATATTTGTGTTCCTTTGTGTTTTAGACTTATCTTGAAAATGCATACCCCAGCCTGTACAGTGGGGGAAGAGAGTTGAGCAACTTTGAATACAGAGTGACTGTTTGAATTGTTTGTGACCCTGTAATGTTGGAAACCTAGTTAACACTCAGTCAGCACTGCTTCAATAGACAATCATTTCTTCTTTTGTTCCTTATTGTAAGTTGTTTTTTTTAATGCTTGGAAGCATTACTCACTGAACAGAGTAATTATAACATTTAAGTATATTTCTTGCTTTGCAGGAGTAAGGTGTTACGAGACATAGTTTGTCATTATTTTATTCATCTAGTCTTTTGCCAGGAGATTTTTTTTCCGATTGATGCAGGTAGCCTTTCGGACTTCGGTGCACTATGCACAACTGCTACCGCTGTAGGCCAGAACCTCATCCCTTGAACATGTTACTGTTACTGCTTTTCTGTGGCACATGAATGTGTTCAAAATGGAGGTTGATAGACCTTTGAATATTATGGAATAAAGGGATATATGGGCATAGTGTGGAAAAGTGGAGTTGAGGTAGAAGATCAGCTATGATATTGAACGGCAGGCTAGGCTCAAAGGGACAAATGGCCTACTCCTCCTATTTCCAATGTTCTTATGCCCTCTCACCCTGGAGTCAAAACTGCATTGGCAATAGAAGCTGGAATCTGAGGGTAACATTTTTCTGTAGTGGTATACAACCTAAATCCAAGACATAAATTTGCTGATATTGTTGGGTGACCAAACCCATGAAAAACTGTCAACGACATACTTTTACCCTATACATTAAGACTTAGAGACCATTTACAGCAAAAAGGCATTCATTTATGAATGCAATGATATAAAACAGCTATTAGTGAAGGCACTTTGCAGGCTATGTCACTTTCAAGTCAGCTCTTCTGTACGGCTTTGATCCCTTCGTTTTAGTACTGTGCACTTGTTGGTAAGTGAACGCAAAGCGCATAGCATAAAATTATTAAACAGTTTGTGGTTCCAATACTTAGCTGTAGGCTCCATGACTTAACATATGATTTTTGTTCCCACTCTGTTGGTTTCATGATTCCAGCTGCCTCACTGTAGGATGATGTTGGATGGAAAGTGAGTGCTTTCTGAGAGAAAAATATAGCAAAGAGAAAGAGAGCAAGTTTTCATTCTCTTATGCAGCAAGGGCAAGAACTACCTTGACTTGTCAGGATGCAGAATTTCCCTTATTTCTGCTTGGCTGAAGAAAGTGAGTGGCTCAAAGAGACTTGGGGTGGAATTTTACAGCCCCTCCCACTGGCGGGATTTTATGGTCCTGCTGAAATGAGTGGACTTTGGGATGGCTCGCTGTGTTTAACGACCCCGCCCCCGTTGGGGAGAAAAAGCTAACATCTATACGCTTGACAAACAGAGGAACAGACAGTGGAATTTATTTATGAGCAGGACTGAGGGGAATTTTAGCCCCTCTGCTGCTGACCTGGCGGAGATAAACTAATTCACCCCAGGCAGGATGTCGAACCTAGGACTTGCACGACTGAATTTTGCAACTGATGCAACAGGGACTGTTAGAGACAGTTATGTTCAGTTATAATGAAGAGGTTTGTATAAGGTTCAGTACGTTTGAAAAGAAAGTCGCCTCTGATCTCCTACAACCCTTTGATCTCTGCATTCCTTCAACAAACAGTTAACATTCGATGGGAGGTCACTGACTTGAAATGTTAACTGTTTCTCTCCACAGATACTGCCTGACCTCAAGAGCATCTCTGGCACTTTCTGTCTTTCTTTCAGATTTCCAGAATCCACAAAATTTTACTTTTGTTTGATATTTTATTGCTTTTGATGGACCACTGGCATCAATTTAGATAGTGGAAACGACAAAGACAAACCCAGCCCAGTCAACCCTGCCAGATCTTCCTCACTAATATCTGGGATGTGTGTCAAAATTGGGACAGCTTGTCTCACAGACTAGTCAAACAACTACCCTACATACTCACCAAATGATGCCTTATAACCAATGTTCCAGACTCCTCCATCACTATCCCTGGGCCTGTTCTGTCAATAGTGGCACAGAGACGGTGGTGCAGTGATATACTGTCAGGAAGGAGTGGCTTGAGAGCCCTCAACATTGACTCTGGACCTCATGAAGCCTCATGGCATCAGGCCAAACACAGGCCAGGAAACTTCCTGCTGATTACCACCTACTACTACTCCCTCAGCTGATGAATCGGTACTCCTCCATGTTGAACACCATTTGGAAGAAGCACTGAGGGTGGCAAGGGCACAGAATGTATTCTGGGGTGGGGGACTTTAATGTCCATCAGACTACTTTTCTGTAATGCACTACTGGATGTTGGATATATCCTCCAATTAAAAATTGGGAAGTTTGAAGTAATTGTTTTCGGTCCCCACTCCAAACTTAATTCCCAAGCTACTGACTCCATCCCTCTCCCTAGCAATAATCTCAGATTAAGCCAGTCTGTTCATTATCTTGATGTCATATTTGACCTCAGATTGAGCTTCTGACCTAATACCTCCTTATGTGCTCAGTGTCATACTATGTTTTATAATGCTCCTATGAAACACCTTGCGGCGTTTCATTACATTAAAGGCGCTACATAAACATTAGTTGTAGTCTATCATCAAGAATGGCTCAATAGCAGCATTAGATATGGTGCTGGCTGAATCCTGGAGGACATATCCACCAGAATGTGCCTGGGATAGGTGGTGAGGGGAAAAACCTACTTTTCCTTGTTCTCACCAATCTACCTGACATAGATGCATTTTCCATGGCAATGTTGGTAAGAGTGACCACTGCACAGTCCTCATGTAGGTGAAGTCTCATCTTCACACTGAGGACACCCTGCATCATATTGTGTGACACAGCCACTTTACTAAATGGATTAGATTCAGAACAGATCTAGAAACTGAGTATCCGTGAGGCATTGTGGGCCATCAGCAGCAGCAGCATTATAGCCAATCACAATCTATAACCTCATGGCCTGGCATACCCTCACCCTGCCAATACCATCCAGCCAGTGGACCAACAATACTTAAGTGAGGATTACAGGAGAGAATGCCAGGAGCAACACCAGGCATACCTAAAAATGAGTTGCCAAGCTGATGAAGCTTCACCATGGGATCACTTGCAATAGTGGAAGCAGCATACTATAAACAGAGTTAAGCAATCCCTAAACTGATGGATTGGATCAAAGTTCTGTAGTTGTGCCACATGAGGTCGTGAATGGTCATGGACAAGGAAACACCTAACCAGAGGAGGAGGCTCCAAAAACATTCCCAACAATGGAAGAGCCAAGCATATCAGTGCAAGAAACGAGGCTGAAGCATTTGCAACCATCTTCAGCCAAAAGTGCTGAGTGGTTGATCTGTCATGGCCTCCTCCTGAGGTCCCCAGCATCACAGATGCTAACCTTCCACCTTTTACAAAGTGCAGTCAAATGGTGAACAAGTCAGAGGGTGAACCAGTGCAAATCTTGCGAGTACATTAGATCTTTGTCTGCCGATTTGGCCAGCAATAACTCTATCCTTTAGCGTAGCATATTTTCTCCATTAAAGATGCTACATAAATATAATGTTATAATATCTAATTTCATGATTCATGTACTTTACATGTTTTAGGAATTGTAGTGTTAAATGTAGGATAAATGGAAACATCTGATGGAGAGTCTGGTTAGCAGCCCTGAAGTCAATGCAATTCAGACAGACCTAGGATAATTACAGTTCAAAGGATAACCTGTGCTTACTTAATAAGGTCAGAGTTGGAACTGAGAAACCTTAGACAACGCATAAACCCATCTTTGAGCTTTTCATAGGGACTGGAGGTCTGCAGTTACTTTAATGAGGGATTTGGATTATTCATGTTGTTCCCAGATTAAAGAACCTAAAAGCACCTTTGAAACAAGAGGGTTTCTTAGTGGGACCAGGAAGTCTGGAAAAAGGGTCATTAACTTGATTAGAGATCTGAATTATTCATGTGGATCTCAGAGTCAAAGGATTGTTTTGAAGGTAAAAGATAATTAATTTACATTCCTGTGGGAACATCCCAAATATGCTATGTTGCTATGGAGATGGGCTATATGGGGAGTTACTCTTTTGTGTTGTGATTTGGGTTTATCTGTTTGTTTGCTCACAGAAAACAAGTAGTCAACTTGGAGAAGACAGAGAGAGAGGATCTGCCAGAAACTGTACAGCAGCTGTGGGACTGAGAGTAGAGGACTATTAACCACTCGGGGTTTTCTGATGTGGAACCCCTGAGCAAGAATGCAGTGAGGCCCCAAGCTTCAGTTGAGAAACCCACAGGAGTGAGGTTTTAAAGAAAAGTTGGCGGGTCACTTAGCAAAAAGCTAATGGAAGGATCCCCATGCAATTTTGTACCTCAGGGAATAGCTGGAACGTGGAAGAGAAATTCAAGTGAATTCTAGAGAGCTGTGGCATACTTGATTTGAATTCCAAAAGGCAGAGTAAATGAACCCTCAAGACCTCATAACTTTATAAGACAACACCTGGGTGGAATTAGGAAGTAAAAGGGGAGAACTGGATTTGTACTCCAAGCCTTGACAAACTATTGTGTTAAGTTAGTGGTGCTTGCTATGTCACTTTTTCTTTACACATAGTAAAGTTTATTTTTTGTTTTAAAAGCATAAACATTTTGTAGCATGGTTCTTTCAGTTACTAGCTTGGTGTTTGTATTTCTCTTCAAACATTAACGGTCTCTAGGGAGATTGTAACAACAACTTGTAGTTATTAACCTTAAGCTGAACTCTGATACACCTTTATGTGTTCTACATTTTTTTTATCCAACTATTCTAGATTCAGCTTCTTTTCCTTTTACGTTGTTGTTAAGTCTTATCCAACAGATAAGGGTCTGCTACTTGTACACAATATAACAGCTAATTGCCAGTTTAAAGTGGACACAAGTTCATCGAGTAATGGATAAGTTGTAGCTCCGGCATTGAATTGCATCTTTTTAAAAAAAAAGACACCCAAGATTATACAGCTTGAAATTCTGCAGCTTAATTTTCCGGAGTAAATGTTTCCTTTCAATATTTTTTCGTTAAATTGTATTGTTTGAAATGAAGTTTCATCTCATTCCAGATATCTGACTGCTTCCAAAAGCTCCTTCTGACTTATGTTTGTTTAAAAAAAATAAGGAAAAAACCCACCGTTTTATAATAAAACGCACTTCTTTCTTTTGTTACAGAGATCTTCTATTTGGCCAGATCTATAATAAACTGAGCGAGATCTCAGTGGCAAAGGGAGTGTTTCTCGAATGCCTGGAACCTTATGTTTTGAATGACAAGTTGCCAAGCATCACCCCACTGGTAATGAAGGATCTGCTCATCCACTTCCAGGACAGGGACATGATGGAGAACATTGAGGCATGCATAGTACATATGGACATCACCAGCTTAGACATTCAACAGGTGAGCAATACACATTGTTCGATTTTTGGGTCTTTTTTTGCCTTTTTAGTTTGTTTTGTCCCTTGTATATTAGATCACTCTTGTGGAAAGCCCCAACTGCTCATACCTTTAGGAGTATCTATCCTAGTCTTAAGATCTTGATAAGTTTTCAATAATGTGTCTGGAATAATAAACAACAGCGTCTTCCCTGGAATGTTTTTATTAAGCTACTGGACTTGACTGCCTCCATAAGATCTTTCTCTAGTCTTCAAAGCGAACATCACAAGGCCTTGTTTTAATTTCATTATAAGTGATCAAACAAGTGACATAACAGGTGGAACAGTTATATGCTTATAGTAGAAAGTCTATTCTTTAACTCAAATGAGAAACAGCAGAATATAGACGAGTGGAGAATAGAACAACATCTAGAAATGAAAAATACAATAATGAATAATCAGCATGGATTTCGAAAGTAAAAATCTGACTTGAGTAACCTTATTAAATTTTTCGAGGAGCTAACAGACAAAGCCGACAATGGTAATGCAGCAGATAATGCAGGTAATTTATCTGGATTTTCAAAAGGAATTCGTTAAGGTTCCCCATAATAGACAAATGAATAAGGTTAGAGAATGTGGAGTCCGGGTCAAGTGGCAGGATGAATTGCTAATCAGAAAGCAGAGAATGAGTTATTCAGAGTGGCAGAAGGTGGGAAGTGTTGTTCCACATATATCAGTGCTGTGACCACTGCTGTTCACAATTTATATTAACCATTTGGACTTTGGGATCAAAAGCACAATTTCTAAATTTGTTATCTGGGTTGGGGGTTGGATAGTCAAAACTGAGGAGGACTGCAACAAATTACAGGAGGACATTAATAACCTTGCAAACTCAGTGACTAATTGGTAAATGAAGTTCAACAGATAAATTTGCAGTAGTGTATTTTGGAAGGTGGAATAGGGAGGTCACTCATTACTTGGAATGGGCAAGCCTAGGTGGGATAGTGGAACAAAGTGATCTGAGTACAAACACATCAATCACTAAAAGTTGAACAGAATTACCTGGAAAAACTCAGCAGGTCTGGCAGCATCGGCGGAGAAGAAAAGAGTTGACGTTTCGAGTCCTCATGACCCTTCGACAGAACTTGATTTCGAGTCCAAGTAAGAGTTGAAATATAAGCTGGTTTAAGGTGTGTGTGTGGGGGGCGGAGAGATAGAGAGAGAGAGAGGTGGTTGTGTGGACAAACAAGCAGTGACAGAAGCAGATCATCAGAAGATGTCAGCGACAATGGTACAATAGAACACATAGGTGTTAAAGTTAAAGTTGGTGATATTATCTAAACGAATGTGCTAATTAAGAATGGATGGTAGGGCACTCAAGGTATAGCTCTAGTGGGGGTGGGGGGAGCATAAAAGATTTAAAAATATTTTAAAATAATGGAAATAGGTGGGAAAAGAAAAATCTATATAATTTATTGGGAAAAAAAAGGGGGGAAACAGAAAGGGGGTGGGGATGGGGGAGGGAGCTCACGACCTAAAGTTGTTGAATTCAATATTCAGACCGGAAGGCTGTAAGGTGCCTAGTCGGAAGATGAGGTGTTGTTCCTCCAGTTTGCGTTGGGCTTCACTGGAACAATGCAGCAAGCCAAGGACAGACATGTGGGCAAGAGAGCAGGGTGGAGTGTTAAAATGGCAAGCGACAGGGAGGTTTGGGTCATTCTTGCAGACAGACTGCAGGTGTTCTGCAAAGCGGTCGCCCAGTTTACGTTTGGTCTCTCCAATGTGCTCTCCAAGGAGCAGCTTGCTCCTGCCCCACAGAACTCATTTCTCGTTATCTTGACTCCCTTCTCTCTCCCCTTGTCCAGTCCCTTCCCACCTACATCCGTGATTCCTCTGACACCTTACGTCACATCAACAATTTCCAGTTCCCTGGCCCCAACCGCTTCCTCTTCACCATGGACGTCCAATCCCTCTACACCTCCATCCCCCACCAGGATGGTCTGAGGGCTCTTAGCTTCTTCCTCGAACAGAGGCCCGAACAATCCCCATCCACCACTACTCTCCTCCGTCTGGCTGAACTTGTTCTCACGTTGAACAATTTCTCCTTCAACTCCTCTCACTTTCTCCAGATAAAAGGTGTGGCTATGGGTACCCGCATGGGCCCCAGATATGCCTGTCTCTTTATGGGGTATGTGGAACATTCCTTGTTGCAGTCCTACTCCGGCCCCCTTCCACAACTTTTTCTCCGGTACATCGATGATTACTTCGGTGCCGCTTCATGCTCTCGTCGGGACTTGGAAAAATTTATTAATTTTGCTTCCAATCTCCACCCCTCCATCATTTTCACGTGGTCCATCTCTGACACTTCCCTTCCCTTCCTTGACCTCTCTGTCTCAATCTCTGGTGATAGACTGTCCACCAATATCCATTACAAACCCACCGACTCCCACAGCTACCTTGACTACAGCTCCTCACACCCCGCTTCCTGTAAGGACTCCATCCCATTCTCCCAGTTCCTTCGCCTTCGTCGCATCTGTTCCGATGATGCTACCTTCAAAAACGGGTCCTCTGACATGTCCTCCTTCTTCCTTAACCGAGGTTTTCCACCCACGGTCGTTGACAGGGCCCTCAACCGTGTCCGGCCCGTGTCCGGCCCATCTCCCGCGCATCCGCCCTCACGCCTTCTCCTCCCTCCCAGAAACATGATAGGGTCCCCCTTGTCCTCACTTATCACCCCACCAGCCTCCGCATTCAAAGGATCATCCTCCGCCATTTCCGCCAACTCCAGCATGATGCCACCACCAAACACATCTTCCCTTCACCCCCCTTATCGTCATTCCGTAGGGATCGCTCCCTCCGGGACACCCTGGTCTACTTCTCCATCACCCCCTACTCCTCAACCCCCTCCTATGGCACCACCCCATGCCCACGCAAAAGATGTAACACCTGCTCCTTCACTTCCTCTCTCCTCACCGTCCAAGGGCCCAAACACTCCTTTCACGTGAAGCAGCATTTCACTTGCATTTCCCCCAACTTAGTCTACTGCATTCGTTGCTCCCAATGTGGTCTCCTCTACATTGGAGAGACCAAACGTAAACTGGGCGACCGCTTTGCAGAACACCTGCGGTCTGTCCGCAAGAATGACCCAAACCTCCCTGTTGCTTGCCATTTTAACACTCCACCCTGCTCTCTTGCCCACATGTCTGTCCTTGGCTTGCTGCATTGTTCCAGTGAAGCCCAACGCAAACTGGAGGAACAACACCTCATCTTCCGACTAGGCACCTTACAGCCTTCCGGTCTGAATATTGAATTCAACAACTTTAGGTCGTGAGCTCCCTCCTCCATCCCCACCCCCTTTCTGTTTCCCCCCCTTTTTTTTTCCCAATAAATTATATAGATTTTTCTTTTCCCACCTATTTCCATTATTTTAAAATATTTTTAAATCTTTTATGCTCCCCCCACCCCCACTAGAGCTGTACCTTGAGTGCCCTACCATCCATTCTTAATTAGCACATTCGTTTAGATAATATCACCAACTTTAACTTTAACACCTATGTGTTCTATTGTACCATTGTCGTTGACATCTTTTGATGATCTGCTTCTATCACTGCTTGTTTGTCCACACAACCACCTCTCTCTCTCTCTATCTCTCCGCCCCCCACACACACACCTTAAACCAGCTTATATTTCAACTCTTTCTTGGACTCGAAATCAAGTTCTGTCGAAGGGTCATGAGGACTCGAAAGGTCAACTCTTTTCTTCTCCGCCGATGCTGCCAGACCTGCTGAGTTTTTCCAGGTAATTCTGTTTTTGTTTTGCATTTCCAGCATCCGCAGTTTTTTTTGTTTTAATCACTAAAAGTTGCTCCGCAGGTTAACAAGGCCATAAAAAAGCAGACAAAGCACTGGGCTTTATTTCTAGAGGGTAATGTTGAAAAGTAGGGAAGTTATGTATCAAACCTTGGTTAGACCACACCTAGAGTACCACGTGCAGTTCTGGTCACCATATTATAAAAAAGAAAAATAGAGGCACTGGAGAGGGTACAGAGAAGATTTACAAGGATGATCCCAGAAATGTGTGGATATTCGTTTCAGGAAAAGTTTGACAGGCTGGATCTCTTTTTTGCCTTGAGATAAGATGATATTTAAATATCTGTTACCTCCTCAAAAAATTTTTATTTAAATATGGAGCTATTTAAAACTATAAAAGGTTACGATAGAATGGATACAGAGAATGTTTCCTCTTGTGGGGAACAGTGTAATAGAGGCTACCAGTACAGGAATCCAATAGGGAATTCAGAATTCAAACTTCTTCACCTAGGGAGAATGCACCACACAGGGAGTGGTTGAAGTGAATATTGAGGGTTACAATAATAGATTATGAGGAAAGATAGGAAGAGGCTTGAGTGGAGATATTTTTTTTAATTCATTCATGGGATGTGGGTGCTGCTGGCCCATCTCTAATTGCCCTTGTTCAGAGGGCATTTTAAGAGCCAATCACTCTAGAATCACATGTAGGCCAGACCAGGTAAGGACTGTGGATTTCCTTCCCTAAAGGAGATCATCAGACTTAATTCCCGATTTTTTTTTTATTGAATTCAAATTCCACCATCTGTTGTGGCAGGATTCAAACCCTGGTCCCCAGCGCATTAGCTCTGGATTACTAGTCCAGCGACAATACCACTACGCCACCACCTCCCCATAAGCAAAGGCATCGACTGCTTGGGCTGAATGCCTGTTTCTTCGTCCTATGCCTATGTAAAAATAATGAGTTGCAGTCTAATAACGAGCACTTTTATTAAAAACTTTTATGCACCTTTTGTTGTAATCTTTTCAGATTATGAGAGTTAGTCAGTTTGACTGTTCTATGAACTCAACTTATTTGTCAGAGGTAGCCACTTGGGCATCATTTCACTGACTGATCTTGTTTGGATTTTTACAATTGTTGCTTGGATTCAAAAATAATGCCCTGTCATACACTGCGCTGAGCAAATCAAGGATTGAGTACAGTATTGTCAGAATCTTTTAGATAAAATGTTTAACCGAGGCCCTGGCTGCCTGATCAGGTGATATGATAGTTCTAGTGGCACTGTTTAAAAGATCAGTGAGGATTAGAATCATAGAATGGATGCAGCATAAAAACAGATGACTTAATCATTAACTTATTTTCTGCTTGCTAGACTACTGTACATAAATTGCCTACTGCCTTTGCTGAGATGTGACTGCAGTTTGAAAATAATCTTTTGGCTATAATCATTTTGGGTTATATATAGATGCAAATTTTGAACGTTGACTAATAATTCTGATCTCCGCTGCATCATTGGGAATAATATTATTTGGGAACCAAGCCGTCTCCCTCAAAGTCAAGAGGAAATTCCAGACCATGTTCACATACATTCCAGACCATGTTCACGTACCAATTGTGAGTTGAATTCAAGAGTGCTTTGGTACAGATGCACTCAAGCCCCAGTTGCATTGATGTCCTGATCATGTAATGGAAGCCCATTTGTAATAGATTACGAGGCTCCTGTTTGCTTTACGCAGCATACCATTCATCTACAAAATCCTTGTAATTAATAATCACAAGCGACTGGAAATGGTCACACCTGAGCAGTTAAGTAACTGGCTAGTTTTTAACCATCCACCTGCTGGTTTCCACCAGGTGGGTAGATTTAAAATTGCCTCCCAAGTACTGAGAGAAATGGGAAATATAGGGCTTGTGAAACATGCTGTTTATATGCAGCATTGTGTTAGTAATTTTTTGATTAGATGAAAATTGTGAATGGAGT
Source organism: Isurus oxyrinchus (assembly GCA_026770705.1). Classification (NCBI taxonomy): domain Eukaryota; kingdom Metazoa; phylum Chordata; class Chondrichthyes; order Lamniformes; family Lamnidae; genus Isurus; species Isurus oxyrinchus. Next base: position 2,997,738 of record JANJGN010000014.1, on the reverse strand, counting down.
TCCAAAAGAATTAATATTGAATCCAAACAAAAGTTTAAAACTTTGAAATGATATATAGGTTTGCTATTCTTTTATGAACGTTTTCTCTTCTGCCCTCCAACATGGTAAATGTGCTTTTCTGAGTTTGAGTTTTAATGTTGGAAGGTTACCATGAAGTCACTTCTGCAGCAATGCTTTTGGATCATGTGTCCAAGTATAGTTTCTGTCTGCTTGTGTTGTAGGTGGTCCACATGTGCTGGGAACACTGTCTATATGATGCCATGATCTACGTGTACAACAGAGGAATGAATGATTACATCACTCCGATGGAGGTAAGAAACTAGAACTGTATCAGTGAGATGCAAAACATCCAGTCATTCTGAACTTGCGTCGATAAACCGGGGTATGTTTAGAAAGTGACATTACTTGTTCTGTGTTGTGCTGTACTTTATGTGCAATCAGAATGCCACAGTAATATCAGTCAGTTGTGCTGCCGTCTCATTTCTGGGCACTGGTCCCGTACAGCAGTATCATGAAACATGAAGTGAAGACATTAATATCCTCTTGACCTCAGTTTAAGCAATACGGCTGCATTTTCTTTGTGGTCAAAATATTGAGGGCAAGACTTAACCAATTAGTGCAAAAGACAAGGCTGAATCATTTGCAACAACCTTCAGCCAGAGGAGCTGAGTGGATGATTCATCCCACCTCCTCCTGAGTTCCTGAGCATCATAGATGCCAGCCTTCAGCCAACCAAGACTCTGAATCCCCTCCCCTTGCCACATTTGAGCTGGAAAAGCTCAGAATGCAGCTCAAATTTAAGGAGAGGGAACGAGAGAGAGGATGAGAGACTCAGAAGTGGGGAAAGGAGAGGCAAAGAGAGGCTCAGAAGAAAGAAAGAGAGAAAGGGAACAGAAAAGGGAAAGAGAATACCAGCTCCAAAAATTGGAAATGGAGCTAGCAGCTCAAAGGGAAAGCAAGATCAGTTAGCTGGAAGCCAAGAGGGAAAATCTCTCAGCACTCTTCCTATCCCCCTACCCCAGAACTACTCTGAGGCCCTCAAGTATGCTAGATTCATTCCCAAATTTGAAGAGAGTGACATGGAGTCTTTTTTTTGTTGCCACTTTTGAGAAAGTAGCAGGACAGCCAAAATGGCCATTTGATATCTGGACATTTTGAATTGAAGGGCAGCTGTCAGGGAGCGCCGAAGAGGTTTACTCCATGCTGCCTCCTGATGTGTCCCTGAATTATGAGCAGACCGAGGTTGCCATCCTACATGTTAGTCCTGGAGGCACATCACCAGCAACTCCGGAACGCTCGTAAGAAGCCAACACAAACCTACATTGTTCGAACCACTGAAGCAAGTTGTGTTTGACTGATGGGTAAGGTCCTTAAGTGTCCCATGCACCTATAAGGGATTGTGTGAGTTGATATTTTTGGAGGAATTCAAAAATTGCTTACCCGACCTGTGTACGTACTTGGAAGAGCAGAGAATCCTTACAGCCAGGGATGCAGCAGTCACAGCAGACAGCTATAATCTCAGCCACAGGCAGACCCTTTCCAAACCAATCCCATGAGCATTGGAAAGATAAGCAGGGCGACCTGGATAGGAGAGTACCCCACTCAGAAAAGAAAACACAAAAGAGGGTGCTGGGAGTGCTCCTGCCGCCAGAATGGGGAACGCACAGAAACTGGTGTGTTGCCATTCTAAGAAAATAGGCCATTCCAGATTTAAATGCTGGAGATTGCGAGGAAGGCCTGTAGATCTAATAGGGCCCTACATGAGTAGTCCCCTGATGGATGCACCAGTGGGTAATGCAGCAGAGCAGGCAGAGACTCTCACTGCAGAAACTTACCCCTTGGAGAGCACAGCGCTATTTGTGTACGAGCCAGTCAAACTCCCAGAGAGCTTCACGAGTTTTATCCTTTCGGAAACGGTGTCCCCCATACCCATCCCAAAATGTGAGCAAGTCTGTGGTACTGCTCCGGGACATGGGGGCCACTCAGTCCTTAATGTTTGACGGAAACCTAAATTTACACCCCCGCCCCGCACCCCAAGTCCACCCTGAAAGCCAAAGCCCTGATCAGTGGAATGGGAGGAGGACCTGTGTTTGGGTCCCCCCCCACCTCCATAGGGTCCAGCTAGCTAGTGTGACCTTGTTTCAGGCCCTGTCACGGGAGGAATTGTCCCCGAACTACCAGTAGCAGGAATCGATTTCCTCCTTGGAAACGATTTGGCTGCCAGCAAAGTGTTAGCCAGCAGAGGAAAAGAGGCCAATGTCAGCCAGCAGCAATCTGCAGGAGTGCAGAAGGATGGGGAATGCTTAGAGACCCAAAAGGGTGAAATAAAATCCATAACCATTGAGCGAGAGCTGCTTGAATGTAACAAGGCCAAAGCCAGGCCAGTAGGGTTCAAAGAGGCCCAGGAAGGGCCAGTGGAATGTAAAACAGACTTACAGGATATCCCAGAATTAAACAGGGACCAGAGATGTCCCAGACAGGGAAAGAGATGGTGAGAGAGATGCCCCATGTAGCCGAAGAGCCTGAAAGAAGAAGAAGTTATTAAACCAGGAAAGGAAAAGCTTAAGGAGTTGCTGGAAATACGGCTGGCTGGAACCTTCTTTTCAAATTTACGTAGGGACCAAGGAGCCCCCTAGACAAACAAGCTGGTAGGGAATGAGATGCCTCAACCAGTTGAAAAGCCACAGGGAGGTACAGCGAGAGCTGACTGTCTATTGGAGGGCAGTGGTGTTCCAAAAGACACGGAGCCTACTACCCAACTGACCAGCAGAGAGATTCCAACCATATTGGATCCCATACTCACCTGCCTTGATGCAGAATCAGGAGGCAACCTGACAGAGCTGCCCACTGCATCTAAGATGACCCATACCAGCCCACCAGGCTGCAGCACTGTAGCCCCACCTGATATGGATGTAGGAGAGACCCCTTCCAGAAGGCAGCCTTCCTATGATCCGGGGCCCGAATGTGTTGCCCAGGTTCAGAAGAACATTCCCCGCCTGTTGCAGTGCCAACCCCCAGCACCTAGCAACAGTAACTGGAACCCCTGCATTTGTGCTCGTGCCCAGGCACTGAACGGACTCCCTGAAAGAGGCCAAGTCCTATTAAAGAACCCCACTGTCATTACAATCAGCTGGACCACAGCACTTGGGTTGAGACAACTGAAACCACAGGTTACCAAGGGAGACAGGGAAGAGCTAAGCTGAACAAGGGCCACTCAACCCTATGATCAAAAGACTTGGCACTCAAAGTGAGATCCCAGCATTCTCTTGTGGATAGCCCCAAACAGCTTGGCCATTACTCACCCACTGAGTGCTAACCGCCATGTAAAACTCCCAAACCCTTCAGAAGATAATCAGGATTTGGACAGGCCCACAGTTCCCAAAGACCATGGCTTTGCTTATGCCTGATCCCCAACAGAGGAGGCGTCAGAACTCTTAACCCCGAATACACTTGCCCCTACAGGCAGATTTTCAACCCTCCCAGGACATCTAAACATTCCACAGCTCAGGAACGAACAATGTCCTTGCCAATGCACTAACCCAGGATTAAACCTTAAAACGTGCAGCAGGGAACTGCCATTGCCCCTGTTTGCTGTATGTTGACTTTGCAGTGTGAATAAGAGAATGAATGCATGCTTGGTTACTTCCTGTTTGTCTCTCATAAGGACCACACAAAAAGAATGAAATAAAATTCATTCCAAACCCCCCCCCCCCACCAAAACCCCGTCACTGTGAGTTTGGGAGGTCTGCGATGGACTAAGTCCTCACGCTCTACATTTTTAAAAAAAATACAAATCTATGGTGGGAGAGGCAGGGGGTGAGGGGGGCGGTCAGGTGATCTAGGCCTCTGGCTTGTTGAATCAGTTAATATTGCCTTGCTGAGCTGAATCAGGCAGTCTGCTGGCAGGCCACATGGTAGAGCTCTGTCCAAGTTGGATACCTGACCCCATCTACACTGCTTCTGTTGGAAATTTTGTGTCATCACCTACAAGGTTGATTCATCTTTGTGTGCCTATCTCATCTTGTGAAGTCAACACCACCATAAAAATGAATTATCCAGCATCGGTTTTAAGCCCTCAGACCTCCATGAAGGAATACCTCATTGGACTTTGATCCTGGGCTCTGGAACCCAGTGAACCACTAACTGTAAATCTTTCTTTTTCTCTACCCCTCTCTTTACTGTCTGTGTATGGGGGCAATATTATGAACGCTCCTTCCCATGTTTTGAGTGTGTACAAATAAACGAACCATTTGAGTTCATCATATCTCGAGTTTGCTGTGGGGTTATTAAAAGAAACTCGCACAAAAACCGAGGGGGTGGCGAACACTGTGGGTGTACCTACAGCACACGGACCGCAGCGATTCAAGAAGTCAGCTCACCGCCACGTTCTCAAGGGCAACTAGGGATGGGCAGTAAATGCTGGGCCCAGCCAGTGACGTCTGCATCCTGTGAAAGAATGAAAAAAACCCGATGTTTTGAGAGCTCTTGTATCTGCAATAGAAGTATAACTTTAAGGACTTTACATAAAATGATAGAAAGCCCAAGGAAAGGTAATATAGCTTTAAAAAAATTATTACTGCCTTAAATCAGGAATGATTCCCAGCTTGGAAGGATAAAAGGCAGGTAAATAGTTCAGTTATATGGAGGAGAGGAAGAAAATGAAAATGAGAAGCTGGACACTGGCAGGTCACCGCTGCTGCTGTCATGATCATCGCTGCACTTAAGAAATGCTATTGTTGTGGCTGAATAAACCTCACTCGTTTTACACTCTGAGTGTAAATTATCTAATTTGCCACTGAGTCTGCTTTAACTTGTTACCGTATATCCACAAAGAATATCTGCTGAATGATTATGGGTTCCTACACCCTGCTACATTTTTTGATGATTAGCTGACTATGGATGGGACTGATCTTAATAAAATCGAAAACAAAAACGAAAATACCTGGAGAAACTCAGCAGGTCTGGCAGCATCTGCGGGGAGGAACGCAGTTAACGTTCAATAGAAGGGTCATTCGGACTCGAAACGTTAACTGTGTTCCTCTCCGCAGATGCTGCCAGACCTGCTGAGTTTCTCCAGGTATTTTTGCTTTTGTTTTCGATTTCCAGCATCCGCGGTTTTTTGCTTTAATAAAATTGAAATAGGTTTCTTACCAGTCTTAAAGGTACCGGAGGTATTTTTTTACTTTTTCCAACCCTTGTGTTAATTTGTTTAGTAATCTCTAGTGCTCTGGAATGTTCTTTGCTGTGAAGTATACAAGACAGTCATTCATTAAGTAACCAGTTTATACCTGAATAACATTTTCTGCTCGACAGTGTTGATCTCAGTGAAACCTCACGGTTTCAATTAATACATTTGCTTCTCTTAATACTTTCAGAAATTGTTCCAGGTTATTGGTCCTCCTCTCCGAGCTGGCAAATCCCTCTCAGGTATAAGCTTATTGCTTTTCACAAACCACTTTACTTCAGCAGTTGAATGCGAAAGGACAGAATCATCTGTTTTATTTGGCTAAGTTTATTGTGCAGTGAATGTTGAATCATGCACCAATTGTTCATGTACAGCAGGTTCCTGTTTCTATAGCATTCTGTGTTCTGTTGCATGGGACTGACTGGATTGCTGCACAGAGAGCTGACATGGACTCAATGGGCCAAATGGCCTCCTCCTGTGCTATAAATGATTCTGACTCTCTATTACCAAATGCAATGTATATCTCCTCAGTTTGTGTTTGAGGTTTGGCTTTCTTGAAAGGAATTTTCCTGCCTTTTCTATACCTTTATCCCTGCATAAACTTGCTTTCGGGCTTCTGTCAATACTACTCTGAAATGAGTCAGTAGGAGCTCCATATTAAATTCCACTGTCCCTCCAAGTTGCACTGCTAAGGTCCTAGCACTCTAATGGATAGTACATTTTGACCTTCTTACCTTTGTTAGACCATAAGATGTAGGAGCAGAAGTCGGCCGTTCGGCCCATCGAGTCTGCTCTGCCGTTCGATGAGATCATGGCTGATCTGATAATCCTCAACTCCACTTTCCTGCCTTTTCCCCATAACTCTTGATTCCCTTACTGATTAAAAATCTGTCTATCTCAGCCTTGAATATACTTAACGATCCACCCTCTACAGCACCTCTGTGGTAAAGAATTCTACAGATTCACTACCCTCTGAGAGAAGACATTCCTCCTCATCTCTGTTTTAAATGGGCACTGAGATTATGCCCTCTGGTCCTAGACTCTCTCAAAAGGAGTAACAACCTCTCAGCATCTACCCTGTCAAGTCCCCTAAGAATCTTATATGTTTCAATAAGGTCGCCTCTCATTCCTTCTCATATCTTTCATTAGATAAGGGGGCCAAAACTGTTCAAAGTATTCTAGGTGTGGTCTGACTAGTGCCTTGACTGGGTCACTGTGTATTCCTTCCCTCTCTCATATTGTGCTTTTTTTTTGCTCATGTTTCTAGTGTCACTTACCCACTCTTCTTACTGGGTTATATTTAATTTGTATTTTTCCCCCATAGCAATCCATTGTCTCTTATGACATGTGCAGTTGTAGTCACTAAATTCTAAATCGTCAGAGAATACCAGAATTCCAAACCTTGTCATTCTCCCTATATACCTGATATTCTTCTTGATGCAGTCTAATCTTTTTAATTCAAAATTGTTGACTCACCCCATCTAATTTTGTTTAAACACTAAACTCCTATTTTATTTTGTTTCTTAGTTCAAATTATTGGGCAATTACGTTTTTTAAATTAGAGAAAGCAACTTTGAATTGCCAGGTATGTACAGAAATGATTAGATTTTTTCAACGTTCTGTATTGAGCACCAACTTTGATCATGCACAATTCATTTTGCTGTGCTTGGAAGAAAGTAGTATAATTTGAACTGCTGGAAATTAATCACAATTCGATCATTTACATCTGGAGATATTGGCAATTTGATGCATCAAGACAAGCCTTTAATTCCAACCTTTATGATCTGACTTTGGTTTTATTTAAGACATGCCCTGCTGTTGGTCTTTACCCTTTTTGAAGGTAAAACTGACTGATGTAGGATCGATTATTTACTGCTGGTTTTTGGAGCCTTGTATACTTCAGTACAAACAAAAATTCCTCCTCTTAAAATGCTAATTTTTTAATGCTCCAGCCGAAGCAGCGATTTACTTGTACTTGTTTCTATTTAGTCTACTGTGTTCACTATTCACAATATGGTCTCCTCTACATTGGGGAGGCCAGACACAGGCTGGATGGCTGCTTTGCGGAACACCTTCGCTCAGTCCACAAGCATGACCCCAACCTTCTGACCACTTGTCATTTCGGTTCACCATCTTGTTCTCATGCTCACATTTCTGTCCTTGGCCTGCTACAATGTTCCAGTGTAGCCCAGTGCAGCACCTCATCTTCTGATTAGGCACATTAAAGCCTTCTGGATTCAACAACTTCGGACCATGATCTTTGTCCTCCATTTTGAATTTTGTCGCCAAGTGCTGGTCTGTATCTTGTTTTAGCTTTCAGACTGAGCTGATCTTTATTTTGCTATTAGCACCTACTCTGGACCTATGCTTTGTTTCTTTACTACAGCCATTGCCACTCCCTTTGCCTTTTGTTCCATGTCATCTTTGGGGTTGGGGGACTGGTGTTGGTGGGTGTGGGTAAAAGGCCAAGTCTATGTCTGACCTTCCCTTTTGTTCCACCTGACCCTCTTTCCCCACCCCCTCCCACTCCACCCCTTTATCAACAGCATAAATCTCATCACATTTCTTACTCTCTTCAGTTCCAAAGCCTTAAAACATTGTCTGTTTCTCACTCCACAAATACTACCAGACTTAGTGAGTTTTTCCTGCATTTTGTTTTTATTCCATCTTTTAGAATTCACCTTTACAAGGGGTTGTGACTGCATCACTGTAGAATTCCCACTTGTTTTCTAATTGGCTGTCCATGGACCAAGTCACTGAATGTATTTAAGAAGGAAACAGATAGATTTTTAGACTACAAAGGCGTCAAGAAGTGTGGGGATGGAGGGGGAGTGCGGCATTGAGATAGAGGATCAGCTATGATTATATTGAATGGTGGAACAGGCTTGAAGGGCTGAATGACCTATTCCTGTTCCTATTTTCTATGTTTCTAGGTTATTGCTGCAAAAGAGACATGTCTAAGCTTTTTGTCTGTACTGCCAAACAACTTTTTGTTTCCGTGTTAATCACATTTCCATACAGAAAGCAGCCATGCCTGATATACTGCCCCCGGACCTCAGTCTGGTAATGACACCCGCCGAGTATCCTGTCCTAACCTCCAAATGCAGCGACAGTAAATGATCAATGAGCCTTGAGTTCATGTCGTATTGTAATAAATGTGACAGATCAAGACGATGACGACTTGTCTATTTCTTGCACATTTTACTGCTACAACACCCCTGCAGCCAGTCAGTCAGTGACCATCTCCCAGGCTCCACCTTCCATGCTCTGAAGCACCCCTGAACAGCCCCAGTAGATTCTTATGGGAAAGACTTTGTCATCATTCAGACTTTGCATAGCATTCATTTTAATGGATCAAACTTGCATTTATGCATTGCCCTGTTTTAACTCTTTACTGACAAGATGAGCTGTCTTTTGAATAGCAGTTGCATCCTTCTACATCACTAAATTAGTTTGATAAACTTACTTATTTCCAGTTCACACATACTAAGCATGCTCTCTCCATTCTCAACTCTTTCCTCTTCTCGAGCACTAGCTCTTGTTTCCACCAAGCAGTCATTTTGTATACATTAAACCCAGGTAAGTGCTCCCAACTTACTGTTTACGCAAACCTGGGACCCAGGATTTTACATCTGCCGGTATATAGGTCTTTATTTTAATTTCCGATTTCAACATTAAAGCAAAAAACAAAGTTGTGAGCAACATTTAGTGTGGAATGTTGTATGGCGTTTTTTTTATTGTTGCTGTTTGTTATTTCACTTTTGAAAACCTTCCTTAAACCTTAAAGTCTAGACCATTCCTTAGAATGTGACTCCAAGCACTCTGTGAACAAGCATAGACTCATCAAATAGTACAGCACAGTACAGGAGGAGATCATTTCGGTCATCGAGTTTTACTGGCTCTTTTGCAGAGCAATCCAATTGGACTCACTGCCATTTACTGTTCCCTTATCCCTGCAATTGTATTTATCCAATTCCCTTTTTAAGGGAATTGAATCTGCACCCACCCCCACAATTGGACAGCACATTCCAAATCCTAATGTCCAGGAAACCAAGGGACCATCCCTGCTCTTCAAATGGTGCCATGGGATCTATTATCCCTGTCTGAGAGGTTTTAGCATCCCAGTGGAAAGAAGGCAGTGGATCTCTACGCACCCTAAAGTCAGCAATTATCATCGAACCTGGCTGAATGTCAAATTCACTGTACGAAAAGACAGCACTGACAATTTGCAGTGCTGATATTAACATTTTCACAACAAAATTGAGCTCTGATGTGATGCATTTAGTAGTCAATTTGTGCCGTATCCTCCTCCCCCCACCCAGTTGCTTTTTTTGGGCTGCTCTGTCAGTTCAGTCATTGAACAGTCATAGTTGGGGGGCTATGAAATGCTGTTTCCTTGATTTGCCTGGGCATCATGTGCCATCTGTGGCCAAGAGGGCAGATCAAAGACCCGGCCCTGCATGGTATGCCTGATCTTTGCTTGGACATTCTGTGTTGGCACAAGTAATGCAAAGTTCAGTAAGTGGAGATTATTGGTAAACAACACATTTGGCCAGCCTGGTATACCATGCTGCATTTGATTAAGTGTAAAGCCCATTCCTAATATCCTACCACTAAACTTAAAACAGCAAAACACCCGAGTTGACAAAATGTATGCTTAGAATGGGTCTCTTTTGTATGCATTAAGGGATTACATATGTTTTGTTGTTTACAGATGAACAAGTGGTCATGGGTAATAAATTACTGGTATATATAAGGTAAGCTCTGTTTTATACATTGGATCTTTCAGGGATTAGCACAGAATAAGGTTGTCCAATTTCAAACTTGAGTACCTTTCTTGTCATTGCCCATAACTTACAAGCTCCCTAGCGGGGGGATGTGGGGGCGGGGGGGAGTCCCCAAAGATGCACTGGGGAATCCCTCTGGTAAGTTCCCGGAAGTGCACACTTCCTCTGGACAGTTTTCCAGCGGTGGGAACCATCCAAGAATACAACTTAAATCGCAAACAGGGTTATACCAATAGTTCCCCAGAAAAGGTTAGAAAAATTAAAGCCTGTACAATAGTTACTTAGAAGTTAGAAAAGACCCCGACTGATCCCCTAGGACTGTCCCATATCCCTGACCTCAGCCGGACTTCCCCCATCTCCCCCCCCCCCCCCCCCCCCCCCCCCCCCCCCCCCCCCGACCTTGGACCATCCCCCCCGACCTCGAGACCACCCCCCTCGACCTCAGAGTCCTTCACCCTCCCACCGACCTTGGACCTATGACCTCAGAACCCTGGCCCAGACCTTGCTGCCCTCCCCACTGCCCCCCCCCCCCCCCCCAAAAAAACCTCCAGACTCTTCCCCCCCCACCCCTCTCTGTCCCCAACTCCCTCAACCCCAGACACGTACATCCCCCCTCCCCTGCCAGGAGTCTTTGGTGCAGACCCCCAGCAGCTCCAGCAAATGGAAGTGGCAGCACAATTTTCAAGACCAGTTAAGTGTGCATTTATTTCCTCTAATTTCTGCAGGCCAGCACTTTCTGACCCTAGTCAGAGGTTTCGGCCCAGTGTATGTATCCTTGTCCAGGTATTGAAAAGCAAAGCTTCACAGTATCTCCCTGGTTCTGGTGGTAGCTATGGTGGCAGTGTGATTGTTTTCGCTGTCTATGGACTGGAGAGTAGGGTCCGAGATCTTGACCTAGGAAATAATTTGTGACAGATTCTTAGTTTATTAGTTTTTTTTTCCCTGCAATGATTTAGTACCACCAGAAGTCTCAAGGCAGTAAAAGAAACTTTATGTTATATTATATTCCGTATCTTTGGAAATCCTGAGACTTTGAGATCCATAGTAATGAATTCCAATCTGGTTTTATATTAATCTCTGAAGTTGTGTTCTTTTATTCATAAAGATGTTTTTGTTTAATCATTGGTTTTCATAATCTTAATGTGATGGCTGCCTCTGTGACCTCAATCATTTAAAATTCTAACTTAATTATAGCTGAGTAATGTGGTAAAAATTGAATAACAATAAAAATATTCAGATGTATTTAATTTAGAGGAGTAATCTGAGTATATAGTATCACAGCTTCTTCAGCTGGTGCAGTGAAATAATTGGGAAAGCAGTTGGTGCAAAGAAGTATTTTGAGCTCTCTTGAGCAAATTGAGTTTGCAGGAAGAAACATGTAAAAGTAAATGCAGTGATCCTGAACTCTTAGTAAGGCACCGTGCTTGTTAAGAGGTTGCAGATCAATCACCTATGAGTCTATTCTTCAAGTGGGTCTGCCACTCTCTTGGCTGCTCTCCCATTGGGTAAGGCTGCTGATTAGAAGCACACAAACACTGAAGTTACCTTGAAGCTTTTATGAGTCTGGTGTTTTGTTAATATGAAATAATTTCTGGCGTTGTCGCCATTAACTAGTGATATATAATTGCTGTATGTTAAAATAAGTCTCAATAAGCCTCTCCTTGGGTCTGAACTCTGGTTGATATATTTCTGGACACCATGCCTTCAGATCCTCGTGCTCCTGCTGTTCACTGGCTGATGTCTTCCCATGCCAATTGGAAAATGGACACATTCTCCATCACCCAACAGGCTGATTCCTGAATTCCATTCAAACAGCCATTTTCCTATCTTGAATATTCTTCTTCCCATCGTGTCCACGGACAGTCTATACACGGCCCAGCCAGAACTGGACACATTTTTGAGCCTTGTTGTTGAATTCAGCAAGATTTGCAACAGTGCAGGGTTGAATATTAATACATGGAAATAAAATGGATAAAAATATTATTTTCAATGCTGCTTTTCTCCAAGGACTCTCGCTGTGAGATGTAATATTCAACTCCTTGAAAATCCAGGCTAACAGACAGAACAGGAAATGATAGTAATGACTGACTTTGAGAGCTAATTATGTTTCATTGATTTTGCTGGTATATGTACAGCTACTGGCTTTTATGAATCTGTTCTTTTAATATGAAGAAATGTGTGAAGTTGATGTCATTAACTAGTGATATATAATTACTGTACATTAAAAGAAGTCTCAATAAGCCTCATAAACAGTACAAACCCAAGAGTGATTGGTTTTACTTTCCTTTTTCAGCTGCTGCCTGGCTGGACGAGCGTACCCTCTAGGTAATATTCCAGAGGACCTTGTCCCATTGGTGAAACATCAGGTGAGTAAATTTTGCAGCTAGATGTCGTTGTCATATATTAGCAGGGTTACCCTGCAGTCTAGATCGTATAGGCAGACTTCAAATCATTTCAGGCACCAGTTCTTCAATATTGTCATCGCTTAGCCCCAGGTTTTTCACCAACACCCCCACACCTTCATTTATTTCTCTATCTTTTACCTAGCTTTCATAACCTCTGCTCCCTGGCCTCACTGATGCTCTAGTGGATAATTTCAGAAAGTGCTTCTTCCCTCTCTTTTTTTTCTTCCTGTCTGCTTCCGCCTGAGATGTGCCTACCCTGTACTCAGCACCTCTATGTAATGGTATGACTGAGACTGGGAACTCAAATTTGATAGAACTCTCCAGGCACTTTGTCCTGGATGTGAACTTGTACAAATGGACTGACCTCACTGTGTTATGAAATGTCATGTATTTCAATAATTTATTGGTACTCCAGAAGTGCATCATGGCATGCTGGGTGTCCGGGACTACATTACAGGCGTGGGCAGCCAATGAAGATCTGGTTGCCCATTGAAAGCCTGTTCCTGGGATTATAAGTAAGTGGTATTGAGATGGGCATTGGCCACCAGCTCCATGTGGGCAAAGAGTGGATGTGCCCAATTTACTACAAAAATTAAAAGTAGCTTCCCCCTCAATGCCAATTGCAATAAAAGTGCTAGTGGCCACATCATGGATCACACACTTTCCTCTTGCTTTTGGAAGCTGTGTCTCTTACATTTTTAGAAAGATACATTGGCACCATTGATCATGATGAATTGCCAGCGACTTCTAAGAAATAATGCCTTTAAAAATGTTTACATTGGGAGATCCTGTCTGCAGTGTTGATTTGGATCATTTACATGCAGAAATTTATCATTAACTGAAGAGGTTGCTGAGACCCCAGTGTTTGTTGGCTCGCCAATTATGGAAGAGCCATTCTTTTAAATGGAATCCTACGGCACAGAAGGATCCCATCTTGCCCATTGTGCCTCTGTCAGCTGTATTGTATACTTGTAGGAAATAGGGTTCAATCTCAATGTTAATTGTGCCCCATGAGACTGAGGTAACAACAATTTTTATGGCCATAGACTTTGAACTTCATAAAATTGTTGTGAATATGTAAACCTTCTTGCAATGCAGTCACTGTGAAATCTGTATCTTGCATAATATGGCCTGTAGAAAAACCATTGTCCCAACATCAAGAAAATCAGGAGATAGTTCCTTAACTTGGCAATCTCAATACATAGGTAGGTCAACGGAATAGATTGTAATGATTATTTTTATACGGTTGTTTTTCAGTGATGATCAGTACTTCCAGGCAAGATATAGTTGCTCCTCTTTTGGAGCATGGACATGGGATGAGTAGAACAGCCACATAAAGAGGCTGAATCTGAGTGTTTAGCTTTGCTGTTTTACAATGGATGTATTCACATTCAGCGAAGGAATGTATTGAAATGAATATGCTGAGGTATTGTGGAGGAATCTGATTCCTGTCTCCCATTTCTCAGAGATAAAAACAAAAAAAACTGCGGATGCTGGAAAACCAAAACAAAAACAGAATTACCTGGAATAACTCAGCAGGTCTGGCAGCATCGGCGGAGAAGAAAAGAGTTGACGTTTCGAGTCCTCATGACCCTTCGACAGAACTTGAGTTCGAGTCCAAGAAAGAGTTGAAATATAAGCTGGTTTAAGGTGTGTGTGTGGGGGGCAGAGAGATAGAGAGAGAGAGAGGTGGTTGTGTGGACAAACAAGCAGTGATAGAAGCAGATCATCAAAAGATGTCAGTGACAATGGTACAACAGAACACATAGGTGTTAAAGTTAAAGTTGGTGATATTATCTAAACGAATGTGCTAATTAAGAATGGATGGTAGGGCACTCAAGGTACAGCTCTAGTGGGGGTGGGGGGAGCATAAAAGATTTTAAAATATTTAAAAATAATGGAAATAGGTGGGAAAAGAAAAATCTATATAATTTATAGGGAAAAAGGGGGAAACAGAAAGGGGGTGGGGATGGGGGAGGGAGCTCACGACCTAAAGTTGTTGAATTCAATATTCAGACCGGAAGGCTGTAAGGTGCCTAGTCGGAAGATGAGGTGTTGTTCCTCCAGTTTGCGTTGGGCTTCACTGAAACAATGCAGCAAGCCAAGGACAGACATGTGGGCAAGAGAGCAGGGTGGAGTGTTAGAATGGCAAGCGACAGGGAGGTTTGGGTCATTCTTGCGGACAGACCGCAGGTGTTCTGCAAAGCGGTCGCCCAGTTTACGTTTGGTCTCTCCAATGTAGAGGAGACCACATTGGGAGCAATGAATGCAGTAGACTAAGTTGGGGGAAATGCAAGTGAAATGCTGCTTCACTTGAAAGGAATGTTTGGGCCCTTGGACGGTGAGGAGAGAGGAAGTGAAGGGGTAGGTGTTACATCTTTTGCATGGGCATGGGGTGGTGCCATAGGAGGGGGTTGAGGAGTAGGGGGTTGAGGAGTGGACCAGGGTGTCCCGGAGGGAGCAATCCCTACGGAATGCCGATAAGGGGGGTGAAGGGAAGATGTGTTTGGTGGTGGCATCATGCTGGAGTTGGCGGAAATGGCGGAGGATGATCCTTTGAATGCGGAGGCTGGTGGGGTGATAAGTGAGGACAAGGGGGACCCTATCATGTTTCTGGGAGGGAGGAGAAGGCGTGAGGGCGGATGCGCGGGAGATGGGCTGGACACGGTTGAGGGCCCTGTCAACGACCGTGGGTGGAAAACCTTGGTTAAGGAAGAAGGAGGACATGTCAGAGGAACCGTTTTTGAAGGTAGCATCATCGGAACAGATGCGGCGAAGGAACTGGGAGAATGGGATGGAGTCCTTACAGGAAGCGGGGTGTGAGGAGCTGTAGTCGAGGTAGCTGTGGGAGTTGGTGGGTTTGTAATGGATATTGGTGGACAGTCTATCACCAGAGATTGAGACAGAGAGGTCAAGGAAGGGAAGGGAAGTGTCAGAGATGGACCACGTGAAAATGATGGAGGGGTGGAGATTGGAAGCAAAATTAATAAATTTTTCCAAGTCCCGACGAGAGCATGAAGCAGCACCGAAGTAATCATCGATGTACCGGAGAAAAAGTTGTGGAAGGGGGCCGGAGTAGGACTGCAACAAGGAATGTTCCACATACCCCATAAAGAGACAGGCATAGCTGGGGCCCATGCGGGTACCCATAGCCACACCTTTTATTTGGAGAAAGTGAGAGGAGTTGAAGGAGAAATTGTTCAACGTGAGAACAAGTTCAGCCAGACGGAGGAGAGTAGTGGTGGATGGGGATTGTTCGGGCCTCTGTTCGAGGAAGAAGCTAAGGGCCCTCAGACCATCCTGGTGGGGGATGGAGGTGTAGAGGGATTGGACGTCCATGGTGAAGAGGAAGCGGTTGGAGCCAGGGAACTGGAAATTGTTGATGTGACGTAAGGTGTCAGAGGAATCACGGATGTAAGTGGGAAGGGACTGGACAAGGGGAGAGAGAAGGGAGTCAAGATAACGAGAAATGAGTTCTGTGGGGCAGGAGCAAGCTGAGACGATCGGTCTACCGGGGCAGTTCTGTTTGTGGATTTTGGATAGGAGATAGAAGCGGGCCGTTCGAGGTTGGGTGACTATCAGGTTGGAAGCTGTGGGATAGGGGATAGTCGCCCAACCTCGAACGGCCTGCTTCTATCTCCTACCCAAAATCCACAAACAGAACTGCCCCGGTAGACCGATCGTCTCAGCTTGCTCCTGCCCCACAGAACTCATTTCTCGTTATCTTGACTCCCTTCTCTCTCCCCTTGTCCAGTCCCTTCCCACTTACATCCGTGATTCCTCTGACACCTTACGTCACATCAACAATTTCCAGTTCCCTGGCTCCAACCGCTTCCTCTTCACCATGGACGTCCAATCCCTCTACACCTCCATCCCCCACCAGGATGGTCTGAGGGCCCTTAGCTTCTTCCTCGAACAGAGGCCCGAACAATCCCCATCCACCACTACTCTCCTCCGTCTGGCTGAACTTGTTCTCACGTTGAACAATTTCTCCTTCAACTCCTCTCACTTTCTCCAAATAAAAGGTGTGGCTATGGGTACCCGCATGGGCCCCAGCTATGCCTGTCTCTTTATGGGGTATGTGCAGTCCTACTCCGGCCCCCTTCCACAACTTTTTCTCCGGTACATCGATGATTACTGCGGTGCAGCTTCATGCTCTCGTCGGGACTTGGAAAAATTTATTAATTTTGCTTCCAATCTCCACCCCTCCATCATTTTCACGTGGTCCATCTCTGACACTTCCCTTCCCTTCCTTGATCTCTCTGTCTCAATCTCTGGTGATAGACTGTCCACCAATATCCATTACAAACCCACCGACTCCCACAGCTACCTCGACTACAGCTCCTCACACCCCGCTTCCTGTAAGGACTCCATCCCATTCTCCCAGTTCCTTCGCCTTCGTCGCATCTGTTCTGATGATGCTACCTTCAAAAACGGTTCCTCAGACATGTCCTCTTCTTCCTTAACCGAGGTTTTCCACCCACGGTTGTTGACAGGGCCCTCAACCGTGTCCGGCCCATCTCCCGCGCATCCGCCCTCACGCCTTCTCCTCCCTCCCAGAAACATGATAGGGTCCCCCTTGTCCTCACTTATCACCCCACCAGCCTCCGCATTCAAAGGATCATCCTCCGCCATTTCCGCCAACTCCAGCATGCTGCCACCACCAAACACATCTTCCCTTCACCCCCCTTATCGGCATTCCGTAGGGATCGCTCCCTCCGGGACACCCTGGTCCACTCCTCCATCACCCCCTACTCCTCAACCCCCTCCTATGGCACCACCCCATGCCCACGCAAAAGATGTAACACTTACCCCTTCACTTCCTCTCTCCTCACCGTCCAAGGGCCCAAACATTCCTTTCAAGTGAAGCAGCATTTCACTTGCATTTCCCCCAACTTAGTCTACTGCATTCATTGCTCCCAATGTGGTCTCCTCTACATTGGAGAGACCAAACGTAAACTGGGCGACCGCTTTGCAGAACACCTGCGGTCTGTCCGCAAGAATGACCCAAACCTCCCTGTCGCTTGCCATTTTAACACTCCACCCTGCTCTCTTGCCCACATGTCTGTCCTTGGCTTGCTGCATTGTTCCAGTGAAGCTCAACGCAAACTGGAGGAACAACACCTCATCTTCCGACTAGGCACCTTACAGCCTTCCGGTCTGAATATTGAATTCAACAACTTTAGGTCGTGAGTTCCCTCCCCCATCCCCACCCCCTTTCTGTTTCCCCCTTTTTCCTTTTTTTTCCCTATAAATTATATAGATTTTTCTTTTCCCACCTATTTCCATTATTTTTAAATATTTTAAAATCTTTTATGCTCCCCCCACCCCCACTAGAGCTGTACTTTGAGTGCCCTACCATCCATTCTTAATTAGCACATTCGTTTAGATAATATCACCAACTTTAACTTTAACACCTATGTGTTCTTTTGTACCATTGTCGCTGACATCTTTTGATGATCTGCTTCTATCATTGCTTGTTTGTCTACACAACCACCTCTCTCTCTCTCTATCTCTCCGCCCCCCACACACACACCTTAAACCAGCTTATATTTCAACTCTTTCTTGGACTCGAAATCAAGTTCTGTCGAAGGGTCATGACTCGAAACGTCAACTCTTTTCTTCTCCGCCGATGCTGCCAGACCTGCTGAGTTTTTCCAGGTAATTCTGTTTTTGTTTCCCATTTCTCAGTGCTATGCAGATGTGGCAATGGTAATCATAGAATCTTACAATCATTCAGGGATAAAGAATAGGTGCATGAACAGGCACAACTCAAACTTCATAAAGGTTTGCCTCAAACTATTCAAAAAGGGCGTAGTGTGGAGAAATAAAATGTTGGAAAACTATTCTCAAGAAAAGAATTGATTTGCGGACGGCCTAATCCTACATACGTTTGTAAAAGCCAGGCTCTCAGCAGAAGCTTCAATGTGTGATTGTAAATGTGAAACTAGAAGCTCCTTTATCCTCAGTTTGCACGTTTGTAAGGTGCATGCTGAATATTAAATGAAGCCTGTGTTACAGAACAATTGTATTTTCAACTTTAACTATAACAGCTTTAATGTTCTTGTGTCAACGCTGATTTATATTCAGCTATGCTCTGTTTTTCTATAAATTGAAATTCTTTGCTGGGGATGGTGTGATTGTATTTTTATTTTAGTTACTCTGCAAGGAAATTCTTTTTTTAAGGTCAGCCATTCCCTTTGCAGGAAACATGTCTGTTTCCTTTGACACTTTGTTATCTTAGTTTCCCTTCCATTCTTAAGACTTAACCCTGCTGTTTCTTACACACAACTTGAGCATATATTTTTTTAGCTTTCCCAGGATTACTCTGATAAGTAGTTTGTAAGATCTCTCTCCAGAAGCTTAATGCTGTGTGCAGTATGTTTGGCTTAGAAGCCTGTGATTTTTAATCAAATTTGTGCAGAAACAAGACTTGTTAATTGGTTTATATTTTCAAAATTCACTACAATATGACTGGGAGAAAAAGTCCTCTTCTAAGTTTTAGCATTCCTTGGTTTCACAGGTAGTGTTTAATGCCACATTCTCTCTGAATGTCTCCTACAGGGTCATGGGTGAAATCAGCCAGACGACATAAAAACAGCATCTATGATTTAATTTTGGAAAGCCAGTTGGTGAAGCATAGTACAGGAGCTAACTTTCACTCCGTCTTGCAAGTATTTACGGAGTGAAACATTATGCCTCCAAACTCAACCACCAGAATGTCAATAAGCATCTCTGTATATGCTCAAGTGAAACCCCAGTTATTGCCCTTCACCTGCATATCATTAAGTACAATTGACACCCATTGGCTGTCAGCTTCAGGAATGAGATTCGAGTACTGCAGTCTAACTGGAGCACTTCATCCTGTTTTGGGATTGGACTGGCCTCGCTGGCAGTGTATGTAATCTCTTTCCTGAAAAGCGCTGGACAAGAAACGGTGCTATTTCTGACTGCGAGCTAAAGTAATTGATTCTAATTTCAGTTTATAGGGCGCAAAAATGGTCATGCTGGCAAATAATGATCTGCGAATGTGATGGCTGTTTGGCAACACGTAGCATTCGCACATCTTTCACCCAAGGCAATTTAGAATCACCCCCATTACGGCTGCATGTACTGAGCAGGAAAATGAGCTATACTTTAAGCTGTGTTGGGCAAAGCTGTGCAAGATTGACTATGTATTCAATGCTTCAGCCAGAGCAATTATACACCAGCCATTAGCTTGGGCTTTACGTGTAATATGCCCCAGCGCC
The DNA here is from genome assembly GCA_026770705.1 of Isurus oxyrinchus. Classification (NCBI taxonomy): domain Eukaryota; kingdom Metazoa; phylum Chordata; class Chondrichthyes; order Lamniformes; family Lamnidae; genus Isurus; species Isurus oxyrinchus. The sequence continues at coordinate 2,978,111 of JANJGN010000014.1, read as the reverse complement.
ATTTTTGGATGGACATCTTGTATTCTGAAAACTTTGTTTGAGGATAAAAATCTTTTTTATGTAGCATCTGAAAACGAAGCTAACTCACACCTCTTTGCTCTGTGTGTATTCTCATTTGTATTTTTGGGTTGGATTCAGGTCTTTGAATTTCTGATCCGCTTGCACTCCACTGAAGTAGCTTCTGATGAAGAGTTGCATCCTCAGATCAGAACACTGCTTCACTTCGACACTCGGGAGTTCCTCAATGTATTGGCATTGGTAAGATATTTTTATTTTTGTCAATCTCAGTCATACTCTCATTAAAAGTGTTCAAATTTCATATATGGCCTTCACTGGCAGTTCACTAGGCATGCCAATGTGAGAGAATTAAACTCTGTCCTTAATTAAATTGAGCTGCTGATTTGTAGAGATTTTAAAATTCGTTGAAGGGATGTGGGCTTCACTGGCTTAGCCAGCATTTATTGCCCATCCCTAATTGCCCTTGAGAACTGAGTGGCTTGCTAGGCCATTTAAGAGCCAACCACATTGCTGTGGATCTGGAGTCACATGTGGGCCAGACCAGGTAAGGACAGCAATTTCCTTCCCTAAAGGACATTAGTGAACTAGATGGGTTTTTACAACAATTGACAATGGCCATCATTAGACTTTTAATTCCAGATTTTTTTTACTGAATTCCAATTTCACCATTTGCTGTGGTGGGATTCGAACCCGGGTCCCCAGAGCATTCCCCTGGGTATCTGGATAACAGATGAATTGATATGAAGAAGGTGAGCTATTTACTCAGTTTGTTTTTCCCCACAACTTTGTCCTCTGCTCTGATTTTTGATGGCTTATGTTGCTATGAGTACTAACCGTTCTTTATTTGGCAAGAGGGGCCATTGTTAATTTGTGAGCCTAGGTCCAAGGCTCAGGAGGATATCTTATCTTGGAAGTTAATAAAGCCAAACCCAACCTCGTGTCCATGCTGGAGAGTAAACCTTGTCTGACTGAACCTCTGGTCCAGGGCAGGCATTTTCCACATGCTACTAAATAGTGATCAGGAGGGCTTGCTAGACCTTTTCTTGATTTTAATCCTCTGTAGCTTGGTGCAGCTAAGACCAATTGCAGTTCCTCAATTACTGCCCCAGCTAACTCAGCACTCGATTCAACTTTTCTTGGCTCGTTTTGCTCAGTATAGAGTCATTGGGCGGAATCTTCCCAGATTTGTACTAAGTGTGGTAGCGGATGTGAAGAAAGACATTACTCACCAGTCGCTACGGTGGATTTTCCTGTGGGATTGCCCCCTTCCCTCCTCGTTAATTATGCAGCCAGAAGTAGAAGCATGACTTCTACTGCCTTATAGTTCAGTACTCTGGGGATGAAGCCCAGTATTCCATTAGCTTTTCTGATTATTGCCTGTACCTATTCAGGACACTTTAATGATCCGTGTATCTGGACCCTCAAGTCTCTTTGGATCTCCAACATTTCTAGCTTTTCAACATTTAGGAAGTATTCCGTTATATTCTTTTTTTTAATCCAAAGTGGATGGCCTCACATTTGCCTCGATTGAAATTCATTTGCCACAGTTTCACCCATTCACTTAATGAAGTCACTGACAATACCAGCACCCTCCATGAGAGGTGTGAAGTATGGTGCAATACAACGCTTGGACAAAAAAAAGGACACTTGGTCAGCCGTAGCCCACTCCTTCCCCAGATTTGGTCATATATCCACTCCCTGGGATCCAGCATACTGGTTTAATCTCCGTGGCAACTGGCACTTAAAGTTTACCAGCTGCTCAAGATCATAACCATCTCAGTCCTGTAAGAGAATGAAATAAAGCTGTCAGGATATCAATCTTACAGTGTAACTTTGCGCTTAAAACCAAGAGTTTAAAAAAGTTCTGTGTTTTTTCCAGGTTTAACTGCACTGGATTCCATGATTTGATTTGAAAGAGTTATTGCAATGGCTGCTAAACCATCTTTTCAATTTTTGGTCTATTTTGTAATTTGTGAAATACAGTCAGGTAGCTGCTATTCATTTATTTGCAGTATTTTAAGTTTTAAACAATAGTTCTATATGCTCCAATTTTATTGTAATTCACTTTTTAGCTTTACATATTTTTTTTTAGAAATCCTTTCCCTTCTTTGCCAAGTGCGTAATTTTAATGTGAAGTTATGCATAGTTTTTAAACAGACACTGGAGTTCAGTTTCACTTCGGCTGCAGTCAGTGCCCCTCAGTTGACTAAATGCCAGACATCTTGCTAATTGTACCACTGTAATTATAACTAAGTCCATATTGTTGTGTAATGATGCTAATGTGACAGAATTCTAATTTAGAAAAATGGTTCAGTGAGTTAAGATGTTATAAGGGACTGAAAATGTTTTAAAATTATTTCATGCCCCATTGCTTTATTAAACATACAAGCTTGAAATTAGGCTGTGTGCTTAATATCATTTGAAAGTGATTGATTGTTTCCCAATAAATAAATAATTATACCATCATAGCTATCAATCAGCTTGTAAGTGTTGTCAAGCATCCAAGCCATATAGTCCGCTGACAGTTGGTGTCTACATTGACAGTCATTGATGAGAATGCAAAGTGAATTGATGGCCGGGGGTGCTTTGGGATGTCCTTTAGCTTGTGATAAAGTGTTTGTCACAAATTTCCAGTGTCTCTTAGATACTCTCTCAGATTCAGTGATGCCAGTTACTCCAGTAAGCGCGCTGCATATCTTACATTCAGGGGTGTAGCCGTGCTCTCCAGAGTCTAACCTTATGATCGCACGATCCACAGCTGTAACTGCAAGGCTCCCCTGTATTTTTAACTGAATACTGTGGGAGTTTTAACTGTTTGCCCAATATCAAACCAGCCACACCTTATTCGCCTCTCCTCAATGTTTTTTGCACTGGCTTCTCAGCTTTTTTGCCATGATCTGATGTGCTTTGAAAAGTGGCCAGAGAAGCCTTTCACTGAGATGAGACCAGTATCAATCGTGAAACTGCCTTCGTTATTCGATAACCTCGGTCACATTTCAGGCTATGATGGTTTTCTCTTTTCTGTTCCTGAAGCTACAAGTTGAACAGAGGATACAAAGAGCAAGGCTTATTTTATTCACCTTGTTATAAACCGTATATTTTTAACCTGATGATGTTTAGGGTGCATATTCAGGACTTATTTCTGAATGTTAAGGTTTTTTTTCATTAAAGAAGGAAGTCTCCAAGCTTACAAAGTATGAAGCTATTAAATTCAACATCGTGTCATTTGTTGACACACTGATTTGCATTTAACAGCTGTTCTGTGGGTTCACTGGGGTCGAATTTTCCCTCATTTTCTCTAGTTTTGTATCCAGATTTCAGCACAATTGGCCGGACCAGGGCAGAAGGTCAGGGAATTTTAAACCTCTTATGTTCATGTTCTCTGCATTCTTTAACTCTAATGCAAGGTTCAATACACCCAAATCAGGCTATTCCCCCAACCAAAATTGAGACTCGGCCGTTTGCTCTGCTTTGGGATAGCTCTTCAAGTTGAGCTTATTTTCTTAGGCACACAGCACAATTGGGCAAGTTTGGAAAGAATTTTCATTTTAAAATATTTGACTTACCAAGGACACGACTAATGCACACCTGTGAAAATAGTAAACCGGTTTAGTATAGCTTTCTAAAATAATTTTGAGTGAGTTTAAGTCAGGTTACTCAACAGGTAGAGGAAATCTTTATTAAAAATGCTCATTCTTGGGGATAAACCCATATTAAGCTGTGTGAATAAAACTGCATCAGGCCGTTGCTCTGAAATTATAATGAAAGAAAAGGAAAGAAACTATTCCGCTACCCAATTGTGCTGGTTCATGGGTTATTTCTGCTACGTGATTATACAATTCCAAATGATCAGAATCTTGAATGGTAGCCAAACTGTGCAACATTAAGATAAAGCAAAATATTGCAGATGCTGGAAATCTAAAACAAAAACAGAAAATGCTGTAAAAATTCAGCAGGTCTAACAGCACCTGTGGAGAGAGAAACCGAGTTAACGTTTCGAGTCTGTATGACTCTTCTTCAGAGCTGAAGAGAAGTGGAAATGTGATGAAATTTATACTGTTTAAGGGAGGGTGGAGCAGGTGAAGCTGGATAGAGGCCAGCGATAGGTGGGGACAAAGGAGAGATTGACAAAGATGTCATGAACTAAAGGACAAAGGAGGTGTTAATAGTGCTGGTGAGGGCTAAAAAGGTGCAGATAGTGGTGAAGGTAAGAAAGCAGAATGTGATAATAGCAGAACAAGGGTAAGCACCCTGGAAAGAACAACATGAACAAGTGACAGACGGCCCTTGTGGAGGTGGGGTGAGGGAGGGGACGGTAGTGGGGAAAAAAATATCGAAAATAGGATAAAAGGTGGGGATAAAACAACTAATAAATGAATAAAAATGAAAATAAATAAAAGTAAGTGGATAAAATAAATGAAAAATAAAAGTAAAAAAATAAAAATGAATATTGAAGCATGCGGATGAGAAGGTGGGGATGGAGGAGAGAGTTCATGGTCTGAAGTTGTTGAATTCAATATTCAGACCGGAAGGCTGTAAAGTGCCTAGTCGGAAGATGAGGTGCTGTTCCTCCAGTTTGCGTTGAGCTTCACTGGAACAATGCAGCAGGCCAAGGACAGACATGTGGGCAAGAGAGCAGGGTGGAGTGTTGAAATGGCAAGCGACAGGGAGGTTTGGGTCATGCTTGCGGACAGACCGAAGGTGTTCTGCAAAGTGGTCACCCAGTCTGCGTTTGGCATCTCCAATGTAGAGGAGACCACATTGGGAGCAGCGAGTACAGTAGACCAAATTGAGGGAAGTGCAAGTGAAATGCTGCTTCACCTGAAAGGAGTGTTTGGGCCCTTGGATGGTGAGGAGAGGGGAAATAAAGGGGGCAGGTGTTGCACCTTCTGCAGTTGCATGGGAAGGTGCCACGGGAAGGGGATGAGGTGTTGGGAGTGATGGAGGCGTGGACCAGAGTGTCCCGGAGGGAACGATCCCTGCGGAATGCTGACAGGGGGGGTGAAGGGAAGATGTGTTTGGTGGTGGCATCATGCTGGAGTTGGCGGAAATGACGGTGGATGATCCTTTGGATGCGGAGGCTGGTAGGGTGATAAATGAGGACAAGGGGGACCCTATCATGTTTCTAGGAGGGAGGAGAAGGCGTGAGGGCGGATGCGCGGGAGGTGGGCCCTAGATACGGTTGGGGGCCCTGTCAACGACCGTGGGTGGAAAACCTCGGTTAAGGAAGAAGGAAGACATGTCAGAGGAACAGTTTTTGAAGGTAGCATCATCAGAACAGATGCGACGGAGGCGAAGGAACTGAGAGAATGGGATGGAATCCTTACAGGAAGCGGGGTGTGAGGAGCTGTAGTCGAGGTAGCTGTGGGAGTCGGTAGGCTTGTAATGGATATTGGTGGACAGTCTATCACCAGAAATGGAGACAGAGAGGTCAGAGAAGGGAAGGGAAGTGTCGGAAATGGACCATATAGGGTCCATGCAACATTAAGAACGTTTTTGGAACTATTTCCCCAAGGTGCCACTTTAAATTCAAATATGTATGGCATCCCAGGGCAGGTCAACTGCTTTCCAATTTTTATTTGAAGGTAAAGTGAAATTGTTGCCATTTATTTTTTCCCTCAAATTTGGTTTGGTTTCACCTCATTTGACAAGCTGGCGTAACCCATCTTTGCAATTTTATAGTTTTGCTTCTGTCAATTATGGATAGCTGGAGATGTCTGTGGCTTGAACCATTTTTCTCCTCGCTAAACAAGATGAAGATATAATGAGAAACTCTTCAAGCAGAATAATCATAATGAAGGAAAGATTACTTTTCTCTGATTTCTTCTGCCAAAATTCTCCACAAATTTCAAGTTTATGTGTGACAGATTCATTTCAGTGAAATATCAATGATGTGTCTTGTTTTAAATAGACATTTGAAGACTTTAAAAATGATAAACAAGCAGTGGAACATCAGCAGAGGATTGTGGACATTTTGCTTACGGTAAGAATTTGACAAAATAACTACGCAGCTTCCTCAAAGTTTGGTTCTTTACTAATAGAGTAAATTATCGCTCCTTTGTAACAGGATTGAGTTGTTTCTGTCAAGCAAAATGCCTCTTAACTTTCATTACTTCTGAAAACCGTGGTCTAGAACAGAAATTGTAGCTAAATTATTTTACTCAAAAAGCATCAAATAAAGATGAGAGGTGATCCTGTGCCTTATCACATCAGTTCCCCTCTCTTTGCCAGTCGGATCCTTTAAATTGTTTATTTACCCTCTGTGACTAAATTTTCTAATACGCATTGTGGTAGAGGATCAGCCATGATCATATTGAATGGCAGAGCAGGCTTGAAGGGCCAAATGACCTACTCCTGATCCTGGTTTCTATGAGGTTTTTATGCAATAAGGATAAGCACATTTGTATTTCACAGTAACAGAATTAACTTAGTAAAATTATTTTTGCCTCCTTGAGTACTTTTTTCTTTAAAATTTTATTTGAAGGTATGATCTTCTCTCAATCACGCTGGTTTGCAGTTGATGACTTCCCTAACAGCTTTTACCATGAATATAATTCCCTGGGTGTTGCAGTAAGAGCATGTCAAGACTGCAGAGGTGCATCAGGATAATTAGCCGTAAAGTCGTTTCAGCACAGAAGGAGGCTAGTCTGCCCGTGAAGCCCATGCTAGCTCTCTATAGAGCAGTCCAGTCAGTCCTACTCCCCTGCTCTATATCAATAATCTTCAGGTTTATTTCCTTCAAGTCACCATCCAATTTTGTTTTGAAATAATTCATAATGTCCACTTCACCCACCCTCATAAGCATTGTGTTCCAAGTCGTTACCACTTGCTGAGTAAAAAAAAAAGTTCTTCCTCACAGCTTATGGCTAAAACCTTAAATTTGTGTCCCCCTAGAGCTTATATATTCAGCTATTCGGAACAGCTTTTCTTTGTCTCCCTTATCTAAATCTTACAATCTTTTACACTTCTATCAAATCTCCCATCAACCTCCTCTGCTGCAAGGGGAAAAATCCCCAACTTCTCCAACATAACTTTGCCACTAAAATCCTTCATGCCTGATAAATCTCCTCTGCACCCTTGCAAAAACCCTCACACCCTTCTTAAAGTGTGGACACCAGAACTGGAAGCAGGGTCCTAACTAGACATTTATAACGGTTCAGCATAACTTGCCTGCTTTTGGACTCAGTGCCTCCGTTTATGAAGCCGAACATCCCACTTCCTTTGCCAGCTACTCTGTCAGTATGCCTTGGGCACTCATGGTGTGTACATAACTAGTAATCTTTTTCAATCTTTCATCTGGAGGTATCATCTTAATAATGGAATTATTGTGTAGTGAGAAAAGATAGGCCATAGTTTTGTTCAAGTTACTATGAAAATGTTGGTGTTTGTTTCACTGGTCTTGCATAAAGATATCTGGCAAAAATCATTTTTACTGAGAACTTAAAAACACAACTGGCCAGTTAGATTAGAATCACAGTAACCATGACTAGAGTTTCACTGTGATTCAGACTGAAGATCTTTGGTAATGTTTTAGGCTAAAATTAATTTTCAGGATTAGTTAACTGTTTACCAAGGTGAATATTGCAGTTGTGATACTACATTCCTCTACTGATATTCAGAGGTTTTATTTGAGCATTTCTTTTTTAACCCTCCTCCCCCTCCTTCTTTTCCTTTCCTTTGTATAAGATGGAGTAATGTGTCACCATGAGAATGTTACTTAGTGATAGGACTGAATCACAGTTGTTAGAAGTAAGTGACAGTTCTGCAGATGGTCTTTATTTAATTGCTACTTTTTTTTGTTGTAAGTGATTTATATTTTTGATGACTTCCTGCAGGTGATGGTGGAGAATTCGGACTTCACTCCATCACAGGTTGGGTGTCTCTTCACCTTTCTGGCACGACAACTGGCAAAACCAGACAGCACACTTTTTGTCAACAGAATGCTTTTTGATCAGGTAGGTTGTTCTGAGTATGTGTGAGGTTCACTACTTTATGCAAAGTTGATCTCTCCTGAATTCTTTATCTAGGTTACCCATCCTATCTAGATTCTCAGTGTCCTCCCTGTTTCTGCAAGACAGTTCAACATTTGAGTCACCCTGGTATTCTGAGCTGTCGAGGAGAAGGGTAAATGTGTTATATTCTGTGCCTCCCACTTCAGTTTCTCTTGTTCAACGTACAGCTTTGCCATCCCATTGTAGGTGATTGGCATTGGGTTCGGGGGATTTGGCGCTGTCAAAGATGTGGAAGAAAGCACCTCTCTTCACTTTCCTTCTTGGACAGAGGTGACGCTTTGTTCATGAAGATGGAAAGAAAGATTTTAGAATAACTTTTTCAGCTATTCCACTGTGTGCACATTTAACCAGCTTTTAAAATTCTGTGTCTTTTAGGTTCTTGAATTCCTGTGCAGTCCTGATGATGAGTCTCGACATGCTGAGAGGCAGCAGGTGAAAATAGCGTTGGTGGGCGGGTTAGGATATTTAACTGGATTGAGTGCACAGGCACAATTCTAATTGCAAGGACACAATTTTCTGATTTCTGAATCCTCTGAAGAGAGGTTGGATAGACTTGAAGTTCTGTTGAAGAGTCATACGGACTCGAAACATTAACTGTTCCTCTCTGCAGATGCTGTCAGACCTGCTGAGTTTTTCCAGGTATTTTTATTTTTGTTTTGGATAGACTTGGGTTGTTTTCGTTGGAGCAGAGAAGACTGAGGGGTGACCTGATCGAGGTGTACAAGATTATGAGGGGCATAGACAGGGTGGATAGGGAGCAGCTGTTCCCCTTAGTTGTAGGGTCAGTCACAAGGGGACATAAGTTCAAGGTGAGGGGCAGGAGGTTTAGGGGGGATGTGAGGAAAAACTTTTTTACCCAGAGGGTGGTGACGGTCTGGAATGCACTGCCTGGGAGGGTGGTGGAGGCGGGTTGCCTCACATCCTTTAAAAAGTACCTGGATGAGCACTTGGCACATCATAACATTCAAGGCTGTGGGCCAAGTGCTGGTAAATGGGATTAGGTAGGTAGGTCAGGTGTTTGTCACGTGTCGGTGCAGACTCGATGGGCCGAAGGGCCTCTTCTGCACTGTGTGATTCTGTGGTTCCAAGGTTGGATTTGGATTTCCTCATGATCCATTTGGTTGAGATACATTCAGCTGTGAAATGACAGCACCAGTCATTATAGGCATCTGGACAGTTGTTCCAAATTCTGAATTGCGAATCCTAAGAACTCCATCTAATCTTGAAAAGTGATTTTAACATTTGGAAATGCACAGGTAAGAATGTAAAATCAAGCAGAGGAATGCTAAGAAATCAATAAGAGGTGCAAAATGGGAGCCTGAGAGGAATACAATGGAAATATAAAGGACAAAAACAAAATCTACAAACGTACGAAATAGGAGCAGGAGAGGCCATTTGGCTCTTCAAGCCTGCTCTGCCATTGAGTAAGATCATGGCTGACCTGTTAGTGTTTTGAATTCTACCTACCTATTTACTCCCAATAATCTTTGATTCCCTTGCCTAACCAGAATCTATCTAACTCCATCTTAAAAATATTCAGTGACCCCGCCTCAACCACCTTCTGAGACAGAGTTCCAAACTCGCACAACCCCCTGAGAGGAAATATTTCTCCTTATCTCTGTCCTAAAAGGGTGACCCCTAATTGTAAAACAGTGCCCACTAGTCCTGGGCTAACCCCACAATAGAAAACATCCTTTTCACGTCCACCTTGTCAATACCATTCAGGATCTTATATGCTTCAGTGAAGTCATCCCTCACTCTTCTAAACTCTAGTGGAAACAAGCCCAGTCTGTCCAACCTTTCCTCATAAGACAACCCACTCGTTCCAGGTATCAATCTAGTAAACCTCCTCTGAACCGCCTCCAATGCATTTACATCCTTCCTTAAATAAAGAGACCATAACTGCACACAGTATTCGAGATGCATCCTCACTAATGCCCTGTATAACTGAAACATAACATCTTTACTTTTATGTTCAGTTCCTCTCGTAAGGAAGGATAGCATCCATTAGCCTCCTTGATTACTTTCTGTGCCTGCATACTAACTTTTCGTGCCTCATGCTGAAGAACACCTGGATCCCTCTGCACCTCAGAATTCTGCAGCCACTCTCCGTATAAGTAATACTCTGCTTTTTTATTCTTTCTGTCAAAGTGAACAACTTCACATTTTCCCATCTACCTTAATTATAATAAAAAGTGTCATCCTTAGTTATAAAAAAAACAGAAAACGCTGGAAATACTCAACAGATAATACAGCATCTGTGGAGAGAAAACACAGAGTTAACACTTCAGGTATTGAAAGTAAACAAAATCAGCGAAGATGGTCAATAAATAAAGGGACTGATTAATATTTTAAAGGTATAGACAGACAAAATAGGCTCAAGCCAAAGAAAAAAATACAAGCAGGGATACTAATGGTTGGTCAAAGATTTGTGCTTTAGGAGACTGCTAGAGAGGGAGAGGGAACAAGGATGCCAGAACAGTTGAAAACAGGAATTCCAGAGCATGGCCTTAGCTGCTGGAAACACAGGTGCCCATGATGGGATAAAGGGTTATCCACAAAGGCAGGAAGTTTCCCTAGGAGGGGACATAGTGGGGGATTGTAAGGTTGGAGGAGGTCACAGAGCTAGGAAGAGGATGTGATTATGAAGGATTTGATCTTGAGGATGAAGCTTTTAAATTGGAGGTATGAGGGGGATGGTCATTGTAGCTCGCAAAGGGTAGAACTGGTGGTTGTGCAGATAGGATAAGGCCAACAGAGTTTTTGATGAGCTGAATATTTGAGTGTGGAGATGATGTGGCTACCTAGAAGAGCATTGTTGAAGTTAAAACTGGGATGAGAGAAAGGCATGAATGAGGGTTCCTACAATAGATCGGCTGATGCAGGGATGGAATCAGTTTATATTATGGTGTTAGACGTAGGTGATCTATGTGAACGAGAAGATACAGATTTGGAATCACAACTCTGGATGGAATAGTATGCTGACAACGCTAACCATCTATACAATCTAAGACAGTGTTTGGGGAGTGGAATGTGCTAAATATGATGACTTTGGTCTCTGTGTTTAGCTAGAAAAAGTCAGAATGGGTGCCAGGAGGATGTTTCCTCTTGTGGAGGAGACTGGAGCTATAGGGCACAGTTTAAAAATAAAAGGTCTCCCTTTTAGAACTGAGATGAGGAGAATTTTTTTTCTCTGCGGGTTACTCTGTAGAATTCTCTTCCCCAGAAAGAAGCGGGGGCTGGATCATTGAATTTATTCAAGGCTGAGTGAGATAGGTTTTTGATAAGACCAGGGAGTCAAGGGTTATGGCAGGGGCAGACTGGAAAGGAGTTGAGACCGCTGTCACATCTGCCTTGATCTTATCGAATGGTGGACCAGGCTCGAAGGGCCGAATGGCCTGCTCCCTCTCCGAAGTCCGTTGTTCCTATCCAAGATTGGAAGACTGACAAGCTGTCTGACAACATTGAGACCATGAGGGGGGGTTAAAAAAAGGTGGTGGAGAGGTGTAGCTGGGCATCATCAGTGTGTACGTGGAAGTTGATTCGATATCATTGGATAAAGTCGACAACGGGCAGCATGGAAGAGGTGGGGGGGGTTCATGGGTAGCTCACTGGGGAGCTCCAGATTTATACACTTAAAAGAAGGTAGTGCAGCTTTGAAGATGATAGCACATTCAGTATAGAGACTTTTATTGAAAATGTGCAGAGCCAGAAAAGGCAGGCGATAAATAAAGGAACATATGAATGCTTCAAAGATATAACCTGTAGTCATATTATTTATTTCTCTTATAAAAGCTTTTCTATTTTGGTTCCTTTGTAGGTTCTTCTGGAGCTGCTTCAAGCTGGGGGAGTTGCACAGTTTGATGAGAACAGACTGACTGCAATGGCTGAGAAAGCTGCATTGTGAGTTATGGTTTCAGTTCAATTATAGTCCTGTTCCTTAAGCAAAAAAAGTTTAAACATTTATTCTTTTGGCTGTGATAGGTATTTTCACTGCTAATGGGTTTGATATTTTTACCCTTTTGAGAATCAAAAACTAATTTGCTTATGAAGTAACTGTATATGAAGTTGTTCCTTCGAAGTCTTTTGAAAATGAGGCACATGTGTACTGTATAAACAGGACATCTCCCCAGAGAACGTTAGCTTTTTTTTTGATCCATGATAAAAGCTACTATTAATCATTCTCCCCTGCAACACTTCTGAATCTTTTAGACTTCCAAACGCAGTTGCAATGCCTCGTATGTCCCCTTTAGAGCAGTGTAAATTAGTAGGTAAGTTTTTCAATTTAATTTATGACTGTAATACTAAGTACCAACAAGATACAGTTTTGTTTAGTACCAAGGTGACATAGTCACCATACCTTTCCATTTTGCTTCTCCACAGCTGCTAAGCCCTGTAAGTAACAAGGCAATGATTAAAGTGAGTGAAAATTCAGTTCCACTGTTTGTCACATTTACAGCATCACTGCTAATGTTGTACCTTTTGTTTAAAAAATTACAGACCAGTTAGTCTAATCTCAGTGGTGGGAAAATTCTTGGAAAAAAATCTGAGGGGCAGGATGAATCTTCATTTAGGAAGAGACAGATTAATCAAAGACAGTTAACATAGATTTGTTAAGGGAAGGTTATGTCTGACTAACATGATTGCATTCTTTGAGGCGGTTACAAGGAGGGTTGATGAGGGTTATGCATTTGATGCAGCCTGCATGGATTTTGGCAAGGATTTTGATAAGGTCTCACATGAGAGACTGCTGACAGAAGGCCACTGGGATCAAAGGCAAAGTAGCAATTTAGATCCAAAATTGGCTGAGAAGCTGGAAGCAAAGGTCAGTGGGTATTTATGTGACTGGAAGATTGTCTGCAGTGGGATTCCTCAGGGCTCATGACTGGGTCCTTCACTTTTATGTGGCATAGATCAGTTATTTAGACTTGAATGTGGAGGACATGCTTAAGAAGTTTGCAGGTGATACAAAAATTGACCTTGTGGTTGTTGATGCATTTTCCCATCATTTCGACAGAGTGTTCAGCAAGGAGCCCAATTGTTCACCTTCTAGGTTAGTGATGTTTCATATGTGGATAACCAAGAAGAAAACTGAAGACTGCAGGAAGATATCAATGGACCAGTAAAGTGGGTGAAATAGTGGCATCTGCATTTCAGTCCAGAGAAGTATGGGGAGAAAGCGGGAGCTGGCTATTGAGTTGGATGATCAGCCATGAGCATAATGAATGGTGGAGCAGGCTCGAAGGGCCGAATGGCCTACTCCTGCTCCTAGTTTCTATGTTTCTGTGAATTTGTGGAAGGGCAACAAAGGCACAGGAATACACAATAAATATTAAAGTACTGAGAAGTGTAGAGGAACAGAGGGAGCCTGGAGTTCATGTCCACAGTTCCCTGAAGGTGGCTGGACAGGTAGATAATGTGCTCAAGAAGGCATACGGAATACTTGCCTTTATTAGTGGAGGCCTACCATACAAGAGCTGGAAGATTATGCCAGAACCATATAAAACACAGGTTAGGCCACAGCTGGAGGTCTGTGAATAATGTGATTGCACTAGCGAGGCTCTGGAGCAGATTTAAGAGGATGTTGCCTGTTCTGGACAATTCATTATGATCAAAGATTAGATAGACTGGGTTGTTTTCCTAGGAATAGAGGAGGCTGAGGGAAGACCTAATTGAAGTGTAAAAAAACATTAGAAGGGTCCAGATATAGTGGAGAGGAAGGCCCTATTGAGCATGGTGAGAGGTGGGAGGCTTATAGTGGACTTGAGGGGAAATGTTTTCAGTCAGAGGGTAACGGGAGTCTAGAACTCACTGCCTGAATGGATGGCAGAGGCACAAACCCTCATCACATTTGAAAAGCACTTGGATGTGCAGTTGAAGTGTTGTACCCTACATAGTTCGACTGGATGGCTATTTGTCAGCTGGCAGGGACATAATGGACCGAGCTGTAAATCTTTAAGATTCATCCGAGCTTATCCTTGGGCTGGTCCCACCCTCAGTTGGTACCCTTTTCCTGGCCTGATTTTTCAGCCACATACCCATGGCCTAAACACATTTTTGGGTGGGATTTTCTGTCCCCGCTGGCAGTGGGTGTGATAGGTGGCGTACGCGGACAATATGGCTCCATCGGTTTCACGACGTTGGGAAGGCAGGTCATAATGTTCCACTCAGCCCGTCGACAGGCCACGTTTCCCACCAACGGTCAACGGGGACTCATTGTAATACATCAGCATCTCACTAAGAGACCATCCCGCCAGGCTCTGGACCCCCACCGGATCGTCCATCCACGTCGGCGGCAAAGCACGTCGATTGTTTCACAACAGCACAGAGGTGACGTGCACTTGGCGGCCTTCACTGTGGGGGAACTGAAGTGAGTGAGCAGCAGGAGTCAGACATTCTCAGAGACATCAGCGTTGGAGTTAAGCCCGTGCAGCAGTGCAGGAGTGAAGTCCTGGACCAAGACCTCCATGGCAGCCGCCATCCTACCAGTGTTGACCTCAGTGCGTTGGCAATGCCAGCACTATCGTCTCAGCCTGAAGGTGGACAGACTCCTCCATCGTGCCTTGCCATCTGAGGAGTACAGCAGACATCCTTTCCTGATGTTCCCGAGCTTGTCTTTGCAGCTCCAGCACCTGTGAGATGACCGTGTCCAGAGGCTCCTCATCTGACTCGGACTCAGCAACGTTCTGGCCTCCAGCAGCTCCTCCGAGTGCCGGGGACCTGGGAAGTCCCTGTCTCTGCCTGCTGTGGATCAGACTGTGCGATGTGCTCACCAGATTGTGATCCCGAGGCTACTCTAAAGCTGGGTCCCACTGAGGTGTGTGTCTCTGCGCTGGTGGAGGGTGTGGGTGAGGCTATGATGGGACTTCAGGGAGGGTGTCTCCAGATTCCTCTTCAGAGGTTTCTTCAGGGTTTGATTAGAGTCCCTGAGTCATGGACTCTGTTGGCTGTTTGGCAGATGTGTCAGTGAAAGCAAGGGGAGATAATGAGTGCACGGCAGTGCCTGTGAAACAGGACACATCACCCACAGCATGGTTGTCTGATAGATGTTGCACTGCTGGACCCTCACCTGGTAGAGCAGCGCCGACCCTCACTGTCAGCACAGGACCGGTCCCGGTCATCGCCGGGCAGCTGGATGGCTCTGATTTCAAAGTCCATGAGGGCCTTGATTTCAGGCATCCCTCCACCAGCCTGTGACCTCTCCCTCTTGTTGTGTGCCAGCTTGTCCTGTATGAATAGAGATGGAGAGAGTGTCAGCAGGACACCTGCGAGACCCGATGATAAGTGTGCCTGTCCTGTGTGGGTGGTGAGTGGTCCCATGGACAGTGAGGACAATGACGGTGAGTGTGAAAGAGTGAATGGTGATGTCCCTCGCACTGGCAGTGAGTGAGGGCCCTGTGGGTGTGTGATGGGTTTCTGAGGGTGAGAGTTGGGAGTGATGAGAAGAGTGACTTACCCTGGCGGGACAGAGATCATTCATCCTCTTGTGGCACAGGGTTGCTGTCCTGTTCTGCAGGGCGATGGCACTAACCACCGCTGCCCCCACCCGCGGCCAGAGCAGGGTACACAACATCCTGGTGGGTCTCCACGGCATCCAGCAGTCGCTCGGGGGACCCGTCATTAAACCAGGGGGGCTGCAGTCTTTTTTCCTTTGCTGGCCATGTCTCCTGGGCAGCGGTGGTGAGCTGATGACGATGAGCGGTGTGCTGGCCTTTTAAACATGGCGGCCAGTGTGATGCAGCGGTGAGGTGATGGCGGGAGGGTGAACGAGAGCCCGCGTGCCATGGAAATGGCGTGTTTCCTGAGAATGCATAAATAATGAGGAGGGTTTGGGATGATACAGCGATGGTGGGTTCTCATGCCATTGGCAGCCAGGACGCCATTGGGAAAATTCCGCCCTTTGTCTTCAGCAGTGGTTTTAAGTAAATAAAATCTGTTTCACTGTCAAAACCCTTTCTGTTTTTAAAACTCAGCAAGTTTAGAAGTGTAAAATGTGGCACATATTTGGGTGAAATGGTATAATTTTTTCGCTGTCTGCACTTCAATATTTACTTCTATCAGTTGGTATCTCTGCAATGCATTTTATTAAAAGAAGGGCTTGTATTTATACCTCAGAACATAAAGCGCTTTACAACCAGTGAGGCACTTTGGAAGTGTAGTCAGTGTTGTAATGTAGGAAACATGACAGCTAATTTGCGCACAGCAAGATTCCACGAATAGCAATGTGATAATGGCCAGGTAATCTGCTTCGGTGATGTTAGTTGAGGGATAAGTTTCGGCCAGGATTCCAGAGTGAACTCCACTGCTGTTCTTCGAAATAGTGCCATGAGTCTTTTACACCTTGTCTTGATTTAACATCTCATCAGTAAGAGAGCCCCTCCAGCAGTGCGGATCTCCACCGGTACTGCACTGGTGTTTTAGCCTGAATGTTCGTGCTCAAATTCTGGAGTGGGTCTTGAACCCACAACCATCTGACCTGAAAATGAGAGTGCTACCCACTGTGCTACCATTGACACTTGAAATAATATTAATTAATAATTGATACAATTGCTTTTATTCTGCAAATCACAGCATAATTGGCAACATTTGCCCAAAAAATAATGGATAACTGAATGAATAATGAGGGACCATGAAGCATTGAGATGATTCTTTAAACTAGATCTGTACTAGTGATCAAACGGGATCCTAATCTCTCCTTTGCAATTTCTCAGCTTTTACTTTCTGCATCATATGCAAGCTTTTTTGTTTTATCATGATATGCCTTTGAATTTACAGTGATTTAGCATTACAGATGCAGATGCATCCAAAGTGTGTGTGTGTGTGTGCGCGCGCACGTGTGTGTAATCTCAGGCATGGTTTTCACAAGCTAACCTTCTAAATTACTGATCTCTCAATAGTTTGCAGATTACAGATAAGTAATAATGATGTAAAGCCCTCATCTTGTATTTGTTTACTGGAAGAATATCTGTTTTGTTTAGCTCCCTGGCTTGATATCCGCTATCAGGATCCCACATCAGCAAAGTAATTCAATGACAATGCTAAATATGCTGAGCAGACATCAAGCTAAACTCGTTAGACTTCCCTAACCTATTTGCATTGGGGAAATATATTAAGGCCTTGCCTTTGAATTTCAGAAAGAAAGAACCATGATGAAGTGTGATGAGTTGCTTAATTTTCACACAGTAACGTTTGCGGAATTCTTTCCCTGTGCCTTTTTTGAAAGAGAGAGTCCTAAGTCAGTAAATTTAAGTGAATACTGAGGACAAAATCTTGAGAATTGGCAGAATAAGTGATTATTGCCAAAGGTTATACAGGGCTATGTAACAAATTCCATTTAACCACTTGATACAACATTACATGTAAATTAAATGCCATTGAAATTGTGTATGTTGGCATCACACCCAGCACTTAATAAGTGCTGCATAAATAAGATGGTTATTATCAGCTTGTTCCACTTATGCTGTGACCTTTTTGAAAAATGTCTACGCTGTCTGTGTTCAAGACTTTCACTAATTGCTGTTCAACAGGAATAGAACCAGCTTCTTCCCCTGCCAGAAAAATGTGACGTATTTTTGTAATGTCCAGAGATAATTGAGAGTAAGCGTATATCTCAAAAACACACAGAACCCCTCTGCCTGTAATTATCCAGGAGATCAGGTCTGCTTTGGACCTGAAAAATAATTCTGAGGCCCTCATTATGAGGTGGTGGGCATGTAGTGTCTGGAAACTGTCTCTCTTTGTGATGACTCTTTACTCCTCATTGGTAGTCCTGAAACTAATCGGGCTTGAAATTGATGTACTTTGAAGTTTGTCAGGAAATTTTTGACGAGCCCTTGATTTACAGAATTAGGGATGAATTGGTTCCTACCTGTTCCGTTCCTCTTTCTCTGTTTTTAAAATAAAAGTCCAAGGATAGAAAGAAGATATAGATATCGTTATTTAAACAAAAGCAAAATATTCACACGTGGGAACCGGAAATAAAAACAGTAAATGCTGGAAATATTCTGTAGGTCAGACAGTGTCTGTGGAGAGGGAAACAGAATTAACGTTTCAGGTTGATGACATTTTGTCAGAACTGAAAGAAGTCAGAGACTGTACAGTTTCTAAGCTGTACATAGATGTACATTTTTTTTTGTGTAGGTAACAAAGTTAATTAAAAAATCCACACCAATCATTTCCCTTCCTAAGGAATATGTGACGAATACTATACAACTATCAATTGCAAAACCAGCAGAAACCTGCAGAAGATTGAAAGCTGTGTGAATATATCTTGGAACTTCTGTTACTAAATCTTATAAATTAACTCATCCTCTATTCATGGTTCAAGGAGCCACACTTCTTCCCCCTCTCCCCAGTTTATCTTGCCACTCCTCATCCCCTCCCATTCCGAGTTTATGCTGTTTTGCCTACCTGCCTGCCTCCCCCAATTCATTGTGCAGACTATGTTCAGCTCCAGCCAGTTCATGGAAACAGCCTTCCCAGATTTGTTTGCTAAGTGCCATGTCTGGCTCCTATCTAATAATCTTGCTCATTTGAAGGATTACATTTTTCCTGCAACCTGCGGATGGCCATTCTTCAACCCAAAGCAAATAATGAGGACTTAGATAGATAATAAAATGTGATTGCCACTATGAAAACATGGGCAGGATTTCCCATGGGATCAGTGAGGGACAAGACATGATTGGGATGTTGCCTATCACTTGGTCCAAATTCAAGTCCATATCCAGCACAAGGAACAGAACTGTCCACAGTTATAAAAGCTAGGTTGACCCCACAAGCACTTCAAGTTTGGTGGGATGGTTCTGTGTTTGCCAGCATGTCTATTATGGCTACTATTCTGAAAAACAATGTCTTTCTGTCAATAAGAAATAAAATCACTTACAAATTGTGATTAGCTTGTGGAATTCTCTGTCTTTATTGTTAAAACATAGTTTACAACATACTGTAAAGTAAGCTTCAGACTGGAATTAGGCAAAATGGCTCGTGTAGAAAATCAATTGGTGCAGACATAATGGGGCAAATGGCAGGAATGTTCTGCATTCTGTAAAGACTCATTCCTCATTTTCACAATAACTAGACTAGTTCTGAATCAGTGTCAGGTTGGGACTTCCCGCTACATCAGTAAGTTCTGGGTACAGGCTTCACCCCAGCACCTATGTTTCAGTACGAAGAGAGTGTCAATTGTCAAAGATCCTATCTTTTAGATGAGATGTTAATCTGATAATCTGTCTGTTTGATTTGCTTCACTGGGGTTGAATTGTTAGACATTGTTTCTGTCAGAAAAAGAATTAACTATACAGCAAAATATCATCCATTTTAATTTCAAACCATATTTGTTCTCCTATATTGTATGTTTTGGTTGCCGGGGATAGAGTTTAGTTTTTTTTTGCCAATATTTGTGTGTCAACAATAACTTGTATTTATTTAGCACCTAGTATAACAAACCAAGGTCCTTCACAGGACCGATTATCAAACAAAATTTGACACTGAGCCACATATGATATTAGGACAGTTAGGTTTTAAACAGTTCATGTCTAAATGCAGCAAGACCTGGACAATATCCAGGTTTGGGCTGACTTTCACTCCACACAAGTGCCAGGCAATGACCATCTCCAACAAGAAAGAACTTAACCATCGTCCCTTGACATTCAATGGCATTACCATCACTGAATCCCCCACTGTTAACAGCCTGGGGGTTACCAATGACCAGAAACTGAACTGGACTAGCCACATAAATACTGTGGCTACAAGAGTAGGCCAGAGGCTAGGAATCCTGCGACGAGTAACTTACCATCTGACTCCCCAAAGCCTGTCCACTATCTGCAAGGCACAAGTCAGGAGTGTGATGGAACACTCCCCACTTGCCTGGATGAGTGCAGCTCCCACAACACTCGAAAGCTTGACATCATGAAGAACAAAGCAGCCCACTTGATTGGCACCGCACCCACAAACATTCATTCCCTCCACCACCGATGCACAGTAGCAGCAGCGTGTACCATCTACAAGATGCACTGCAGGAACTCACCCAGGCTCCTTCAACAGCACCTTTCAAACTACCATCTAGAAGGACAAGGGTAGGAGATAGATGGGAACACCACCACCTGGAAGTTTCCCTGTAAGCCACACACCACCCTGACTTGGAAATATATCGCCATTCCTTCACTGTCGCTGGGACAAAATCCTGGAACTCCCTCCCTAACAGCACTGTGGGTGTACCTACAGCACATAGACTGCAACGGTTCAAGAAGGCAGCTCACCACCACCTTCTCGAGGGGCAATTAGGGATGGGCAATAAATGCTGGCCCAGCCAGCAATGTCCACATCCCATGAATGAATAAAAAAAAATCTAAGGTTTAGGACCTAAGCAGGAGGCTAATGGTGGTCCAATTAAAATAGGGGATGTTCAAGAAGCCAGAGTGCCAATATTGTGGAGGGATGTTGGCTGGAGGAGATTAGAGATAGGGAGGGGTTTGAAACAGGAATTTACAAGAATGGTTCCAGGGATGAGAAACTCCAGCTATGAGGAGAGGTTGGGACTGTTCTCCTTGGAGAGAAGAAGGCTGAGAGGAAATTTGATAGAGGTGCTCAAAATCATGAGTGGCTGGACAGAGTAGATAGGGAGAAGCTGTTTCTGCTTGTGAAAGGAGCACAGATTTAAAATGATTTGTAAAAGAAACAAGTGTGACGTGAGAACAAAACTTTTTCACTCAGCGAGTGGTTCGGGTCTGGAATGCACTGCCTGGAAGTATGGTGGAGGCAGGTTCTATCGAGGCATTCAAGAGGGCATTAAATATTATTTGAATAGAAACAATGTGCAAAGTTATGGGGAAAAGGCAGGGCAATGGTACTAGGTCATAATGCTCATTTGGAGACCCAGTGCAGACATGATGGGCCGAATGGCCTTCTTCTGTGCTGTTAAGATTCTGTGATTCTGTGAGGAATGAGAATTTTAAAATTGAGGTGTGTTTAACCGGAAGGCAATATAGTGAGCTCAAGGGTGATGGGTGAATGGGATTTGGTGCAAGTTCTGACACAGACAGCAGGGTTTTGGGTGAGTTCAAGCTTACAGAGGGTAGAATGTGGGAGGCCAGCCAGGAGTGCATTGGAAGAGTCAAGCATAGAGGTAATAAAGGGAGGGATGAGGGTTTCAGCAGCAGATGAACTGAGACTAGAGGAGAATTGGGAGATTGTTAAGGGGTTGGAAATACTCGTGGTGCAGAAATGCAATTAGAAGCTCACCTAGGGGTCAGATATGATACCCAGGTTGCAAACAATCTGCTTCAGCCTTGGACAGTTGCCAGGGAGAGGGATAGCGTCGGTGGCTAGGGAACCGAGTTGGGAGCGGGAACCGAAGACATGTCTTCAATCTTCTCCATATTAATTGGAGGAGATTTCTGCTTATCCAGTACTGGATGTCAGACAAGCAGTCTGACAATTGAAAAATGGTGGAGTGGTCGAGAAAGGAAAGAATTAAAGCTGGGTGCCTGCTTCCGCTCTGACTGTGTCATCAGCGTACATGTGAAAATTAATGCTGTGCTTTCTGGTGATGTTGTCAAAGGGCAGCATGTAGATGAGAAATAGGAAGGTGTTAAAGTTTAGATCCTAGGGGATGCCAGAGCGTGGGGGTGGGAAAAGAACCCATTGCAAGTGGCTTCTCTGCCTATGGTTAGATGGTTAATAATGGAACCAGGCGATTGTAGTTCAACCCATCTAGGTGACAGTGGAAAAGCGTTAGAGGAGGAGGGTGTAGTCAGCTGCGCTAAAAGCAGATGGGGAAGGATGAGGTTAATTTACCTTTGCCAACGTTGCAAACGATATAACCTTTTACTTAATGGTAATTTCTCTTTGAACCAGAAGGTTGTAGGTTGTGTCCCAATCCAGGCACTAGAGCATATAATCTAGGCTGACATTTCAGTCAGAACTGAGAAAGTGCTGCACTCATCTCATTGCTGCTTTCAGTATCTTACTGTGTGCAAATTGGGTGTAATATGTTTGCTCAGAATGCAGCAATGACATTACTTTAAAAGCAGTTCATTGGTCGCGAGGTGCTTTGCAAAGCCTTGACGTCATGGAAGTGCTATATAAATACAATTTATTTTGTTCTTTCTTTCCTTTGTTGCTTTGCCAGAATTTGTATCTCAGAGCAGATGTAGCAATGACTCCAGTAGTTAGGATAAGGTTAAGATGTGCTCCAGCATTGATGTAAGTCCGCCTGATGCCACATAGCATCTATATATCGTTAAGTGTAGATTTACAAGGGCAGCGTGAGTGTTCTATTTTGAATTAGAAGGAATGCAGTAATTTTCTGGAGTGAATGCTGGCTATGAAACCCCACAATATGCAGAAGGTCCCACATTTGAAGAACACTGAATAATCGAAATTTTTGAATTGCTACAATCATTGCCACAATGATTGATCATGATGGAATAAATTCCATAGCATTTACAGCACGGGAACAGCCATTTAGGCCAGCTACTCTATGCCAGTATTGATGCTCCACATACCTCCAACCCTACTTCATTTAACCATAGAAACATTATGACGCAGGAAGAGGCGAAACAACACATCGTGCCTCCACCGGCCATAAAAAGAGAAAAAAAGAAACTCGCCGCTCACTTTTAATCCCACTTTCCAGCACCTGGTCCGTAGCCTTGCAGGTTACAGCACTTCAGGCGCAGATCCAGGTTCCTTTTAAATGAGTTGAGCATTTCAGCCTCAACCACCAACTTAGGCATTGAATTCCAGGCGCCCACCACCCTCTGGGTGAAAAAAACTTATCCTCATGTCTCCTCTAATCTTTCTATCAATCACCTTAAATCTATGCCAGCTGATAATTGACTCCTCAGCTAGGGGAAACGGGTCTTTCCTACCCTACCTAGGCCCTTCATTTTGTACACATCACTCCTCAGCCTCCTCTGTTCTAAGGAAAACAACCCTGGCTGTCCAAATATCCAAACCATATGAGCATATTCTTCTATTCTTTTCTTCCTCATGTACTCGCACCACTACCTAGGTAAAGAAGTCTCTCTTGAATTCATTATAAGATTTATTAGTGACTGTCTTTTATTTGTGACACCAGTTTTTGGACTCCTTCACAAATGAAAACATTTTTTCTTTTACTTTATCAAAACCCTTCATGATTTTTCACACTAAATTTCAAGCCAGTAAACCCCAGCCTGTCCAGTCTTTCCTGATGATTATATCTCAGCTCTGGTACCATTCTTGTAAAAACTAAAATTGACCTACCAGAGAAGAGAGCTATTGGGTTCAGACAGGGAAACAAAATGAAATGTGATCGGATACCATGGAGAAAGGGAAGTCACTCCTGGGTTGTACTTGTGCACTTCCTGGAGCCTATTGACAGAGCGGCTTTGATAGAGGCTTGATAGCAAGGTGCCAAGCTTCTCAGACATGGATGGTTATTGGTACAGGGGCATCCAAAGAAAGAAAGTAATTTCTTGATGCTCCTACATTTCCTTCAGCAAAAAAGCAAACAACATGAGATTGCAAACATGTGTATGTGTGTGTGTATAAATATATACATATATATATTATATATATATATTTCAGTTATTAATGATTGTTGTGAACTGTTTATGATACACTGTCTTGTATGCACCAGATTTATAAAGTATGTCTGATAATACCTGCTGTAACCTGAAGGATCAGGGCTGTTGTTTCTGTGCTTGTTCTAGAGTTGAGGAGGTTGCAAGTCCATAACCAATAACAAGAGCTGGAATCTTTAATTTCTTTACTTTTCAGAGGTAGAAATTCAATTCTTATTGTTTAGATCAGCAAATCTGATTGGAACTGGGGAGCTGATCTTAAGGGAGCAACATTCTCCTCCAGAGTGGGGAAGGATTATTGATCAATGTGAAACCAGAGAGGGTCCAGGAGGCAAGAATTCAAAAGGAGAAGTGAACATTTTTAGAACCAGCACAGGAGTTTGTTTGGCTCATTGTGTTTTTGATGGATTTTGCTAGAAACCACCTGACCCTTCCTCCATAACTCAGCACCTTCCTCTTGTGCTGGGGAGGAGGGCAAGGTGTCTTTCTAAGTGTTATTTTTCTGGATATTTTGTAAACAAAACTCTTTCTTTTCAGCTATCAAGTCTGTGAATTCATGTATGAGAAGAAACAGCTGTATGATAAGATCATCCCCTGCTACCTGAATGACCCAGTTAGGAAGGTATGTATGTCAAGAAAGGGGAGCAAGTTTAATGATAGTGTTGTGTATGGTGACATATTTGCTTAATTATTCCCATTCAGCCTAAATCTGGGCTACAAACCCCAAAGCATTAACTTGTATAAATTTTATGTCAATTATCCAAAATGTCATGTGATGTGTTTGCAGATTGTCAATGTTTCATGTAATAGGTACAAATCATTAATGAGTATTTGAATTTGGGGCTGAACTACCATATTATGTTGTTTAAGAGAAAGCAATATATATTGATCTATTTTGATAAGTTATAGAGGAATACAACCATTGGAAAGGAGTCTGGGACCAGCACAGTATAGTGCATCCTAAGTCAACGAGTCATGAAGAACAGTGAAGGAAGTGAAGATATATTCTCTTTGATGGGGAATTGATACCTGAAAGGTCACTTGCCTGGAACAGTCATGTCCTGTGTGGACGCAATTGATTTCTGGTGAAACTGTCCATTCACAGCATGACTAAGAAGAGCAATTCAGTTGATTGGGAATCAAACCGGTGTTCCACTCTTCATTGGTGTCATGTGTGCTGGCATTTCAAGGCTCCTTATTGTTCATTGGTCAGTGGGGAAGGTTTGAGGTGATTTGCCGTAAACCAATGAAATCTTGAGTTGGATATAGATTCACAATGCTGATTGGGTGAACATATTTAGATGGGGTATTATCACAGTAAGTTGACTGATTCTCCCTCCATTGAGGGGGTACAGGGTTACCAAGTGGGCAACAAGGTGCGAAAGAGATGAAACAGGTCTGAGTAGATTCTCTACATTGTCTGAAACTTCAAAGCAACCGAGATGGGCTGACTGCTCACTCCTGTCAGAAGATAGTTAGGGATAAGGGAGGCCATCTGGCCCATTTTAAATCATCCGGAAGCACTGTACAGTTTTTCATTACTGCGTCCAATTGCCTCTTGAATAGTCCAAGGATGTTGATCTCTACCACTCTATCAGGAAGTCCATTTCATGTGATTATCACTGTGTGTGAAAAACTTCTGAGTATTAGTTTTAAATTTACATTTAATAGTTTGAACCTGTTCTTCTCTCAACTTATTTTCAAGTAAATTCTAAAATTCCCTTTTCATATATTTAACAATATTTGAATATATTTGTGATTATCTCTCAAGGTACCTCACACTGGCTGAAAAGCCTAAATCCCTCTGGTCTTTCCTCAGAACTGCGGTCTCTAAGAGTGGGGGTCAGCCTGGTGGTTCTCTTTACTGCTTTCATCATGTCAGTGTCAGTCTTGTGCCCTGGTACATGAACATATGTATGAACACAGTATTCAGGGTTTTCTTTGAACAGAACGCTGTACAGTTTGATCACAACCTCCTTTGTATTCAGCTGCTATTTGTGACTACAGATGTACTGCCTTCAGTGTGTGTGCAGCCAACTGATTATTTGTGTTCCCATCAAAATAATCCTTTAATATTTCTTCTATTAATTAAAACTTTTAACGGTAGGTTTGCCACACCAAAGAGGAACTGTGATTAGAGGCATTGTGGAACGGAGTCAGGGCTGCAGCACTATGGTGACAGTTCTCAAAAACTGAATGTGTCTCCTTCCAGGGAGTGTGGGTTCAAATAATTTAACCTGTGAGGTTGAAATATTTCTGTGTGTTGCTGACATTTCTCTGATGTGTATTTTGTTGGAGGGTGTTTTTACATTTATTTTTGTGCCTTATAAACTGAGTTCTCCTGCTAGCATTGAGACAGATTAAGGCATTATCACTTAATTTTTGTTTTCAGGATGATAATTAGAAATTACTTGTTCTTTCACTGGACTGATGTTTATTTCTTAAGTAGTACCAGTTTTCTATGTGAGCAACATGGCTAATGTTCTCAACATATCTTGTCACATGTTTTCATTTCACATCACAAAAATAGTAACCTTGTCATCTTTTAAGAGATAAAATAATTGAGGCATTAAGAATGAAATGTATTCAATTAATGTGTCTACACCTGGATAAAGTGTTATCTTCACTGACCAGATGGTTTGCGCAAAGAATAAACAATTGAGGCACTTTTAAGCTAACTTAATATGGGATTAGTGCCTTAAATATTTATCTGAGTGGACTGTGCATCCACTGAGTAATTGGAATGACAGACCTGGTTGATTGTGTTCTGCATTACGCCTCATATTCATGATTAGTACACAAGGAAAAGGAGATTTGTGGAGATCAGTCTGGCCTTACTTATTTCAACTGTGCACAGGAGATAGTTTGCTCCAGGGATTGTATTAGAACAACTTGGAAGCCATTTCACTAAATTGTTTCTCTGACTGTAGGAGGCAATCGCGTTTTTTTTCCAGTTGGTACTGATGTTAGCTTCAGGCTACAGTTTCCCATCCAATTAATCATAAATCTAACTTTAATTTCCAGGAGAGTCCATTTCAGTTAAATTGTAGAGCTTTTTTTATTATCTTGCGCCTCAGCAACACCAAACTCTCTTGGAATGAGACTGCAATGTGTAATGCAGTTTGTGTATGAAATCCCGTTATCTGCTATTTTTAACTAAGACACTGAGTGGAATTGTACCAACCTCCTGGTGAGGGGTTTGGGAGGGTTGCCGGGGCAGAAGATGCCAGAAAAGTGGCGGGGGGTCGTGTCTGAGTGGATATTCGATGTCTCCTCGCCAGCTGCCAAATTCTCCACTGCTGGTCAGGCAGCCGAATCAGACTGTGCAGACTGGAAGTGGGTAGTCTACTGAGCTTCTTATGTTGTTGATTGAAGACGATATTCCACTGCATTTTGAATTTTCCACTGGGCAAAGGGTTTCCACGGCATGTTAGTGACCTGTCAGCTCAAAGGAGGCGAGCAGCAGGTGAGTGTTAGCTGTAACTGATAGCCATTCAGTTCTGCTGCACTTACAAGCAAGGAAGCTCAGGGCAGAGATTGCAAGGCATGGTCTTATAGAGGATTTGCTGTGTGAAAGGCCAGTGAGGAGGGCTGTAACTGAAAGGGTGTCTCCCATTGCTGCGAGTACAGGAAATGCAGTGGAGTGGGCGTGGGATGTTTCACAGGCAGTGCACCATGAGGACTGCAAAGGGAGATGGGTGACCTGCTCAGACAAGAGGTGAGTGGGAGGGGGAGACTGCTTCAGTCACATGGAGAGGGGCAACAGCATGCAGAGGAGCACCAGAGGCTGGACACTGTGATGGGACATGGACATGGAGGGAACATAGGGGCAGGAAGGCAGGTGATTGCTGGAAGAAGGTGATACCCAGTATCACCTGTGATGGGACATGGACATGGAGGGAACATAGGGGCAGGAAGGCAGGTGATTGCTGGAAGAAGGTGATACCCAGTACAAAGGATGTATAGGCTGAGACTTAGCTTCATAGAAATGGTGAGCACCCTTGTCTCCGGAGACTGCACTTATCAACAGGTGTTTGCAGAATGCTGGAGGCGGAGTTGAGGCCTCTGGGATGTGGTGGGTACCCATTTCCTGTGGCGTTGAAGCTGACTGTTGCTCTCAATCTTT
Source organism: Isurus oxyrinchus (assembly GCA_026770705.1). NCBI lineage: Eukaryota > Metazoa > Chordata > Chondrichthyes > Lamniformes > Lamnidae > Isurus > Isurus oxyrinchus. The sequence goes on along the minus strand of JANJGN010000014.1, from coordinate 2,950,389 downwards.
TGCTACAAGGTTCTTCCAGGAATTGTCTGGAGACATTTGTGGGACCTCTCAGTCAGCAACCCATTGCTATATCAAGTAGAAGACAGATACCTCGTTAAAGAGGGCAGGGAAATACATCGGGTTTCACATCGATCAGGCAAGTCAGGCTGAGAGGTCAGTTGGATTTGGGTCCATGGCTGGATTTCCTCAGGCCCAGGGGGTGGTTATAGTCTCTACACATGTGACCATCAGGTGTCCCTCAGAGCAGCAGGAAGGGGTTCCACTCAATGTTCTGATCTGTGCAAGGTTCCTGAGAAACTGCCATGACTCATTCATATTGAGACGTTGCCTCAACTACTGAGACCATCTGAACGCCTTCATGGATGGATCTTGGGTGACAAATGGTATCCACTAAAGACATGTTGCTCACATCAGTGTGGGACCTTAACACAAAGCCAGAGGAAGCGTGCAACCCCTGCCATAAGACTGAAGGACGATCTGGCAGGCAGTGGCCTTCTGAAAGTGTGGTTCAGATGCCTAGACTGTTAAGCAGCAGCTGTCCAATGCTGCCCCTCATGGGTCTACGGTATAGTGGTGGTGTTTGCTGCATTCTGCACAGCCTGGTGCAGCAGAGATGAATAGAATGGGCAACAGTAATAAGGATGCTGTCCCCTCTGAGGAAGGGGCATCTAGACTCCGCATGCAGAAGCCATGCATGTGAGGGGACGATGGCCACTGCAAGGGAAACAAGCGGCTCCTTCATCTACTCGTGATTCAGCTGAGAACCCTTGTCAACCCAGTGGACATGAGACAGGGTCTCTCTGTTGATGCCATGGTGATAAAACTTCCTCACTCTATCAGGGATCCCGTGGTGAGAACAAGTCAAGTGCTTTGTTCACCAGAGCCCTAGATTTACTAGCTGCTATTTAATGGACACTATCTCAAAGATTCAACATCTGATAACGGGACTGGGCTAGAAAGAAAAACGCGAGGTGTCTAAATATGGATTTCGACAAATGTTAAAGTGCACGAAGCAACCACACAATGGTGTATAGGAACTAAAATGTATCCTCTGGGACACCATATTCAACTAGATGCGTTTACATGAAAGCTTCCATGTTCTTCTACATTGTCTACTCTCAGTGACTGGAGCTGACTTGGAGGCAGCCTGCTGGCCTCGCTGCTCAGGTGTGTCTCTGAGCCATATCTTCAACCAGTGCTCTAGGGTGAGGCCATTCTGTGGATGTTGACGTGCACCTCCTGCATCCTCTGGGTGGCCTGCTGCATGTGGCTCTCCATGAGGGGCATCCTTTGATGAAAGAGGTCATGTGTGCTGCCAGAGATATGGTGCCACTGGTGCTGTAGGTAGACTCCTCGATCGCCTACATATGGGAACAAGCAGCCTCTGGAAGCTCTGACACGTCTCCACACATTTCACGCTGCTGCTCCAGCAAATGTTAGTTTGCTGATGACTTCTGAGGCCTGCCACCTGCTTGAAGCTGAGCATCACTGGACCTTTCATTTATTATTGGGCCTGTGGGAGAGACAAGAGTGTTGTTATCAATGTCCATGTTCACCTGCTTCCTCCTGCTTCCTCCAGCTTCTGCATGATCCAGAGCCTCATGAAGGGTCACAGAGGCACCGCTGGAAACACTAGTAAGAAGGTTGGGGCCTGCAACTGTTGCTTTTCTCACTTTTTCTGGGCACCACACCTACCTTGCCTTCTGTGACAGGCTGGCCTGCTTCCAGTCTGCATTCTCCATCGCTTCCTCCCCCATCTGCAGTATCAGAGCTTTGAAAGGCCCATCCCTTCCCCTACGCCTTTGCTCTCCAACATTCAGTTCACTTCTCCTGCAGCTACAGAAAACAGAGCATCACATGATTCCCCCGGCATAACTATGTTTATCAGACTTCAGGAGCACCTCCAGAGAGTCATCACTGAAACGTGGAGTCTTCCTTTTGGTGCAGTTATTCCTGCACAAGTTCACTTCTGCACCCCTTCCTTTGCCTTCACTCTCTACAGGTAGTATGAGGGCTGCCCTTTACTGACACACTGACCTGTAAAAATGGTGCCATCAACCTCCTTGATGGCACTAACTCTCACTCACCATCTGTTATTGGCTGTCTCCCTCTCCAGCCAAGCACTAATTGGCTGCATAGTGGGAGTGGCCTTTGAAATCTCACCACTCGTCCTGCAAGGTGGAGGAACTTTGAGTCAGTCACTAAAATCTAGCCCATTATTCTATTTTGCAAATGTTTCAGCTCATTTTAAAAGATTAGTGGCTAGCTAGGACTGATCAGATGGTAATCTGGTTCAGGGCTTTGTTTAATTACAGTTATTTCCTTTGAACTGAATAGAACCTATTTATGTGCCAACATTTGCTCTGTGATGCTGACAACCATTATGCTTCATAAGTGCATTCAAGACCCTAGCTTCTGATATACTCATCATTCAAGTATTGTGCTCATTTAGGCTGAAGATGAAATTCATCCTCATAATGTATTCCACTGTATCCAGTTTCATTATTGTCGCTTGCCTCTATACTCTATGTAGTTCAATATCCTCCTTCCTATGAGCTTGTGACTAGTCATGCATAGTCCTTCAACTGTGTTTGTTATTTTACCCTTCCTCCTAGAATTGTTTTAGCCAAGGCTCTACAGTCATTTCATGTGTAGTTGTCTCACTAAATTCTGAAATATAATCACACTGGATTGTAAAATTCAACAGCATTACCTAAAAATTCTGCTGCTGAGCTTGTTTTATTTTCGGAACTTTAAGTTCTTTATGTCATCACATGACTAATGGGTTTCTTGTAATTCCATGCTTTTCTTGCCAACTGTCAAGTATAATGCTTCACTTCTCTTGTCTCCTGTGTATTGCTCATTGCCAAAGGCATCTTTATGACCTTCTGTTCATCCAATTTAACTTGACATGGTAATGGCCATTCTTCATTAAAGAAGATTATTGTCGAAGAGAAAGCCTTAAAGTAGTTGTGGCAAGGGTGAATCACAGATGTGAAGCAATGTTTATGATTGGACCAAATTCAATGTGGGACTATTCATTCACTTCCAGCTTTTTTTGAATATGTGCGGTTTATTCTACCTGTATCTGTGTCTGTCAAACACCAGCTGTATTGCCTTGCTGGGTTGAAATGCTTGTTGATCCAGCACCTCTCAATGGGCAACAGTGCCACAGGTGTTTAGGAAATTGGAGACACACAGCAACCATTAAAAATGGATATTCCACAGATAAAACGTAAATTAAACTAAACGAAACTCTGATTTAAACATTCCAATCAAAGTTTCTATACTATTCTGCTTACAAACAAAATACATTTGGCCTTCATATCACAACATTGGACCTCATTGATGAAATTGATATACTCGTTACCTTAGAGACAAAGATATAGACCAGTGACCAATGGCATCTCATGCCTGTGTAAGCTGTTTGCGAGAACAGTCCAACAAAATCTGACTGCCTGTTCTCTGTTAATCCCTTTCTTTATTCTCTTTAAATTTACTTATTATCACTGGCCTTTACTGTTCCAGTGGATATAAACCCAGTGTCTCAAATCTGCTTTCTTAATTATTGATTCCTTTCCTGGTAGCATCTTGGCGACTCTACACTGTACCCTCTCCAGTGTTTCCATTGTGCGTTGCCAAACTGTACACACTACTCAAGATATAGCCTTGCCATCATAACTTTATAATTAGCTGTTTGTTTTCATGCTTTCTTCCCCCCATTTATGAAACTTACTTTGATAGTTGCCCTTTATATTGCTTTTTACCTACATTCTTGTGTTCATGTCTTTGAGCCCCTGAGTTCATCCACACTCTTCTATTGACTGTATACCCTCATTTCTTGTTAACCCTCCCAAAATATATTCCATGACTCCTCAGTACATTAAATTTCAGTTACCACCTATCTGTGCATTCCACTAACCCATCCATGCCCCCCCCCTGAGGTTTTTGCAGCCCCTTTTTCTTATTTCTTAGGCAGTCCCTCACGATCGAGGATGACTTGCTTCCACTTCAATTCGATGTTTTCAGATGTGGCTGTCAAGTCCAATGTGCAACCTGCAAATTCTGCCAAATGTGGGGCAGGTGGTGCTTAAAGGGGTGAGTAGAGAGGTTGTTTGGAGATTTGTGCACTCTCTCCTACGCCTCAAGGTTGCTTCTGTGTGCACCTGATGAAGTCTTTCAATGTGTTCGGTGCCTTCCCAAATAAACCTTCTCCGTTTTGGTCGGTCACAGACCAGGGATGGTGGATATGCTTGACCTCTCCAGGGATGCGTTGAGGACATCCGCAAAGCATTCCTGCTGTCCTCCTGGGAGTTTCCTGCCACAATCAAGTTCTGAGTCAAGCAGTTGCTTCAGGAATCGAGTGTCAAGCATACGAATGACACATCCTGCCAAATGAATCTGGTTTTAAGTGATTAGCACCTCGATGTTGGCTTGGGAGAGGATGCTGCAGTAGGACTTCTCTTCTTGCCACCTGCTTTGGAGGATCTTGTAGAGGCACTGCTGCTGGTACTTCTCCAGTGCTTTGAGGTTCCGACTGTAGGTGGTCGAAATCTCTGAAGGATTTAGGAGGGCCAACATAGGCACACTCCCACTCGCTGACCAGAGAGTCAATCTGACCGAGTGTTGGCAGGACTTTGCAGAGTTTGATCCAGATGAAGCTCTGCTGTCTGCAAGCCTCCCGCAGTTTCAGGCTGTTTGCCTAGAAATGGACAGTGGAACTGTTAATTAAATTGGTTACCCTGCCAGCCAAGCTTCTGCTTCTGCTTTCGTTGCATCAGCATCACAGACTGATATCCGTAGTCCCCCAGCTCCCTCACTTGCCTTAGGTGAATGAAGCCAACACATTATGTGTGAGTAGTTCTAGTGTGTTTCCATTGCCTTCAGTTATCTTGGTGTGCAGGAAACATCATTCCTCGAGCTGGTCCCTCTGCATCGATTACCCTTACCCAAAACATTGCCCTGGTTATTTCAGCACAGTTCAGCCAAAGGTGGCATAACTGGTGCAAAGGATTGTGGAACTTTAAGCTCAGTTTGCACTCAGCTTAACTTGTTTCCATGATCTTTGGCTCAGGTTTTATAGATTTCACACTGGAAATGGGCTGTTGCCACAAAACTAGCCACTGTTTCTGGGTAATTTGATCATCGTTGGGATTTTCCACTGATTGGATTCATTTGCAGGCCTTCAGGGTGATTTAACAATTCAGCTGGTTCTTTTGGCTACAAGAACACTAAAACATACTTCTAAGAAGTTTTTAAATGCCATTTTTGTTTTACTAAGAAACTGACTAATGTACCCCAATATAACTGGAGTTTCGTCTATTTTTAAGGAGTGAATTTCAGTAATTTAAGGTAGGGTTACTCAGAACTGGGGAATTGACACTGACGAAAATGCTTACTTTTTGTGATAAACTCATTTTTGTCTGTTTTAATTAAATATCAAGGTACTATTTTCATTAGCTGAAAGAAAAAAATTTAGAGCAAATTTATAAATTATGTTTTAATTTAGGCAGAATTTGTGTTTGGAATTATGCAAATTAGTTTGAGTGGAAAGGATTGGCGGAGGAGAATACATCACTAAATGACCATAGGAATTGACAGTTGAACCCAAAGTGGAAATGCTACACCTGCACGTTCTATGGATTTAACCTACTTACATGCTAAATTCAGCTTCATCGCATTATCTGACTTTGAATGGGCCCAGCAGCCAAGTCATAAAAACGATCAGTGTCATATAATTTATTCTTGGGACATGGATAAAGCATTTTTTAAAACAGTTTGAGAGCTGGGGAACATGCGTGCATTGTATTGAAGAATGGATGATTGGACATGTTGTTGCAAATCTTTGCATGCAGTTTGGGATGGCACAAGATTCAGTACTTCTGTGCGTGTTGTGTGAAAAGAACCTTATCAAGCTAGCTTCAAGAATACCTTACAGACACTCTGTCACCTACTGATTTGAGACCACCTTCTACATAATGACCTTCCTAGAAAGTACAGTTCAGTCATGCTCGTCTTTCCGAAGTTGTGTTTTCATGTTTTCCTCTGTATTGTGAAGATATTTTCTTTCTTGTTAGTAACTCTCTTTTACTCACTGTTTTAGGAGGAAATTTTCAATTATGTCCACAATATGTTGTCCATACCTGGCTACAGTGCTGAAGAGAAAGAGTCTGTGTGGAATAAAACCATGGAACACATCAAGGTAGCTCTCTCAATCAATTTAAAATGATTTTAACCTAATGAAAAGATGGAATTGCATTCTGCTTTATGTACATTGTAGTATTGTGTTTTTGTTAATGGAATTGTGCATATTTGACTTTACTTTATGGAGGGAGACACTGCAAGGTGAGCCAAATCAAACTGAGATTGTATTAACCTGTTAGTGCTCAGAACCACATCTGGAAATTCTGGAACCCACCATAGTGGTGAGTTTTGTGTGTTTCAGGTTGTCTAAATTAATGGTAAATACTATCATTTTCTTCCTTTTTGGCACCGACTTAACATCTGTTTGTCATGGTATACAAATAGCCATACGTGTCATTGGCTAAATGTTTTGTCTGCAGCTGATACAATGATAATATAAGCACAGTATTTGTTCCGTTATCACAGCGACACGCTGTTGCCACTTTGTTAAGGCATCCTGTTCTGTCGATCATACACCAAAGACATTACCGGTTTGTTTCTGGAAAAACAAATTCACTATTTATTAAATTTCAGGACTTGGTGCCTATCAATCCTTCAAAAGCAGCTGAACTGGTGGCGGTACATTTCTCTACAGAGCTCCAGGTGATCGTGAACCAGTTAGAGGTAAACCAATGTTTGAAAGTAATTGTTCTGTTTTTCTGTAAAAAGATGCCCTTTTATAAATTTATCTTTGATAGAGGGCACCTGAGAGAGCCATGAATGTCAGTCTAGGAAACTAACAAAATCTGGACAATAGCTTCAATGAAATCTGATGCAGCTGACTCAGAAAGCTGATGTCTGAAGGAGAAATCAAGGCGCAAAACTGGTTCAAGTATTTCGCAGGAGGTCCAGGGCATTAAAAAAAAACAGTTCTTGAAATAAAAGTTACACATTCTAGTTAATTTTAGGCACCTATATACTTTGTCTTCCCTGACCAAAGCAGCACTCCCAGTTACTATCCCAGTTACTGTCTTCCTCTCCCTCCTCCTTTTCCCCTTTCCCATTTACCCCTTCCTCTGCCGCCCACTATCCTCTCCCTGTACTACCTCCCCTCCCTTTGCCATCCATCCTGTTGTACCCCATCCCACCCTTTGTGTGTTCTATCATGTCTTGTACTTTACAATTGCTGGTTCGAAGTATAATGGTGAGATTTGTATGCTTTAGGTTGTCTAAATTAATGGTTTTTATAAGGCACACTTCTTGCTGTGACAGAAAAACTCAGTTCCAGTGATCAAGCTTCATAACGACCATTGGAACTTGCTTTACCATTTTATCTGGGTATGTTATGGGAGAGGATGTTTTTGAAGAACATTATCTTAGGGATTGCATAGTCCCTATCTGTGAGACTTTTACCAATATTTGTTTCCCTGAAAGAAGTAAGAATAATTAAAGATAATGATAATGCAAGCTTTTAAAATACTGAAAGGAGTGGATAACATGGTTGTAAACAAGTTACTTATTCTTCACTGGGCAGAAGTAGAGCGTGCAAGCATAATATTAATGAGCTTCAAATGAGAGGTGAGATGTAAGGGAAATATTTGTCGTCACTGAACTTCTGTGTGTGGAATAAATCCAGTTAATGTTCTGCCAGTTAGTACTTATAAAAATAGTTGGACGAATAGTTGTTTAGCAGTAACTAATGATTAGGAGGGGTAGCACAGATAGAGTGAATGCTTTGAGCTCTGACAGGAAAACAAAGCAACTGAAGATTGCAAACGTTCTGGAACTCCTTGCAATTAAACAAAGGGACATTTCTTACAGAGCGACAGTAAACCAATGCCCTGAACATGATGGTGCCTGAGCTGCTCAATGCATAGACCTGCCATGCTGAGGCTCCATTAGATAGATTTCTCATGCTTCATTTACCTCTGGGGCAGAACAAGAAACTTGGCGCGACCTCTCTTCAGGAAATGAAATGGGTTACACAGCGCCCATGGAGGTGCATGGGCTTGGATCTTTGAAGGTGGCAGGGCATACTGAGCAACTAGTTAGCAAAACAGGATCTTGGGCTTCATAGGTAGAAGTATTGAGTATAAAAGGAGGGAAGTTATGCTGAACCTTTGTAAAGGTCTGGTTAGGCCCAGCTGGATTATTGCGTCCAGTTCTAGCCACCACACTTTAGGAAGGATGAGAGGGCGAAGAAGAGATTTACCAGAATGGTTCCAAGAATGAAGTATTTTAGCTCCAAGGTTAGATTGGAGAAGCTGGGGTTGTTCCCGTTGGAGCAAAGGAGATTGAGAAGAGATTTGATAGATGTGAACAAGATTGTGACAGTTTTAGACAAGGAAAGGCTGCTCCCATGAACTGATGGCACAAGGGCTAAAGGGATGCATATTCAAGGTTTTGGACAAGAGATGCAGAGAATGATAGGCGGAGGAATTTTTTTACTCTCTGCCTACGAGGGTGGTGGAAGCAGAGGTGGCCAATGATTTCAAAAGGAAATGCGTGGGTGCTTGAGGGAATTAAAATTGCAGGGCAACGGGGACGCGGTGGGACAGGATTGCTCCACAGAGCGCAGCACAAACCCGCTGGACCAAATTGAAACTTCCTGGGTCGTAAATGACTTTATGGCTTGTGGAAGAAAATGCCTTGGTTGACTAGATGGTCTTTTTAGGTCCACAGTTATTCCTATTTATACAAATGAAGGACCTTATTTAAAAGAAAAGGGTGAACGCCCCTCCTTGAATTTTTATTTTTCAAAGATATATTCTTCGTTTGTTCAACTTCCAGTGCAACTGAAGAAGCTACAATCTGAATGTCAAGAAAATAATTGCTTTTGAATTTCATTTCCTTATGGGAATGCTAGGATAAATTAGGAATTTATTATCATTTATGTCGACGTATTGATATCTGCGAGTTTATACAACTGTTTATTCCATTTGGCAGCCAAACATTCCACAGATACATCTCTAAACACCATCTGTTCCCCAGTGTCTATGCTGTGTTTTAAAATAATTCACTTATGTGCTGAGATTGAAAACATAAGGAAGGATATTGGATTACTTGGTCTTTGTACATGTTTCAATTCCTATTTTTATCAGTTTGATCTTCCACCTGCTACGTTCTTATAAGAAGAACCTGGTTTTGCTGCTAGATTAAGGAAGGTGTAGGACAGGCATGACTCAGGCTGTCTCTGGGACAGTGTTTGGTGTTGTACAATCAGATGCTGTGATGGGAGAGGTATGATCTTCAATGTGCAAAAGGCCCTTTTCAAATAACTGAGTTTCATTAGTGCTCCCTCTCGATTTGCTTTCGAGGATGAAGCAGAATTCAAGGAGTGAGCTGTTCTGCAAATGATGAGATATTCTCGAATGCCCATCAGGACCAAGCACAGTTGCTTTTCCTACAATGAATATGCAAAGTAGTAAAAGTGCCAGTATAGAATTAGGAACATCATAGTATTTTAATGTAGCTGTTGTAGTGGTGGGATCACCATTTGTGGTTCCAAATCTCTCTCTCTCTCTCTCTCTTTTTGGTAGTCCACGTGTGAGGCAGAAATAACAAACCTTTTTAAAATGTATTTTGTTGAAGGGTAAAAAGCCATACCGTAATGAGATAAAGCTTTAGGAAGATCATATTGTGTTATATGCACCATGACCATTGACACATTTCTTCTCACTTCATCATGTTATGTTTGGATCTGACGTAGTTTTGTAGTTACATAGGGAGAAGATTTTTTTAAAAATTACCTCCAGCATATTGATTGCTCACCCATTAACATGTCCAAAATACCTAACAGTATGCAGCAAAATGGAAAAGAGGAAAGGAGTGGACTAGTCTTAATGTTAATGTTTTCTTCAAATTGGTCACTACTTGTAGAATTTAACTTTTGTGAGAAACATTTGCTATTTGTAATCATAATTGCGTGCGGTTCTGGAACCCGCATTATAAGAAGGATGTGATTGCACTGGAATGATTGCAGAGGAGATTTACCAGGATGTTGCCTGGGCTGGAGAGTTTTAGTTATGAGGAGAGATTGGATAGACTAGGGTTATTTTCCCTGGAGAAGAGGAGATTGAAGGGGGACATGACTGAGGTGTATAAAATTATGAGGGGCATAGATCGGGTAGACAGGAAGGAACTTTTCCCCTTGGTGGGGGTTCAATAACCAGGGGGCATAGCTTTAAGGTAAGGGGCAGGAGGTTTAGAGAGAATGTGAGGAAGAATTTTTTCACCCAGAGGGTGGTGGGAATCTGGAACTCACTGCCTGAAAGGGTGGTAGAGGCAGAAAACCTCATAACATTTAAGTATTTAAAGTGCACTTGCGATACGCTGGCATACAAGGCTATGGGGCTAGTGCTGGAAAATGGGATTAGAATAGTTAGGCACTTGTTTGACCGGTGCAGACTCGATGGGCTGAAGGGCCTTTTTCTGTGTTGTGGACCTCTGTGACTATGGTCATTATTCATTTTGGCTACAGCAATAGCAACTACAATTTGGATTCATATAGCATAATATATTAACGTAACAAAACAGTCCAAACCAATTTTTAAATGCATTATGAAACAAGGTACGACAATGAGCCATGTAAGGACATGTTAGAGCAGATGACCAAAACCTTGGTCAAAGAGAAAGGTTTTAAGGAGTGTCTTAAGGGAGGAAATTGAGGTAGAGAGGCGGAGAGATGGAAGGAGGGAATTGGAGAGTTTGGGGCCTAAGCAGCTGAAGGTATAGTCGCTAATGGGAGAACGATTAAAATTGGGAATGCTAAAGGGGCCAGAATTAGAGGAGTGCAGGTATCTCAGAGGGTTGTGGAGCTGGAGGAGATTACAGACATAAGGAGGGACAAATTAATGGAGGGATTTGAAAACAAGGATAAGAATTTTAAAATGAAGACACTGCTTAACCAGGAGCCAGTGTAGGTCAGTAAGCACAGGGGTGATAGGCGAATGCCTAGGTGATAGGTGATAGTGCGAGTAAGGACATGGGCAGCAGAGTTTTGAATGAACACAAGTTTTCAGAGAGTAGAGTGTGGGAGGCAGTCTAGGACTACATTAGAATAGTCAATTCGGGAGGTAACAAAGGCATGGATGAGAGCTTCAGCAGCAGATGAGTTGAAACAAGGGTGGAGTCAGGCGATGTTACAGAAGTGGAAATGGGCGGTTTTAGTGACAGTGCAGATAAGTGGCCGAAAGCTCATTTTGCTGTGAAATAAAGCAGTGAGGTTGCAAACAGTTTGGTTCAGCCTCAGAGTGTTGGCAGGGAGAGGGTTAGAGTCAGTGGCAATGGAATGGAGTTTGGAGTATGGACTGCGGGCAATGACTTCTGTCTTCCCAATATTTAATTGAAGGAGATTTCTGCTTATCCAGCACTGGATGTCAGACAAGCAGTCTGGTAACTTAGCAATAGTGGAGGGGTCAAGAGAGGTAGTGGTGAAGTAGAGCGTGCATGTGAAAACTGAAACAAGAACAAAAATACCTGGAAAAACTCAGCAGGTCTGGCAGCATCTGCGGAGAGGAACACAGTTAATGTTTCGAGTCTGAATGACCCTTCAACAGAGCTGATGTGTTTTCAGATAATGTTGCTGAAGGACGTTATTTTGATGAGAAACAGAAAGGAGCAAATGATGGATTCTAGGGGAAACGAGAAGTATCTGTGTGGGAATAGGAAGAGAAGCCATTGATACCGATTCTCCAGCTGTAATTTGATAAGAATGGAAACAGGCACGTGCAGCCCCACCCTGCTGGATAATAGTGGAGAGGTGTTGGAGGAAGATGGAGTAACCAGCTGTTGTCAAAGGCTGCACACAGGTCAAGGAGGACGAGAGGGAAAGTTCACAAAGGATGTCATTTATGACTTTGATAAGAAGCTGCTTCGGTCCTGTGGCAGGGGCAAAAACCTGACTGGAGAGATTCAAACATGGAGTTCCGGGAAAGATGGGTATGGAGGTGACTGCACGTCCAAGGACTTTGGAGAGGGATGGTAGGTTGGAGATGGGATGGTAGTTTACAAGGATCGTGGCGTCGAGGGCTTTTTTGATGAAGGAGGAATAACATCAGATTTGAAGTAGAGAAAACCATGAACAACATCCAGCTAACATTGGGGCAGGAAGGAATGCAGGGTGGACACTGGTTTAGTGGGAATAGTGTCAAGAGAGCAGGAGGTGAGCATTATAGACAAAGTGAACTCTGAGAGGGCATGAAGGGAGTTAAGGGAAAAACTAGAGAAGGGAACAAATTCATGGCTGGGCAAGGGGGACCTTTAGCAGATGTTTGGCTAGGTGTACTAAGGGAAGGGGAGAATGATGCAGAGGCAGCTGATTGGATAGACTCAATTTTAGTGGTAAAAATATCCATGTGCTGTACTCAATTGTTTTTGGAGGTGGAGGTTTCCAGAGAAGAAACTGGGAGTTCCCTTTGTATTCCACGATAACCCGAGAGTAGTGAACAGTAATAGTTTTATTGGGGCTAGGGTGTTGATGGTGGTGGCTGAGGGTGTGGCTGAGCAGACCTGGAGTTGCAGAAAAATCATGGTGAACAAAAGGCCAAAGGCTAGACATTTGGGAATTTTATGGTGCATTATAAGTGAATTAATGAAAACTGTTTCCCGGGGTGGGGAAGTGGGGCTTGGAAGGGGAAATGGGATGTGAGCAGAGAGCAATACCACTAAGTAATCCGAGATGACCTTATGATGATGGGTAGTGAGGCTATGTGAGATGACCAGGTCAAACAGATGGCCATGAATATCAGTTATTTACAGACTATATCAATGACTTGGATGAAGGGACCAAATTTATAGTTGGTAAATTTGATGATGACACAAAGATAGGTAGGAAAGTAAGTTGTCAAGATGACATGGGAATCTACAAAAGGATTTGGATGATTGAGTGGAAAAAAATTTGGCAGATGGATTATAATGTGGTATATGTGAACTTGTCCACTTTGGCAGGAAGAATAGGAAAGCAGCATATTATTTAAATGGAGAGAGATTGCAGCACTCTGCAGTACAGAGGGATCTGGGTGCCCTGGTGCATGAATCACAAAAAGTCAGCATTTGGATACAGTAAATGATTAGGAAGGTAAATGGAATGTTGTTGTTTATTCCGAGGGGAATTGTATATATAGAAGTAGAGAAGTTTTATTGCAGCTGTACAGGGACTTGGTGAGACCACATCTGAAATACTGTATGCAGTTTTGGCCTCCTTAATTAAGAAAAGCTATAGTTGCATTAGAAGCAGTTCAGAGAAGGTTCACTTGACTGATTCCTGGAGTGAGGGGGCTATCCAATGGGGAAGGGTTGTACAGGCTGAGCCTGTGTCCATTGGAGTTTAGAGGATTGAGAGGTGATCTTATTGAAAATTATGAGATCCTGAGGGGCCGTGACAGGGTGGATACTGAAAGGTGTTTCTCCTTATGGGAGAGACTTGAACTAGGAGATACGGTTTAAAAATAAGGGGTCTCCCAATTAAAACTGGGATGAGAAATTCTTTCGGTGGGTTAGTCTGTGGAATTCTCTTCCCCAGAAAGCAGTGGAGGTTAGATCATTGAATTTGTTCAAGGTGGAGCGAGGTAGATTTTTGATTGAAGAGGAAATCGAGGGTTATGGTATGGCAGACAGGATCTTGTTGAGTGGCCGAGCAGGTTCGATGGGCCAGTTGGCCTATTGCTGCTCCTATTTCACTTGTATTCTTGTGTGAATATGGGCTGGGGAGTTTACATGGAGGGAGAGATTTAGGGAGGACAGGAGAGAGAACTTATAAATTGAGATGGAGGTTAAAATCACCGAGGATGAGCATGGTGTAGGAGAGGTTGGTCAATTTGTGAATCACTCAGGCTTCTGGTCAGAAGTGAAGTGTTTTGTCTTAATCACCAACACAAAGTTAAAACAGCAGCCCTTCATATTTCTACAGCCTTGAGTAATGCAGCCTGCTTTCACTGAGAACATAGCTTCTTGTGGGACATCTTAAACTTCCTACCAGAATGAGATTATTTTAAAGAAATCTATGTCACAACACACATCACCTTGGGTGATCAGGAATATGGGATTTCCATCACCATGTCTGTGAACAGCAACTTCAAAGACGTCATCACAAAGGCAAAGTTTTCTTTATTTGTTGTTGAACTGTTGTTAACTGATTAGCTGTCTCTCTCTCCCTGAGAGGCAAACATCACTCAAGCACGACGGCCAAACCTAGGCCAGAATGTTACGGTTGGCGTGCAGGCTCGGCAGGAGTGGTCGGGAAGCTGACCGCCTCTGCGATCAGCTCCACGTCGCCATTTTACGCGGGTGGGCCAATTAAGGCCTGCCCTGCATGGATCGTGAGAGGTAGCGCTGAGCGCTGCCTGTGCGGGCAGGGGGGAGGAGGGAGAGCCGGGACTGGTGCACAGTTCACGCATGCGCACGAAAGAACTCTTCAATCTCCCTGGGGCATGGAGCTGCATCAGGGAGATGAAGCACTGTTTAAAACAAATGAATAAATACAGTAAAAATTGAATGAAACATGTTCCCGCATGTGACACAGTCATGTTTTAAATGTCAAAATAAAGGTTTTATTTAATTAGTATTAGCTTTAAGAAGCCTCATCCTGCTTGTGGATGAGATTTCCTAAATAATGTAAAGGCCGCTTGGCCTTTTTGCCTGCCCCGCCAACTGTTAAGTTGAGCGGGCAGTGTAAAATTCAGCTTAATTAGGTGCTTAATGGCCTCAATAGGCCTTCCCACTATCGGCGGAAGCGCAGCCGACTCCAGCGCCTGCCCGCTGAACGAAATACCGCACGAGTGTGCGGTGACGTTGGGATGCACGCCCAGCATCGTCACATGTCATATTACGTTCCGGCATGTCAGGCACGCGCCCACACGCCAAAGGTAGGATTCTGGCCCTAGAATCAGCTAACTGATGGACTTGTCAGTCGCACTGAGAAGAAGCAGGTAAAGAAAAGGTTGAGGTGTAGTTTAGCTGTTTCTATTCTACAATGGCACAAAGTCTGTAGCTCCTGTCAGCACGTTGTGCAAAAACTGGGTGAAGATTCGGAGTGTTCAGCAGGTCTATCCCTGGAACGCTCGCGAAAGTCTTGAACTTATGCCCACAAAGTCAGCTTCATTGTGCGCCAAGCTTGGCACTCTTCTAATCTTCTTGTACATGCTGGCTCTCGGAAGCAGCATTCATAGGCAGTGGAGACCTTACTTGACCCTGAATTCAACTTCACACTCCACGTTTGTCCAAGCACTAATGCCATCTATTTATACCTCCACAACAATGTGCTGAGTCTGTCACTAGTCACCCTCACAATTGCTCATTTTGCTATCAGATGCGTGATTAGAGGGATTATTTTCACCCATAAAGTTGTCTATGTTGGATCAACATTCACAACTCTGTGGAGTTGAATAATGGGCTACTCACTGACTTCTTCCAGTCTGTGCAAGTTCTAACCTTTCCATTACTGGCATTCCATTCAGTACTAGGTTCAATTCACTGATCACTCCTGTATTTGTCAGCCAACATTGACTCGTTTCTCCAATATATTGATTTTTCAATTTTTGTCTTCATCTGCAAACCTCTCTCTTACCTCACTTTATCCTTTCCCTGTAACTTCTCCTGCCCTCCATTTCAACTCCCACCCTTTACCATTCTATACCTGGATGACTTTCCATCCTCCTTGAAAGGGAAGGAAAGTCTGTAGAAATATTATTGCAGCTGATAATATGGCAGCTGGCTAACGGGCTAGAGTGCGTTGAGTTCCCATGCCCTGTGGCATTGAACATGGAAACCACGGAGGCTCGAGTCATGCAGTATGTCCAAGTGTGGTTGCAAGTGGATGGGGTGGGAAGTGTCTGCTGGCTGTTGGCACCTAGTGATTTGCAAAACTTTATGATCGATGCATCCAAAACATCAGTAATGCAAGAATAATTAGATATCACATTCTGGGGGCTGTCTGACGAGGTCACTTACTTCATACGGAGCACTACACAGTAACTGAGAAGAGCTGACAGGATTAGCACTGTGCAGGTTGCAGCTTTGACCTAACTATTCAAACCCCTCTCTCATTTTGGAGAGAAGATAAACAATTCCAGAGAGTTTTGATTCATTTTTAATTAAATGAAGAGTGACCCTACATCTAGGTGCAGTTATTTTTTTCGCTAAAATCAGGCTCATTGCTTTGAGTATTTATGCTTACCCAGGGCTTCATCTCAGTTGTATTGCTATCATTAATTGTGACTGGAAAATGTTTAATTAGTGTACTGTAGAATATGCTTAAATAGACATGACACACCCACATAATCCCTCCATGTGCCAATTAGATAATGATTATGAATGTAATACAAATTTTAATATTTCATTTGCAAGCTGTCATTCTTTTGCACCTGCATATTATCTTCCACTTTGGGCAGATGTATTCTGCCTCATCAGCTGAGTCTCAAAAACATCCATATTTATTTACTTCCACAAAAATCATTTGAAGGGAGTTGGCATGAAGCACTGGCATTCACCACAAATCAATGTTGTTATTTTCCAGGTTGGCTTAGTGCCTGCATATTACACGTTCACACTAACTACAGCTGTTTCCAATGGTAAAAGCTTGCCAGTAATTTATTGCACATTATATTTCTAAAATCTTGGGATGTTTACCAGTAATTGTGTCCTTAAACGCAGTGGAACGCCCTGGTTGTCAAATGCTGATCTTGATACCTCATGTTTTAAAATCCATTTTCATACAGGAGCTATAGCAACTATTCACCACAGCAACAGGTCAGACTTAAAAAAAAAAAATATATATTGAAACTCCCTCTGCCACTAATGAATCACAGCCAAAACCATGGCAATTTCAGAATTTAAACAGTGGCCAAAACCATAATTCATGATGAAGCAGTGACGCAATATTTCTTAAGCAGGCTATGTTACAGGTTCATATTTTCCCTTTTAGTGATGAAGTTAGGAGTATTAAAAAAATTGGGGGCAATTGGGATCGACTAATGTCCATTATAATAGATTAATACCCTGGGGAATTTGCTTCCTTACTTTGAGAGATTTTCAAAGCTTTATCTTGAAGCTTTATGAGTGGATATTCAGTGTCTACAAGAGCGTGAGTTATGAATAGCCTATGACATTGTGTGCGTTCTATCTGCCTTTTAGAAGGGTGTCCTTAATGGGACAAATTAAGTTTTTTCTTAATCTGTTCTTCATTATAAATCTCCCTTTTTTATTCACAAAATGTGTTTGTGTAATGATGGGAATCTGAAAGCTGCCGTTTCAGCTGCTCAATGATTGGACAGTCAATAGTGTTAAACATTTTAAGCTATTAAACTGAATACAATATTGTACTTATTTGCTTGCAACTTGAATTGATTATTGTGCAGAGAAAGGGGAAGTGATAAGAAATGCTGGTTGAACCTTGAAGAAAAGGATAGGAAAATAAAGAGAGTCTGCAGAATTAAAATGGACACAACCATTGGTAAATATTATTGGGTGGTTTTTTTAAGTGCATTTTGCCCAAAATTGGCCAAACCAGTGGGAAAAAATCGAGGAATTTCAACTGCAAATTTCGTTTGGCGTAAATAGAGTTTGCACAATCTTTTGCATTAGTTTTTAAAACATTGCGCTTGATGGTGGTTCCACCCACAAAACTCGCCATGCCCCTGGATCGTATTAATCACCACCGTGAGTTTTCTGTAATCGAGTCTGTCTGCAGGAGGTTCTTAAAGTGAAGCTTATTACAGCATCAGGGCACTAAAAGTTATGTTTTGAAAATTGTATTGTTTAAAAATTTACTGAGAAACTGACTATCGTACACCAGTGTAACTGACAAATGGTGTTAAATTGTTTTTGATGTTTGGTAATTTCGATCCAGAAAACTCGCAGATGGTGGACTAGACACTCTGATTCGAATGATTATTTTGTGTTAAACCCATTTTCAGTTGTATTAATCAACTGCACCGGGTTACCACTCTTAAATATATCGAGGAATATTTTTTAACCCATTTGTTAATTTGAAGCACTTCTAAATCACTGCCTGTTTGCTCTGGTGATATGCAAATATGAAACTTCAGCAAGTAGCTCAATCCTGGGTGCCATTTGTGCCCGATTGCCAGTCTGTGTCTAAGATGTACACCCTTGGTTTATGTATGGAGTGCTCCTCTTCACTTCCCTTCCTCTTCTAACGTTCTGTGAAGCTTTTGATTACCAGAGAGTGAAACACAGTGGATGGTGCTTTATTGTTTTCTTGAAGGAGAACCCCGTTTCTGAATTTAATATAGAAGATTTTCTCGCAACAAGTGACGATTAGGGCTGATGACTGATTTCTTGTGAAATAAGGTTGTCTTTTCTAAACCCCTTGTTATGCTCAGTCCCGCACCATGTATAACTCCACCCCACCCCCCCCCCCCCACTCCCCATCCCCATCCCCTCCAAACAGGATAAGTGTGTTATCAGTGTATTCTCATGTCTCTAACAATGTTTACTCTGAATTAGGTGATGCCAAATTTGGTTTTTCACTCAATTATTTTTCCTAAACACCACTGCTCATCAGATGGCCTGGCAGATTGAAAGATTCTTAAATTGACGATATCCTATACTCAGCTACTCTCTGGCACAACAGGTTAGTTCCCTGTTTACCAGAGAGATTCCTTTTAAGTTTGCATAATCAATAACGTGTCCAATTGTTCAGGTTTGAAATAGTACAGACTGACATATGACTTTGCTGGACTTTATCGGTGTTATATTTCATCCATTGGTTCCTGAAGTACTTGTGGCATCGTGGGAATTTAAATTTAGAACCGGAGGAAAAGATTCAGCTTTTTGCAAAGTACAGGTTGTGCCAGAGGAAAAGAAACACTGTCAACATCTCGCCCATTGCTTGGATGTTGTCAGTTGTTTATGGTTGTGCATTTAATAGGTTGCTCAGAGCCCCTGTAGCTGTAAAACATAATTCAGTGCTAACTACAGCTATCCAATTAGAAGTAATCTTTAATTTCCCTTTATGGTCACTGTTAGCAATTGTACTGCTCTAGGTGATGTGTTTTTTTTAAATCAACTGAGGGTGACATTAAAGGATAGGTGTGTGTGAGAATATAATGGAAATTGGTACATATTGTCAACATTGGCAGATGGTGCTGAATATTCCACAATTATTTTTAAATGTGTGTGCTGGGACTTTCTAATCATTGAATTTATGATGAAGCTCCAGGGTATGTTATTCGGAAATGACCTATTGACCAGTAGTTCTTGCTTTAAACTCTTGTTTTTAGTATATTTGGAACGGTGGCGAGGGGTGGAATCTTGTTGGAAGAGAGCAAATCCGTGGAAACCTGAAATTAGATTAAGAAATAGAGATGAAGTTTTGGTGCCAGGAATTCAAAAAGCAGGAGTGGAATAGTTGGAGGGAGAAGAGTTGGCATAATATAACTAATACCTCCATTCTTGTATTGCGGTGCCGAATGTCTCTAAAGCACTTCATTTCACATAACAAATTACTTTTGGAGTGGGGTGATTGTTATGCAGGCAAGTGTATTAGTTTTGCTGCACAAGCGGCAATATTTGCGATAAATATCAAATCTATCACTGATCTCGAAGACTTGTAGGGCTGGTGGAGATAGAGCAGGGAGCGGTGAGGCATGGAGGGATTTGAAAACCAGAATGAGCATTCTAAACTTGAAACATTGTTGGGCTAGGAGCCAGTGTAAGTCAGTAAGAACAAGGTTGATGAGTGAAATTAGACAGTCTTGATGTTGGAGCGGACACTTGGGTAGAAGCTCATCTCGGAACCAAACACAATTTCAAGGTTGTGAATGGTTTAGAGTGAGAATGGAGTTTGTGTTAGAGACAAGAAATAATGGCTTCGGTCTTCCCAATATCTGGTAGGAGGAAATGTCTGCTTCTACTGGATGTTGGACAAGCAGTTTGGAAAAGGGTTCGAGAGAGGTGGTGATGAGGTGGAGCTGGGTGTCGTCAGCCTCAATGTGGAGCTTGATGTGTTTTCAGATGATGTTGCTGAGGAGCAGCTTGTCGATCCTTGGAGTGGGTGGGGTGGGGGGGAGGCATCAGAGGTAATGACGTGGTGTTATGATGTGGCAGATGATGTGTGCCAGGCAGATCGAATCCATGAGGGAAACTTGGTCGCACTATCACAACAGTTTTGCAGTTTGTATTTATTATGAGATGTGTGCACTGAATTCAGAAGTAATAAACCCGCCAAGAGATTAAAATATTTATTAGCAAAATAAAAGATGTCAAGCACATACATAAGGCTACAATTACTACTGTAATAACTCCTGAAATTTCTATTTAATCTGACCCCCAGTTACACTCCCTTTAAGGCAATGGTCCGCAATAGATTTTAGATTTAAAACAAACTCAGCAAGTTAACATAATACCCTGGACAGTGGAATTCCAAATGGCTTTTCTCCAACTTCAGTTTAGTTAGACAGCAGACTTATACACAAATGCTAGATGCTTCATTAAGGCTATTTCACACATTCTGGTTAGATCTTACATGACCTTCTGACACATAACCTTTCATTCTCCTTTCTGTTTGTTCCTCTCTTTTTACTATGCAAATTCTATTGTTCCATATGTCTTTGAAACTGTATCTTCCTCATAATATAAAAACTTTCATGTTGCCACTATATATTGTCAGTAACCTTTGGGAAAAATAGCCCTGCTTATCTGGCTGGTTGTAAACAGACTAAGAATCCATTGAAATCCAAATCTCCTTTCGTTTATCTAAAAATGCAAATTTCCTTCACACCTCACAGGCTAAGCCAGCATCCATGTTTGCTCATTAGCATGTCAAGCACCTAGCTTCTTTTGATGATTTAAACTTGTAGGCCACTTGAGTCCAAATGTAAATAAATCACACACAGACAGACCCAACTACACTTACCCCCATATACCTGCTTTACAACAAAGCAGAAAAATATGAAAATTAATATGCTCGTTTCATGACAGTGGGAGTGGGAAAAGAATCCAGAGAAAGTCGACAAATAAATGTGTTTTTGTGAACAAACTATCTGTAATCAGCATCACTTAAAAAGGTTTTTGAGGTCAGTTGTAGCTACAGCTTGACACACACGTGCAGCAGTATGTCCTGGGAATCCAGATATTTTTAAACGTTAGGGAGTGTAGAGTTACCTGGACAATAGGGCAGCTGATATTTTGTCTCGCCTGTGAGCAGTAGCATTTCTAAAATAATTGTTCCATGCACTTCTGTTTTTAATGTATATGGGAGAATGGTGCTCTCATTCCTGCTGTCCCAGTTTGTTGATATGCTTGGTTTCTCCACTCCTGCATCCTCGCATTCAGTCCACTTGCACTGAGACAGAATGCCGGAATGATATTCCGAAATGAGAGTATCCCAGATTCATTGAAGCCTGAAATCACTTTCTTATAGAGAAAGCAGATATTTTTCAACAGGCAGGGAAGCGAGATTATCCTTGAACTCCTAATGGTATTTCCTGATTATCTTTGGCTTCAACAGCGGGACTAAGCATCTTAAGAAGTTGTTCGAGATAGGGGAGACTAAAGCATGTAGCAACAGTGAAGGCTTGAATGCAGATTAAATAGGAAGTCCATTGCTATATTCACACTACAGTTGGACATGCATGCATTCTTGAGTGTAAGGGTGCATTTACATAATAATATTTCTCTTTGGTGTTAATAATAAACAATCTCCCACCCAGATCCAACACATAACCTGACTCTGCAGCAAAGCAGAGTGTGAGATGGAGTCTCACTCGATCTCACTCAGGAGTAAGGTCAGCCCTTAACACTAGGACCTGAATCTCCCAACTCAGCTTAGGTCGCTGATGTGTGTCGCAACCCTGAGGAAGTCCGGATATGTGGACATCCCGGTGTTTACATGGGAAGTTTAAACTTCCGATTGCCGGTTTTACCCAGATTTCTCAGTGATCCCAACAACAGTGGGATCAGATGACCAGAACCACAGAGACTTGGGATGTCTGCTCGAAACTTAACCTGGCTTTTACACAGATTTACTTAGGGCTTTTCATAGCAGGTATAAAACCAGCAAAACCTGAAGTAAATCAGCTGGATTGTCAAAGTACAACAGCACCAAAAGCAACGTTCACACTCCCCGCAGCATTGTCTGGGAGTGTGGTGGGGGGTGGGGGGGGAGGGGGACACTGTCGGGGAGGGGGAGGAGGGGGTCACTGTCGGGGAGGGAGAGGAGGGGGTCACTGTCGGGGAGGGAGAGGAGGGGGTCACTGTCGGGGAGGGGGAGGAGGGGGTCACTGTCGGGGAGGGGGAGGAGGGGGTCACTGTCGGGGAGGGGGACACTCGGGGAGGGGGAGGAGGGGGACACTGTCGGGGAGGGGGAGGAGGGGGACACTGTCGGGAAGGGGGAGGAGGGGGACGCTGTCGGGGAGGGGGACACTGTCGGGAAGGGGGAGGAGGGGGACACTGTCGGGGAGGGGGAGGAGGGGGACACTGTCGGGGAGGGGGAGGAGGGGGACACTGTCGGGGAGGGGGAGGAGGGGGACACTGTCGGGGAGGGGGAGGAGGGGGACACTGTCGGGGAGGGGGACACTGTCGGGGAGGGGGAGGAGGGGTTAGTGGACGACACTGTCGGGGAGGGGGAGGAGGGGTTAGTGGACGGACACTGTCAGGGAGGGGTTAGTGGACGGACACTGTTGGGGAAGGGTCGGTGGAAAGGGACGGACACTGTCGGGGGGAGACGGGTTAGTGGACGGACGCTGTCGAGGAGTGGGACGGGGGAAGGGGAAGGACACTGTTCGGGGGGTGTGGGGTAAGGGGACGAACACTGTCGGGGTGTGGGGTAAGGGGACGAGCACTGTCGGGGGGATGGGGGGTAAGGGGACGAACACTGTGAGGGGGGGTGTGGGGTAAGGGGACGAACACTGTCGGGGGGGTGTGTGGGGTAAGGGGATGAACACTGTGAGGGGGGGGTGTGGGGTAAGGGGACGAACACTGTCGGGGGGGGTGTGTGGGGTAAGGGGACGAACACTGTCGGGGGGATGGGGGGTAAGGGGACGAACACTGTGAGGGGGGGGGTGTGGGGTAAGGGGACGAACACTGTCGGGGGGGTGTGGGGTAAGGGGACGAACACTGTCGGGGGGGGTGTGGGGTAAGGGGACGAACACTGTCGGGGGGGGGTGTGGGGTAAGGGGACGAACACTGTCGGGAGGATGGGGGGTAAGGGGACGAACACTGTCGGGGGGGGTGTGGGGTAAGGGGACGAACACTGTCGGGGGGATGGGGGGTAAGGGGACGAACACTGTCGGGGGGGTGTGTGGGGTAAGGGGATGAACACTGTGAGGGGGGGTGTGGGGTAAGGGGACGAACGCTGTCGGGGGGATGGGGGGTAAGGGGACGAACGCTGTCAGGGGGGGTGTGGGGTAAGGGGACGAACGCTGTGAGGGGGGTGGGGGGCAAGGGGACGAACGCTGTGAGGGGGGGTGTGGGGGAAGGGGACGAACACTGTCGGGGGGTGTGGGGTAAGGGGACGAACGCTGTGAGGGGGGTGGGGGGCAAGGGGACGAACGCTGTCAGCGGGGAGGGGGAATGGGATGAACGCTGTCGGGGGGTGAGTTGTGCAGTACGTGGGGTGACTGCTCCATTTAAAACAGTGCACGTCAATGAACTGAGGACCGACCTTGAAGGGAACCTGTTTTTCAGTTCTTGTTGGGCAGAGGGGCCGTGGCTGCATTGTACTTACGCTCAACAGTCAACTGCCTGACTCTGTTCATTCCTGCAGCCCTGCTGGAGCCAGCATCAGAAGGTGCAAAGGCTCTCGTGTAAAATGGTCAGTGGGCAGATTAAATTGCAGTCGGTGTCAGATGCATCCTCTCCAACAAGCAGGAGATCTGGGGCCTGTATTAACACTGCACCAATGTATAACTGATAAGGCAAAACCAATTTGCACAAATTGCAGTGTAAATGTAGTTCAGGAGGCACAGGAACAAATCCAAGCTCTCAAGGGCTTGATAAATGCATGATGGAGTTGATATTGTTTCCATGATTCCTTTCCACCAATCAGTTAAATTCCTGGATGCAAACATTGCTTTTGTAAATGCTCGTCTTTGGGTTAGATATAGTACAGCTGAAAGGGGCACTGGGAAAGAACTGAGCTTGAAATCTGGGATTTAAGTCATTGGGAAAAAATAAAAATAGACTCACATCAATTTCTTCATATTTGGTTAAACCCTCAAGTTAAAGTTAAGCTATTTTTGCTTTCAATCTTTTTTCAAATTGGGAGTGAACCTTATTGTTTTATTCACACTATCTATTATAAATGCTGCTTTTAATCTTTTTCCACATATGGTTTTTTTCCAGGATCAACACTTAGTATTTCGGTTATTACAAAGTCTGCTGGATTCTTCGTGAGTATGATGCTATTTATTTGCAAAATGTAGTAGACTTTATGTCAAATCAAGTTAAAGCCTCCCTTGAGTCTGTTCAGGGTTGATGGATCTTCACAATATTCATAAATGGCTCGCTTTAAAACACTTGCAAATAACTTCATAATAATTGCTGCTGATATCAAATTATATAGTCAGGTTATGAGTGTAAGGCAGATTGTTAGCTTTTTCAGGGATATGGATCAAGTAAACAGATGGGTTAATGACATGTTGGAAGACAAGCAGTTTGTCCTTTAGCTAAAGTGAAGAAAAAACAGTCTTGAGCATTATCATTAATCATCCATAAAACCGAGTGTGAAGCATTGAAGCTAATTATATGTTACAGTTGGGCTTCTCTTTATCATTTTTACATTCACCCAGAAACAACTTCAGTGGGCAGACTTGATGTTCCTATGAACAGAAACGTTATGCATCCAATCACTGGGATTGTCATGAAAGGATTAACACTCTACTGTGGCACCACAGTACGATAGTATGAGATACTCATAGACATGAACAGGGAAAAACACCCTGTTGCTTCTTTATCCTGAAGGTTGAAATGGATACTTACCATTCCCAGGGATTTTGTGTGTTTTGAACATTTTCAGCTCTTAAAGACTTCACTGTCTGCAAAGATTATTTTGATTAATAAATGACATGTTACTGGCGTATTCCATAGTGAATGCTTCGAAAATATAGAATTTATTATCCTATTGCTTATCCTCAAGTTCATTTTTGTTCGTACACTTTTAGTATTGGAAGCATTTTCTTCTGTTGTGTTTAATAACTGCAGTTATCCTCATTTCCAGTTTCCTTCTTGCCTGGCTTATCACTTTTTATGTGCTTCTTGAGTTTTCTGTCATCTTTTCGGTTTCTGCACTAAAATCAGCATCAAGCCGTTTTCAGGTTCCCTCTATACTGTCTATATTAACTGAACCTCAAGTGTAGTGCAGGTAAGGAGAGAAGTAAATTGGCCTCTGCTGACCATTTAAGTGCCCTTAAGTCAAATAAATCACAGGTTAGTTACCCATAAAAACTCCTCCTTGACCCAGACCATCTCTCTTGTATCAGTTTGACATTTCCATTTCCCACATCTGTGTTAATGGTCTGAGTGAGCTCTCTACATTAGTGCTGAATGATTAGCAATTGGTGCAATGGGTTCGTGTCACTGGGAATTGGATTGGGCCATTTCGGTTAAAGCTCCAGACAGTGGAAGCAGGAAATGTTCATTCTGGCTGGACCATGAATCCAGCACACTCCCTCAGAATCCTAGGCAATATTAACCCATGAAAATAGGAGGGATTGGGGTCATGTGGGATGTCAGCATTTAAAATTGATCGAAGTCACCACAAACTCATTGCCAAATGCATGCCTTTGCACACACAAGATGCTGAATTTCTTTTAGTCAGTCAGATTGAACATTAAAAAAAAAATGTGGCCTAATAATGTTGAACCTGATTGTGTTAACTATGTTCAAATAAATGTCATGAATTAAGTAAACTTCCAGTTGTAACAGAGGGACACCAACCCTTTCTCAGGAGGATGAGTGCCTTATATTTAATCTGTTTTCCTGTCAAGCTGAATGAAGCAGTGTCTGCTGTATACTTGGAGAAACTGGAAGTGAAATTAACCAACTTAACTTTCGAGTTTAACCCTGGCCGCACAGCTTTTCCTCCTCACAGCCCACCAACTAACCTGCCTCCCTGACCACCTGAAACCTTCCACAGCTTCCTATGATTGTCAACCATCTCCATGTCCCTCCTAGGTCAGACCCCTCCCAACACTCCACCCTCACAGCTATACCTCTCCTGGTCTGTGACCTCCTCCCAAATGTTTCACATCCAATAGGAGGTTGGCTTCCAGGCAGACAACCTGCTGGAAAAAAACTAAAGGCTGTGTTATTAAAACTGCACAGCATGTGGTGAAACCCAGACTGGAGCACTGTATACAGCTTTGGTCTCCTTGTTTGAAAAAGGATATAATTGCATTTGCAGCAGTTCAGAGAAGATTCGCTTGATGCATTTCTGGGATAAAGGAGTTATCTTATGAAGAAAGATTGGACAGGCTGGGCCTGTATCCATTGGAGCTTAGAAGAATGAGAGGTGATCTTATTGAAATATATAAGACCCTGAGGAGACTTGACAGGGTGGATACTGGGAGGATATTTCCTCTTGTGGGAGAAACTAGGGGACACAATTTAAAAATAAGAGGTCTCTCTTTTAAGACGCAGATGAGGAAATTTATTTTCTCTCAGTGGGTCATTAGTCAGTGGAATTCTCTTCCCCAGAGAGCAGCAGAAGCCGGGCCATTGAATTTATTCAAGGCTGATTTTTGATAAGACAAGGGCATCAAGGGCTATGGGGGACAGGTAGGAAGGTGGAGATGAGACCACAATCAGATCAACCATGATCTGATCAAATGATGGTACAGGCTCGAAGGGAAGAATTACCTGCTCCTGCTCCTAAGTCCTATGTTCCAATATGTTCCTGTGACTCCCCAACTAAAGCTCCTTGCAGCCCAGCCACCACAGAAAATCGGTTCCAATCAAGAGCAAGGCCATAGATTCACAACACAGAAAGAGGCTGTTAGCAAACCTTGCCTGAGCGAACTATTCATTTCGGCAATCCCGATGTAAATCCCACTGCCCATAGCCATGCAACTTTATTCTCCCAACATTTAATTAACTCTTCCCTTCAAAGATGCAATGTTCCAACCACTAAGGAAAGCAATCAGCGAATAGAGTGTTGAGTTCTCCTGAAAGACTTGACGAACTGGGGTTTTTAGTCACAATATAGTAAAATTATGACCTATTTGAATTGTTATGTTTGCAGGTTGAGGAGAAATGGACAGATTTCACAACCTTCATAGAAAATTTTGTTTCAACTTTTTCTCCCCCTGGAGAACTAAAGGATTTGAAAAGAATTTTACTTTAAATAAGTATTCAGCACACTGCTAATTCTTTATAAAACAGTTGACAGATTAAATCTATTTTGAAACCTGGAGATGTATTTTACTGTGCAGAGAATTAATCTGAATGTTTTACATATTAAATATGCTTCAGTAAGACTAACCAGCTGTCAAAATGTTACCAAAAAAAAAGACTTCTCCAGTGTGGGTTTTCTGAACTCAAAGTAGAAACTGTTAGTGTGAATGCATTTAAAAAAAATATGCACAGTTGGATTTATTTTAATGAATAGCAATATTCTGATGTTTGTTAAATTATGTGTGGAATAGGTAATGATGCACATTTTTTATTGTGTGTCAGATTCTGAACAGCTGGGCACTTTTTAATGATTTAACCATCGAGGGAACATGGTATCAGTGTACAGGGTAATGCAGGTATTCGGAGTGAACAATAGCTCTATAATGGTTACTCAGTTTTAACCTAAACTATTTATGAAAGCTAGAGTATAGATAGGTGGCAAACATACATCTGAACTTAATGCCTACTCTTTACTGTGGAACCTTTATTGTGCATATATAAATGCAAGTTGTTGTTGAATAGCACCTGTGTAGCATCCCACAGTGCTTTTAAAATTTGTTTTTCCTATTATCCATCGGTATGTTTGGAGAATAAAGTCTCACACAAGATATCTCCTTCTTGCATAGCCCTCTTTCCTGTTTATTGTTAATAAACAGTAGAGCACAGTGGAATCAACTCATGCTTTCTTTATTGCCTTATCTTTCTATCTAGGGTTGTGATATTGTTGTACTGTGAGTGAAAAACAAAGATTTCAAGACTTCCAATTATTACCAATTTCCTTTATCCACCAGACGACAGGAGGTCCCTTTGATAATGATGAATAATGAAGGTTTTGTGGTACTCTGTTAAATTAGAACAGATTACAATCCCGCTGTATCTTTAATGTGCCTGCTTGGCTCAGCAGTGCTCTTGCCTCTAAATAACATTGTTGTGGTTTCAAGCTCTACTGTAGGACTTGAGCACTTAATTGTGGTTGACGTTCTAGTGCAATACTGATGGAGCGATGGCTTTTGGAAGAGATGTTAAATCAAGCCTGTGTCTGCCAGTTCAAGCGAATGTAAACCACAGCCGGAATTTAATTGAACCTGCTGGAGTGGGCATGATGGTGGGGCCTGCCAGGAGAATTGGACAAGAGTACCCAAATTGGATTCCTGACATTGGGAAAACTGCCCTGAATTATATTGGAGGCGAGAAGGGCCCAGCATGAGAACAAGGTGGTGAATTAAAATGGCAAACAGCTGGAAGGTTGAGGGTCATGCTTGCGGATGGTCTGAGTGGAGGTGTTCAGCAACGTGGTTATCCAGTCTCCATTTGGTCCCCCCAATGTGGAGGGGTCAGCATTGTGAACAGTGAATACGGTAGACTAAGTTGAAAGATGAGCAAGTAAATTGCTACTTCACCTGGAAGGAATGTTTGGGGCCTTGGACAATGAGGAGAGAGGAGGGAAAAGAGCAGGTGTTACATGGATCTGATTGCCTGGAAATGTGTCGTGAGAAGGGCATGAGGTGTTGGGGTAATTGAGGAGTGGACCAGAGTGTCGCAGAGGGAACAGTCCTTTGGGGATGCTGAAAGTGTAGGGGAAGGGAAGATGTCTTTGATGGTGGAATCATGCTGGAGGTGGCAGAAATGGTGGAGAATGATCCTTTGAATGTATAAGCTGGTAGGGTGGAAAGTGAGGACAAGGGTCCTGGGGGAGAAGGGAAGGGATGAGGGCAGAGGTGCTCTCATGCCCACCTTTCTGCCTTTGGTCTGCTGCAATGTTCCAGCGAATCCTAACACAAATGTTAGGAACAGCACCTCATTTTCCGATTAGGCACCTTACAGCCTTCTGGACTTAACATTGTGTTCAACAATTCCAAACCATGAGAGCTGTCTCCCATTTTGTTTTTTTTTGTTTGCTAAGTGCCTGTATCCTGTTGTCATGTTTTGCTTTCACACAGGGCTGCCCTTTATTCTGCCGTTAGCATGTACTCTGGACCAACACTTGGTTTCTTTACCACAACCATTATCACTCCCTTTGCCTTTCATTCCATGACATCTTTGTCATTTAATATCCTACCCTCTCACCTATCTCTGACCTTCCCTTTTGTTCTACCTGACACTCCCCCTTTCTCAACAGCATAAAACCCATCATATTTATACCTCCCTTCAGTTCCAAAGAAGAGTTATGTTGGACTCAAAACATTAACCCTGTTTCCCTCTCCACAGATGTGGCAGACCTGTTGAGTTTTTCCAGCACTGTCTGTTTTTGTTTCAGATTTCCAACATCCGCAGTAATTTGCTTTTATAATAATGAAGCACTTGGTTAGACTTAATAAATAGGAGTTTTCCATTTCGAAATGAATGGTTATGAACTTCTTGACTTCTGTTGAAAGAACCAAGATTTCTTGTCTCTCATTTTCTCTCTCACCTGGAAGAGACATTTAAACATTTCCTGTCATGAGAAGGAGGGGGATAATCTTGAAGCCTCCAACAGCCCATGAGTATAAGCCACACCTACAATGTTTCTCTGTTCCTGAATGGCTTTAAGGTTGACTGACATTAATTGACTTCAAAGGATGCTTAATGAAAGCAGAAAAAGATTTCCAAGTGATGTAATTTAATTTTATTTTCTCATAATGAGAACTGAATTATACTCTGATTCTAATAAATTATAGACGTCGGCTCTAAACTGAAGCTGCCTTTGGAATAAGAATGATGTAGCCAAGGGAGTAGATTTGTATATGTTTCCAGCTCTTATAAACTGATTACTGACGAGCACAGGGAGATGTTCCAACAGTTTGGCTGGGGTCCCAAAAATTATATGTCTTGGGGTTATAATGAGATATTCTATTTGGATTTTTCAGATCAAGAGTGGGGTAGAGCGCATTCAGTTTTATTCCATTACACATGGTGGGAACTACATTTTGTATTGAAACTAATTTGCCTGGGGTAAAATGTTTACTGCCTTCCCTTATTAATCAGATGTGCACTGAGGATTGCCATTGCGATTCCATAAATTGCTTTATCTCAAAGAAAGACTTGTATTTAATTAGCACCTTTTATAACCACTGGACTTCTTAAAGCACTGAATTACGAACTTGGTATTTGCTTATTTATTATCACTTTAAATAGGGATATACTGGAATAATGTTTTTCCAAAATCTCGAAGATGGTCTAAAAGAGAATGCTGTCCAATTAAAATTGAGGACTCTGTCATTCCAGCAAAATTGGACATATTTAGGTTATTTATTATGCTAGAAAGTATTTGTGGTGATGGCATAGACAAAGGATATGGCATTAAACATTGGGCAGAATCTTGTTGAGGCGCCTGGGGGTTTTATTGCTGCCTGTAGAGCTGGCCTGAGACTCACGCTGCCTTGTTTTCGGTGGGGGAGGGCCTGCCGAACCACATTCCAATCAGGCAGCGGTGAGGTCAGTGGCTGGCCTTCTCCTGGAATCAAGCTCCCGGGGAGCAGAAGTCTCGCCTACTGAGAGCTGCCGGCCAGTCAGAAGCCGGTAGCGCTTGTGCTCAATAATGCCACTGGGGAGGCAGTGTTTGCTGCAGGGAAAACACCTACCAGAGCCCCAGGATTGTGGAGCCACCCCAAACCACAGGTAAGCAATGTGGGCGAGGGGGCCTTTTGCCGGGTGGGGTCGCTAGGAGCGGGGTCAGCAGGAAGGGCAGGGGGATGGGTCTCAGCTGCCCCCACACACTCCCCACCTTCCCGATGCTGAGTCCCTCAATCAGGCACTGAGGGCCTCCAGAATGTGACAGGCGGGCTGCAGTTTTACCTGCTGCGCACAGTGCATGTTAGCAGGCCTGCCTGCCCACCACTGGGTTAGTAACAGTGGCAGTGCAATGATGCCCTCAGGTTTATTTTTTATTCATTCATGAGATGTGGCCCTTGAGAAGGTGGTGGTGAGCTGCCTTCTTGAGCCGCTGCAGTCCATGTGGTGTAGGTACACCCACAGTGCTGTTAGGGAGGGGGTTCCAGGATTGTGACCCGGCAACAGTGAAGGAAGGGTGATATATTTCCAAGTCAGGATGGTGAGTGACTTGGAGGGGAACTTCCAGCTGGTGGTGTTCCCCCTGTGTCTGCTGCCCTTGTCTTTCTAGGTGGTAGAGGTTGTGGGTTTGGAAGATACTGTCTAAGGAGCCTTGGTGAATTCCTACAGTGCATCTTGTAGATGGTACACACTGCTGCTTCTGTGTGTCAGTGGTGGAGAGAGTGAATGTTTGTGAGTGGGGTGCCAATCAAGTGGGCTGCTTTGTCCTGGATGGTGTCAAGCTTCTCAAGTGTTGTTGGAGCTGCAGTCAAGAAGCTTGTCATGGTCATTAATTGGCCATTTGAGGGCTTCAGTAAGCGGCAGGCCTGGAAGATCGGCCATGTCCCTTCCCACTCAGTACTCGATTCTGGTGGAGGCTGGGAGGGGGCAGGGCTGTCATCCACCACCATCCTGCTTAATCACATGCCCTTCCTGCCTCCAAGCTCACCACCAGTGAGAACAGAAGATTCACTCTGTGTTTCATATGCAGTGCAGAGTTCAGGGTCGCTGGTCTATGCTTGTCCAAATATCATAAGTAGGTTTGTACTTTGGGCAGTATGATTTAGATTAGGCTTTGTTTCTATAGTATTGTGTAATATGAAATGGCCTCCTCCCAGTCAAATATCTCACTAAATAAGGGAAGAGGGAGCAACAAAGAACAAAAAGTACAGCACAGGAACAGGCCCTTTGGCCCTCCAAGCCTGCGCCGATCATATTGCCCGTCAACTAAAACATTTTGCACTTCCGGGGTCCATATCCCTCTATTCCCATCCAGAGTCAAACCCTGAACATTCAATGGGAACACGTGAACATATGCGAACTGATGAGGTGAACATTAGACGGCTCTTCCTACTTAGAGTAGAAAATGTAGAGTGTGTGAATTCAGCAATTAAAATTATTCACCAGCAAATATTTCTCACCAGTTTTCCTAAACAAGTGACGAGTGTAGAATGGTGCTCTTGGGCAGCCTATTCCTTATGTAAAAAGGCAATTCCAGGTAGCAAGTGGCTAGGATCTGGAATGTACTGCCTGAGGGTGTGGTGGAGGAAGATTCAATTGTAAGGGAATTGGATTATTATCTGAAAAGGAAGAATGTGCAGGGCTACAGGGAAACAGCGGGGGAGCAGCACTAGGTGAGTTGCTCTTACAGAGAGCCAGCATGAACACAGTGGGCTGAATGGCCTCCTCTGAGTTGTAACCATTCTGTGATTCTAATCGTCTCATGCTTACCAAGGACTTTCAATCTCGTGTAGTTTTAGCCAGTGTGCTTGGAAGGCCTCTCAATATATCGCACATTCTCTGCTGCTGCTCAATATTAAATCTTCGTCGACAGCCCTGGAATAATACAGCTGTATCCAGGTGAGCCGAGCTTGGTGACTCTCAAACTTTGGCCCTCTACTGCTTTTCCTCCACAACCATCTGCTCCTCCTCAGTTGTGAAGTGTGAGTCACCAGTTGAAAACCCAACTTTCTCTCTTGTGGCCCCACCAAAGTGCGAGTATCTGAGCTGCAGGAGCCCTGTTATGGTGTATCCTCAGAATGATTGAACTTCCCTGAGACATTCTCATTCGTGACCTCCATCAGTTCTTACCGCATGCATGAAGGCCCAGTTGGGGATAAAAGAATTCAAGTATCTTTCTGATTGCAAGCTATAAGTGGGCTTCAGGCTTTCTGACTGAAAAACTGAGAGAGGCAATTCAGATCGTGAAGATTGCTTCCTGGGATATTAGGCCATCACAATGGAGTTTTGTAGAACTCAGAGTGGGCTTCAGGATTCTGGAACTCATAAAGCTGGAAGAAAATACAAAGAAATGCTATTGATTCTGTTCTGTCAGAAAATTTCATAACATTCACCTCATCTTAAAACTGATGGCTGTTGTTGATGGAAGATGATTAATCTGCAGTTGCGCCTTATCTGGTCAATGCCAAACCTGTGAAAATAACATAAACTTCCTTCAGAGGAGCACTCTGATGGATTCAGTAGATAAGTTTACTGGAAAATGAAAACTCAAAAAACGTTCAGCAGAATGTCAACCAAGGTTCCGATGCCTGAAACTACGCTATATTGAAGCACCAGTGAATTGAGAAAACCTAGGACTTTTCCCAGTATGAATAAGTAGCAGTCAAGTTGGCTGCCAATATTAGAGGGAACAGAGCCACCTATCACTGGCCCTCTATCCAGCTCTACTTGTCTACCCCCCCCCCCCACCCCCAACCTTAAACTAGCTTATATTTCACCTCGCTTCTATTTTTACTTAGTTCTGATGAAAGGTCATTCGGACTTGAAGCGTTAACTGTGTTCCTGTCCGCAGATGCTGTCAGACCTGCAGAGTTTTTCCAGGTATTTTTGTTTTTGGAACAGAGCTAAAGTTTGGCTGTGGCTTGAGTGTGATATTGAGAACAACCAACAGACCTCCACATGGTGCAAAGCTATTAAATAATGTATTTTCTGGTTGTATTCAATGGTGAAGATTTGGCCTGCATTTGGTTACTGATTAAATCCGTGATCTTGATTAGCCATTTTGTTAGGACTTGCTTCATCCTTTGCATCAACATATTTTCCTCGTACTAACCTTATATTATCAAATGTGTGCCTGTAACCTTAATAGGTCAGCAGGTTTATCTGGTGGATGCCTTAGTCATTAAGGCCAGGAAGTTGTCCAGGTTAATTCTTGAAAAATTATTTTATCCAGGGCTTTGTTCGTTGAGCTCAGCACCCCTTGGACTAATACATCAGTTTGAGATCCTGTTTGTGAATGCTGTCATTTTCGGAAATGCAAACATGTAGAAGTCATGTGTGGCCCAGCTTGGTTGCCCAGCCCCTGTGGTCAAATAGTCTCTGCGACTGAGGACATTTCTGAATTTATGTCCCTGTTGGAGACACATTTTTACCACAAAGGTTAGTAGAAATCTGAACTCTTTCCCCCAAAAGGCTATGAATGCTGAGTTAGGTGAAACTTTCAAGACTGAGCTTGTTAGATTTTTGTTCGGTAACGGTATCAAGGGATTTGGGGCAAAGACATGAGTGAGGCTGCGGCACAGATGAGCCATGATCTAATTGCACGGTAGAATAGACTTAAGGGGCTGAATGACCTCCTCCCGTACCTGTGTATGTAGCAGAAAGGAAATTGATTAAAATAACATGAGCCTTCTCTGCTGTTCGGTCAGATCATGGCTGATCTTTCACCTCAACTCCACTTCCCCATCCTGTCTCAGATTCATTGATTTGCTTAGTGACCAAAAACCTATCGACCTCAGTCTTGAATATCCTCCACAGCTGAGCAGCCACAGCTCTCTGGGCAGAGAATCCCAAAGATTTGAAACCCTTGGTGAAGAAGTTTCACCTAATCCCAATCCTAAGTGCTTGATACCTTTTCTTGAGACAATGATCCCTAGTCCTAGATTCTCCAGCCAGGGGCCAACAGCCTTTCAGCCTCTGCACTAACATGTCTTTTCAATGGATATTGGCTGTTACAAAGGACCATTTTGACATTCAATAACTGTCACCCTCTCGCTGTAAGAGGTTGACTTGCAAACAGCTTATTTAGTACATTTTCTCAGTATCTTGTTATAATTAGCAGTTAGAGTTCCTGTTCAGGCTGTGCACATTTTTAATCAACATTCTTGCAAAGGAGGAGAGAGCATATTAAAGGTCTAAGAATGCCACAGAAAGTTGAACAGGATAACAACAGTAAGCACAGGGAACTGTAGAAATTTATTGCGCCTAAAGGAAATTCCATCCTGTTTTGAAATGAGAAATGCCATCTGTACTGTTCAGCAAGAAATTGGAGACAGATGTTACATTAGAGGAACTCTGCTTGTTTCTATTTTTGTGTGTGATCTGGATAGGATGAGAGCATCTGGAGGTGTGCCAAGGGGCTCCTGCAAAAAAATTGTCCAGGTAGATTTGGGAGCATAAGCAAAATTCATGGATTTTTAATAATTTACAGGAACCTTCCGCTTTGGTAATTCCAGATTGAGGGTGGATTGGGCTACTCGTTGTACTGCTGTTACTTTAAATATTACTTCCTGGTTATCATTTTAGGTCCATCCTTTGTTGCATTGATCAAAGTGACATTTCTGAGCTGGAACTGGCACAAGTTAAGTCCAAAAGGTTGTTATCGATCTCAGATGGTCGCTAAAAGTATGACTCCATCACCACATGCTCTTTTTCCCTAGCTCCAGCAAACTAGATTACTGATGACGTATTAAATTTGCTTCAATGGCATAAAATGTCATTTTTGATCAAAACTGCACACGACCACTGAGGGTGTTGCCTCTATCATTCTGAACATATTAAAATATTGTAGGGCTCCACATATATAACCTATATAAGCTAAGGTCTTTAAGATATGGAAATTGATAATTATTGCAATATACTCGCCAGAAATTTTCAACTACTTTCCAGTATTTTAGACCAGAAAACCTGAAACATATGTCTAAATAACCCATCAGCTCCTCGTATCTTTCAGAGATTCATGATGAATCACATGTTATGCTATGTGAAATTGTTGTTACTGCTTTTGGATTTTGTTATCTGGATCTAATAATAGAAAATGAACCAAAGCAGATGAATCAAGTGTGTCTTGGGAGCATCTAGGCAATAGCAGTCACAACAATCATAAAGTTTAAGATAATGATTGAAACAGTCACATAAAAGTCAAAGGAACAAGATAATAAGTTGGAATAAAGCTAATTTTAAGGTTATGCGATTGGAACTAGGGAAGATAAACTGAACAAAAATACTAACAAAGATGGCACAGCAGTGGGAAATATTAAAACCGTAACCAGTAGAATTCAGGAGAAGTATATTCCACTAAAAAACAACAACAAACTAACCAATAATAACACACCATAGATGATCAGTTTTGTGCACAGCTTTGGTCTCCCTACTTAAGTAGGAATATACATGCATTGAAAGCAGTTCACAGATCGTTCACGAGGCTGATTTCTGGGATGAAGGGGTGACGTTATGAGGAAAGGTTGAACACGTTGGGCCTATACTCATTGGAGCTGAGGAGAATGAGAGATGATATTATAGAAACATACAGGGGAGAATGTTCCCCATGTCGGGCGGGCCGAGCGGGACCCGATCGCCGCCCGTGATCGGGTTCGCGCTGCCCTTTTACGCGAGCGAGCCAATTGAGGCCCACCCAGCGTATTTCTCGACTCCCAAGGTTAGTGGGTGTGTGCGGGCGGTGGCAGAGGTGCATTGACTGCCGGGTCCAATGGCGACCCGGTGGCCTGTTCAAATGGAGCCCTGGCAGCCTTTGCAAGGCTGCTCATAATGGTAGGGAGAAGGGCTCATCAGGGGGCTTCTGGTGAGCGGGCCAACCTGGAGGATAAGGGCAGCAGAGCAGGCCAGGCCGGAGCGTAGGCCAGGCCGAAGGGTAGGGCAGTGGGACAGGCCTGGCTGGAGGGTGGAGCAGGCCAGGCTGGAGGGTAGGCCAGTGGAGCAGGCCAGGCCGGAGGGTAGGGCAGTGGGACAGTGTGCCCCTCGTTTCTCGGATGAGTACCTAGCTGCCCTCCTGGAGGAGGTGGCAGTGCGGTGGGAGGTCCTCTTTCTCAGGGACAGGAGGCAGAGGCCTCCCCACCTGACCAAACATGCCTGGGAAGAGGTGTCCGAGTGTGTGAGCTCCCAGGATGTGTGAACACGTGGGTCCAGCACCGCAAGTGAGTCAACAACCCCCTGAGCTCGGGAAGGGCGAGTACACTGTTGGCTGAGGTCACTTATCCCAGCAGGTAGGCTTTCGTCCTGGCCCTGAGTGCAGTCACAGCATTGAACCCTTCATCTCATGTTTCCCTCACTGGGTGGGCCAACAGATATTGTCCAGGTCTAGTTCACCCTGAGCGGATTGAGCTGAGATGGGTTCTGCACCTGCAGCATGTGTGACACTGGCACCCAGAGTATAGAATGTAGGTGAAACTCTCGAATCTGCACCTAGGCAGAGAGCTGGAACAGCGAAGCATGTCAAAGTCAGGGTGCTGGGAGGGGAGATTCCTGTTGGCGGGGCCCCAGTCCATCTGCTGCCTTTGCCTTCCACGTGCTTGTGCCTCTTTGCTTTGCCAGGTTACACCTTGTGCTGCTAAATGTGAAGGAGGCAGCATTTGGGCAAGTGTGGGGGGGGGTGGGTGCCAGCCCTGACTTCTTTGTGTGAGTGTGTGGCAGCTGTGGGGTGATGAAGGACTGGAGCCCTGCATTGTCCCACTCAGGTGGGGGTGGCAGGGATGCGATGGGAATCCAGGTACAGGCTGGGCTAGTCAATGCTCCTCTCTCCTTCTCCGGAGAAGACTGCACACAACGCTGAGACCTGGCAGAGCCCAGGCCCAGTTGGCCATAATCACCAGGTATGAGCAGGAGGCGATGGATCTGGACAGGTGCCCTTGACCCAGGTCCAGCAGTGGTGGTGAGGCTGAGGTGCCACAGGGAGGTATGTTTGCCCAACACTGAGGTCACCATGTGTGTCCCAGCAGTCTTGGCATTGCTGACCGCTCAGTGATTGGAGTTAGCAACATGGGTTGACCTTTGCTTACGGAAGGATGAGCGCAAACTGATCCGGGGAGCAGCATGCACATTGACATTGTCTGCACTGTAACTAATCAAAAGTCCTTGTTCTTCCTTTCAGCATCACCGGAGCAGGGCTGGGAGGAAGAGGCAGAGGGCCCACCTCTCACACCTGAGGGCCCTGCACAATTGGACTCACCGGCGTCACACCATCTCTGCCAGACAGGCAATAGCGTAATTACTAGCACCTCGGTGGGAATTAGATTTTCGGCTAGTGTCCCGGGGCACAGCGGTGAGGGCACTTAACACTCACTTGAGGTACGGGCAGAGATAGAGAGTACCCAGGGTACCGGTAGATGGAGGACTGCTGGGGACCAGGCACATGCTCGGTCAGTGGCTGATGATGTGCCTCTGGAGCTGTCTGAGAGGCAGCAAACGCTGGAAGTGCAGCAGGGCATGCCGGAGAATCTGGCGGACATACATGAGGCAGTGTGTGGCATGGTCCCCGTGCTGGAGGAGTCCACACAGAGCATCACCGATGCAATGAGCCTCATGGCCAAGTGCCATGCTTCCTCCATGTGTGACTCTTGTGGAGAGGCTCTTCCAGGAGAACAATCAAGGCTTCCTGGGGTTGCGCTCAGACCTGCAAGCCTTCACAGCAGCATTGACCTCAGCTGGTCAGTACCAGCGTGGGAGATGGATTGGGCACCAAGTATCCGAGCTCGGTGCCCATCCATATACGATGAGCAGGGAGGTCCGAAGCGACCTCACGATCGTTCACGAGCTGCCTGGCGTCTCTGTGGGCTCTCTCAGGACACTCTGGGTGATGGCAGCAGCTCCTCCGCCCCTCTCCCAGTGACCATGGCATCCGATGAGGCTGCAACGACTGGGGAGATGCCAGCTGTGGAACTGGCAGCTCCCTCCCAGGCGGGACCAGCACAGGCTCCACGGGCCAGAGGACGCCCACCAAGGTTATCGAGGCCAACAGGACAGCAGAGTCAGCAGGCTCAGATGCCAGTGCCCAGTGAGGGGGGGAGCACCCGAGAACATCGCACGCCCACCCACCTAAATATCGCGATGGCGCGAGGTGACATCGGAATGCTTGCCCAACATCACCGCCTGTCATTTTACACATCGGCATGCACGGCCCATCCCCACACACCAAGGAGAAAATTCTGGCCGTAAGATTCTGACAGGATTTGATAGGGTGGATGCTGAAAGGAGGTTTCCTCTTGGGGAACCTGGAACTAGGGGGCACAGTTTCAAAATTAGAGGTCTCCCATTGAAGACGGATGAAGAAGAGCTCCCTTTCTCAGAGGGTTGTTAGTTTTCGGAATTCTCTACCCCAGAGAGCGTTGGATGCGGATCGAGTCTATTCAAGGCTGAGTTGGACAGATTTCTGATCGACAAGAGAGTGTAGGGTTATGGGAGGACAGGCAGGAAAGTGGAATCAGATCAGCCATGATCTTATTGAATGGCAGAGCAGGCTAGAGGGACGGAAAGGCTCCCATCCTAAATTTTATGATCTTATAAAGAGATGAGAGTGAAATTGAAACTAAAGATAAATAGATATATTCAGTACTTAAACAATGAAGAGTAGGGATATGAAGCGGTTAGGTAAGAAGTCAGAAAAGCAATTGAGAAGGCTAAGAAGAACTATCGAATAAAACTATGAAAGAATATAAAAAATAAATTTAAAACGCTCTACATACAAATAAATAACAGCAGGAAAATCAGGATAGGGATAGGGCTCTGAGGGGATACATGTACTAAATTCGTAGGTAATGATAATGAAATGGCAGAAACAGTAAATATAATTACTTTGCCTTAGTATTTGCTGGGAACAGGAACAAGATAAGCATAACATCAGAAGAGAAAATTAAAATATATCAAGACATTGAAAGGAAGCAGGGAAATGAGTGATAAGCTAGTCGAACTTAAGAGCAGATATAACCTCTGGGCTGGATGGAATGCATCCACTCAGTAAAAGTAGTAGGGAAGTGATAGGAGAGGCACCATGTCAAAACTCAGTAAAAAAAAAGGAATGGTAGCAATAATAGAAAAACATCCAGAACCAGAGAGTTTCTGATTTCAGAAGGTAAGGTCACGTTTGACTGGCCTTATTCACTTCTTTGAAAAGGTATCGAGTAATACCTTGGGATTTATATTCTCGCATTTTCGAAAAGCCTTCAGTGTGGTGCCGCACGGTAAGCTTATGACTGAGGTCAGAGCATATGGTGTCAGCGTGCAGATGCAATGGATAGCAAACTGGCTATGAAGCAGAAAATACAGAGTAGGCCTTAGAGGCAATTACTCCGATTGGTGCAAGATGTGGGAAGTGGTGTTCCACAGGGATCGGTGCTGGGACCATTGTTCACCTGGCAATTGGAAGCCCAGTAACAACAGTTGTTGACAACAGCAAATTGGGGTATAGTTAATAACGAGGGAGACTGTGTCAGAATACAAAAAGATATTAATAAACTTTCAGAATGGCCAT
The DNA here is from genome assembly GCA_026770705.1 of Isurus oxyrinchus. Taxonomy (NCBI): domain Eukaryota; kingdom Metazoa; phylum Chordata; class Chondrichthyes; order Lamniformes; family Lamnidae; genus Isurus; species Isurus oxyrinchus. The sequence continues at coordinate 2,909,885 of JANJGN010000014.1, read as the reverse complement.
GTAAATGGGAAATTAATTTTAATGTGGCTGAGGGTGAGCTAATGCATTTTCTTAGAAGGAACAAGGTGGGCACTATTCCTTGGAAAACAAGAGGTTAATTTGGGTAGAGGAACAAAGGGGATCCAGTGGGACAGATTTACAAATCTTTAAAAGTGGTAATGATCAACAAAACCATAAAAATACAAACCCAGCTCTGGGCCTTATTTTTAGGTGAATAGAATTCAAAAGCAGAGAAATTGTTGAACTTTTATTGAACGTTAGTTGGTTAAACTATACTCTGAGTAGAATGCTCAGTTCTGTTCTCCGTATTATTAAAAAGGTTATGGATGCACTGTGCAAAAACAAAATGCCGAAAGGAATCACAGCGATGATCTCTGAACTGAGTGGTTGTAGCTCTCAGGAAAGACTGGACAAGCTCGAGCTAGGAGCTGACCTGAGGAAGGTCTTTTAGATTGTGGAGAGGGGTTTGATAGGATAGATGTAGAGAGGGTGCTTTCACTTGCAGATAATTCCAAACTGAGGCGGGGGGAGGTGGGTGGGGAGCATAACAGCCAAAGCAACTTGTATTTATAATAGAGCCTTTAACATAGCGAATCATCACAAGGTGCTTCATAGAGGTGTTATTAAACAAAATATCACACTGGGCTGCACAAGTAGATGTTAGGGCAAAATCTTGGTCAAAGAGGTAAGGAGTATCTTAAAGGAGGAAGGAGAGCTGGAGGAGGGGAGATGTTTTGGGAGGGAATTTGAGAGTTTATAGCCTAGCCACCTGCAAGCAGGGCCCCCAGTGGTGGAGGGATTAAAATCAGGGCCACGTGGTTGAAAGCTGATCGTTGGGTGGAGAGGCAGAATGTAGATGGGAGAATGGGTAACTGCAGGGGCAGCAAGGGAAACTGTTTCAGATCATCTGCTGACTACAGTTAGATGGATAAGGATGGAACCAGGTGATTTAAGCATAAGAACAATGTAGCAATAAACCCAATAAGGAATTCAGGAGAAACTCCTTTACTCAGAGTGGTTAGAAAGTGGAACTCATTACCGCCTTGAGTAGCACAGGTGAATAGCGTAGATGCATTTAAGGGGAAGCAGGATAAACATGAGGGAGAAAGGAATAGAAGGATTTGTTGATAGGATGAAGGTTGACTAGGATTCTGTGGAGAATAAACAGGATAACCGAATGGCTCGTTTCTGTGCTATAAATATTGTATATCATACTGCCTTGCAAGACTGTTTATTTTCCTTAAAAAGGGTAAACACCCTATTGGGCAAATGTCCAGAAATTTCCATCAAAAACCTATCAGCAGGTGTAATATAATTTTTGGTAAATGAATTAGATTGGTAGCTGGCAGAGGGCAGCATGGTGGCCCAGTGGTTAGTGCTGCTGCCTCAGAGTTCGATTCTGACCTCGGGTGTCTGTCTGTGTGGAGTTTGCACATTCTCCCCATGTCCACGTGTGTTTCTGCTGGGTGCCCTGGTTTCCTCCTACCGTTTAAAGGAGTGCTGATTAGCTGGATTGGCTATGGTTAAATTGTGTATGTGCACGTGCGCCCTGTGGTGTACTGGCGTCCCATCCTGGGTGTACCCCCCCTTGTGCCCAATGCCTGTTATCCCAGGCTCCCATCCCCACGACCCTGAATTGCATAACGCAGTTCTGGAAAAGTGAGTGAGTGATTGGTAGCTGGCGTTTTGTATTCTAGGTGGATGGTCAGTAAAAACATTGTTCACAATAGGTTATGGTACACTGTTTGGGAGCGGGAGTGTGACTTTTGTGTGGAAATTTATGGCTACCTTGTTTGCCCGAATGGTACATGTTTTAGATTTGAAATTTCAAGTCGCACAAGGGCTTATTGAGGTGATCAGTAGTTCCAGAAAAGAATATGGTTAAAGATACTCATTGGAGATGGAGCAATATTTTCTTGATTGTTACCTCCAGCTCCGAATTCAGGACCAGTTGGTGATCGCTGTGGTAACTTCTTTGTCTGTTCTATTATTTCATATGAAAAGGATCATGATTAGAGGTTTGGGCTGCAAGATTTGTTTGGCTAACACTGATCCCTTTTGATGTATCATTGCACCAATTTTTTGCTATTAACTAGGAACTTGTACTTTTGCCAAATACTGAACACCATGGTCCTTTAAAAATAAAAGCAGAAGAACCATTTGTGCAAGGAGCCAAGCTGATGGACATGAAGTGTGGTTGTGCTCTTCACTCCCCACTAATTCAGACAGTTTCTTCTGTTGAAATTCTCTAATCATCAAAAACGCTAGATACTCAGGAATTCCGTTTTCCCTCTCTGCTAAACTTGCAAAATGTTGACCTGAAATCCCGAGAGTAATGCCACATGCATATATTGAGATCTAAAAAAAAAGGTTTTAAAAGTTGAGTTTTAATTAATTTGTGAATTTAGCTTGTTGAAATGACCAGGCATTAAAATTTTTACAGAAATTCCATATGGTTGCGAAAAGTAAAAAAAAAACACTCAATAATATAAAAATGTGTGTTTATTGTCATAGCTGTTAGTCAGCCAGCTGAATATGATTCACACAGCAGGCTCCTGACACCAGCCTTAGGTCAGATGCTCAGCCACATTGTCAACTGTCAACACGGAAAGTTTAATAGTGACAAACTTCCTTAAACTTTGTTTCAGTAATTGGTAAGAATTGGGAAGCTATTTCTTCACTTCCCACAATAGTTATTTCAAACATTTCAGAATTGAATCAGTTTAAAATTAAGACATCATGAAGCATTAGCGGCAATAATTTTGTACAATGCTGAAATGACCATTTAAGTTAAAGTTTGTCTTGGATATTTGTGAAAATTGAATGTTATCAAATTTGGACTAGGAGTTGTGGAAGACAACTTCTGGCATTCACTATTTATAATTAAACATGATTGTGAACTGGCTCTTTGTACTCAGGCAGTTCCCCAGTGCGCAGCTTCAGCCCAAATTCATTTTAAAAGACAGGAAAATTGTGGGTTGGTGAGTGCACAAGTTGAAATGTTATTGTTTTGTACCCAAGTCACAACATTAATTTCTATGCTATTTTCATACCTCAGTAAAAAAAATTACAAAGTTTTCCCCTGGGTAAAATTTGTGGCTGGTTGGAGCGTAAAATGCCAAGTATGACAAAAAAGGCATATCCTATTGTTATCTGTTTCTATGCTTCAAACGTTTAAAGAGTTACTAAATTTCAACTCATTGCTCATAGAGAAGTTTTTATTCTGGGTAGAGCATGTTTTTATTTTACTTCATACATTGATCAGGAATTACACAGCTCCTAAATTTGCTGCAATAGATTACATGTCTTTCTTTCTGCTGTAAATGCGTTATTCTCAGTGATCACTTTCTGCACTATGTTTGATTTGCAGAGATGGCATGCAGGTGAATCGGGAGGTGCTGCAGCTGAACCCTGATATCCATGAACAGTACCTTGACCTGCTTTGTCAGTATGATCCCCACCGGGTAATTGATTTCTTGAGAGTGTCGGAATATTACAGACTCGAAGAAGCCATTCAGGTACTGCTTAACAGGTGTATATATTAGAATCATATTAATAGCGTCTGGAACAAAAGACATGGCTGAGAGGTCCTTAGCCCAGTCGGTTCACTATTTCTTCCAGAAACACTCCAGTTAAGACTGGGTCACAACATTACATTACAAAGTATATAAGCATAAGATCAGTTGACCGTTATGCCATTCCCCTATCAGTTGCATATAATATTGCACGCTGAGGTGAGATTTTCAATATTAAACCTTGCTAATACTAATAACATCATTGTACCTTATACCTCAGAAATAACCCTGGAGAAATTGGAGCCTGTTACAAAATGATGGAATCTTGCCAGCACAGGCTTACTAAATCTTTCAATATGGGTGTTATGGCACAGCGGGTGGTAAATGCTGAGCTGCTCAAATCCCAGAGGGAAATCAGAAACAGCTGCCACAACTGTTTTTGCAATTTGTATTTTTATTTCGAGACGCGTGCCTTGAATCCAGTAGCAGTGAGACCACCGAGTCTTATAGGCTTTTACAATACCAAATCAAACATATATTAATAGAAGAAAAGCACATATATAAGTTTACAGATTACTACTATGATAATTCCTAGCTCTTCTAATTAATCTGACTCCAAGTTACACCTCCGTTAAGGCAACAGTAAAAACAAAATAGATTTTAACAGACCCAGGCAAAGCACACAATACCCTGGACAAGGACATTCACAGTGAATTCTCTTAGCTTCGCCTCCTACAGGCAGCAGCTTGGTACATAGAGGCTGGAGGCGCTTCACACTTATCAGATCTTGGAATTCCTTCTTTCCTTACACATAACCTCATCTTTATACATGTTTCTCCCTTTTTTATGTAAATCCCATTTTTTCAATATGTCTTTGGGCTTTACCTTTCTAATAATAAAAATCTTTCATAGTACCAATTTTATCAGTAAACTTGGGAAAAATAAACACACTGTTTGGCTTGTTCTGGCTAAGTGCAGCATTTCATTCCCTCTGTGAAATTCAAGACTACTCTGGTTAATCTCAAAACGCAAATTTTCCTTTTACACCTCACATTCTATAACTTCAGCCATGTTTACTTATTTAGCATTTCAAACTCTGATACATCAAAGCCTTCAGACCAGCTTTCTTTAATTCAATTAATTTACACACGCAGGCACATGCAGACACGCACACACACCATCCCGCTATTCCTACTTTACAATAAATCCCAATAATCATATAAAAATTATTATATTTTCATGACCATGGGGACGAGGTAAATTCGTAAAATTGCAGCCTCCAAATTGTTCCTAGTGAAACTTTGCCAAAGCCATCCTGAAAACAATGGAATGAGAATCAGATCTACTCTGCCGGATACCAATCAGATGGGTGGTCTACTCTAAAACAAAAACAAATAACCTGGAAAAACTCAGCAGGTCTGGCAGCATCTGCAGAGAGGAACACGGTTAACGTTTCGAGTCGGAATGACCCTTCAACTTCTGTGTTAACTATGCTCCTATCCGCAGATGCTGCTAGACCTGCTGAGTTTTTCCAGCTATTTTTGTTTTGAATTTCCAGCATCCCCAGTTTTTTGCTTTTATATGGGTGATCTACTCTGTCAGGTTACTAATAAAATGGATGATCTCTTCTGGCAGATTACCAGTCAAATGGATGATCTACTGATCTGCTCTGCTAAGTTACCAAACATTCAGTGAAGACAAGAATCTGCTCAGCAGCATCTTTACTCTTTCCAATGATTTATTTTAATGTTGAATTTTGAAAGCAAACAAAAGTTATTTTTTGAAGGCGAAATGAAAAGGGAGAATGGGGAGAGGGAAATCAGCGACTTCTGTCCTCTCACTACTTGCTTGAAGGGGGGAGCATGTGGGATTAGGGGGCAGTAGATGGAGGGTTGAGGATGAGCAGAGTAATAGTGGAATGTGAGTGGAAAGGGGTTGAATAAGTAATTGAAAAGGGAAGACACAAATGTAGCAATGGGTATGAGGAGGAATAAGAAGGAAAGGAGGTAGTGCAATAGTCAAGATGTGGGCGATTCATAAGCTTGAGTGCGGCATCAGTTATGTCTGGGGTGATTGTAAATTGTGGCTTTTCGTTATAAATTAGCCACATAACACTAGCTTGCAAAGTAAGAGGATGAAGTTGTGAAGTAATTGTAGCAAATTGTTCTGCACTTGCAAGACGTGACCACTGGGTGGCTCCTGAGTAGCTTTTCATGCATGAGCAGCATAGTGGAATTTTTCCTTCCTAAGCTTAGGAAGACAAGCAAAACAAACTTGGTCCTTTGTGACGATTTTTTCCCCCTCCATTCAATCAATAGCTGTTTACGGTGGAAGTTCTACCGTGCCTCCTGTCGAGCATCGGTTTTGCACTCAGGTGCACAAAGTGTCAGGAAGTTACGTAAACAAACAGTAGCAAGTGTCATAGGCAACTCTCACCCTACCTCCCCCCACCCCACCGCTCCTTATCCTCCCCACTGCCACCCTTGTCTCCCACAGGGAAGAAATAATGACAAAATAATATAATGAAGCTCAGCACCTGGGTGAACAGTTTTATACCCCACCAGTTAACAGCTGCACTGAGATATTTTCCCGCTGGGGACTAAGATGCAGTTTCTGGTTGGTCAGTAACACTGTTAAAGTTAAGTGTACACAAACGTGTAGCAGGGTTAACACGTTTAAGCCACCTCCCCCAAAATTTAAAGCTAACATTTCCTCTCCCTTTATTCTTGTGGTCTACGTCTTGACCTCCATGACGGTAGAAACAGGAGAATGGATTAGCAGAGCTGTGCTGTATTTTGTGTAGGATCACACAGGACGAGAGTGTGTTACACATCACAGAATCCCAATGGCATTTACAGAGTACTCTTTCATCATTCGGCCAAACTGTGATCATGGATTGTACCAAATTCCAGCCTGTCAGTTATCCACATGCGATAGTTCTATATTAACATAATAATTGTAGTGTCAATGAACATATAAATGCACTTCTTGTGCAACAAATTAAAAAATTGAATGATATATCTCTTGGATTCTTTTTAAAAAAAAGACTCCAGTTGACCTTAAAGGTCAGTCCTGAGTAAGCCATGGAAGCTCAGTAATTAATGTCTGATACAACATAGCTAGCTCGTATTTTCTATTCATTAATACTCAGCATAAAATACATTCAGAAGAAACATTGATGTGGCATTCAACAAAATGACTGCTATCACAAGCACATTTTGTACTTTCATTTAGCAGTGTTAGTTTTTTTTATCCTTTTTCAAAAGCTTTTCCTTTGTATATTTTCTCCCGTTCAGTTCATTTTTTCTTCTGCTGAATTTCACAATCCAGCCATCTCATGGCAGCTGCAGCCACTTTCCCTGGGATAAGAATAACTGCAGAGTGTGCCAGCTCCTTACCCCAGCTCAGAGAGAATCTCTCACAGACAGATAATGCCCTACCCGGGTAACTGCCAAGAACTGGCAAAAGGGCAGCCAACCGAGTTGAGGAAGCTTTATGTGAGCGGCAGTCCCAGGAACTTGTTAAACATGTCGTCCTTAACAGAAACAAATTTAAGAAAATAAAACATCCCAAAGCACTTCACAGCCAATAAAGTACTCTTGAAGTGTAGTTACTGTTGTAAGTATAGGAAATGTGGCAGCCAGTTTGTACAGAGCAAGATCCCACCAACAAAAGCGTGATGATGTCCAGATAATTTTAGTAATGTTGTTTGGTGGGTAAATATTGACCACGACACTGGGGAGAACTCCCTTGCTCTTCTTCAAATAATGGCATGGGATCTTTATATCCACTTGAGAGAGCAGATGGGACCTCAGTTTAATGTCTTACCCCAAAGACAGCACCTGCCACCGTGGAATATTCTCTCAGTTCTGTACTGGACTGTCAGCCTAAATAATTTTGTGCTCAAGTATCTGGAGACGGGTTTGAACACGAACCTTTTGACTCAGAGGTGAAATAGAACCATACACCTGGTAATGAGGGACTTACTATTCCAGTCTATATTCAGACAATTATAATGTAAAGGGCAGAGAGGGGTATAAGTTCCTAGAATGATCAGGAGAATTTTCTACAGCAAGATGTTTCCAGCCCAACAAGAGAGGAGACGATGCTAGACCTGGTTCTTGGGAATGAGGTGGGCCCAATTGGATCAAGTGTCAGTGGGAGAACATTTCGAGGACAGTGATCGTTGTGTCCTATGTTTTAAGCTGATTATGGTTAAAGGGCAAGGAACAATCCAGAGTAAGAATAATGAACTGTGGGAAAGCCAACTTCACTGGGATAAGAATGGATCTGACCCAAATAAATTTGCTGCCTTTAAAGAAGAGTGTTCAGGCTCAGTCAAGGAGTGTTCCCGTGAGGGGGAAAGGCTGAGCAAACCAATCCAGAACTCCCGGAAGTAGAGATTAAGAAGAAGAGGAAAAAGTGTGGTGAATACAACCTGGATCAAGGCCGACTATAGAAGGTTCAGAGGGGAAGTGAGAAAGCAAATGAGGGAAGCAAAGAGACTGACAGCTAACATAAAAGGGAATCCTAAAGTTTTCTATAGGCATATAAATAGTAAAAAGGTGGAGTAGGGTCAATGAGGGACCTAAAAGGAGATTTATGCATGGAGGCAGGGGAGGTATTAAATGAATACCTTGGGGAAAAAATTTTCCCTCCGTTGGGGGTGGTTGGGAGTGTGGGAGCAAGCGTTGGTGGGTGCACCGCCCCCGTTTTACATGGGCAGGCCAATTAAAGTTATGCAGACGGAGGGGAGGGGGATTCCCTCAGCGCATGAAAGAGCACACAGGCCTCCCTGAGGCTAAGTGCAGCCTCAGGGAGATCAGCTCCAATTTAAGACTTTTATTAAACTTGTTTAAAAAAGTTTCCCTGCCCTGTGCCCTCATGTGACACTGTCACATGAGTTAGGAGGACATGTCCATGAGTTTTATTGAAACCTTTATTAAAGATTTGAAAACCCTCCTGAAACCCCATCCCGCCCTTGGATGAGGTTTTATGCTTTTTCTGAAGTCTGCCAAGGCTCCCGGCCTGTCCACCGACCGTAAGGACGGGCAGGTCCAGCAGTGAACTTAATTAGTATTTCAATGGCCTCATTGACATCAGGAGTTCCACCCAACGTCATCCCGCGTCAGTGAGCACACCCCGCCCCCGCTCGCACACCCTGCCCCCGCTCGCACACCCCGCCCCCGCTCGCACACCCCGCCCCCGCTCGCACACCCCGCCCCCGCTCGCACACCCCGCCCCCGCTCGCACACCCCGCCCCCGCTCGCACACCCCGCCCCCGCTCGCACGCCCCGCCCCCGCTCGCACGCCCCGCCCCCGCTCGCACGCCCCGCCCCCGCTCACACACCCTGCCCCCACTCGAACACCCCGCCCCCGCTCGCACACCCCGCCCCCGCTCGCACATCCTGCCCCCGCCTCCGCTCGCACGCCCTGCCCCCGCTCGCACGCCCTGCCCCCGCTCGCATGCCCTGCCCCCGCTCGCACGCCCTGCCCCCGCTCGCACGCCCTGCCCCCGTTCACACACCCTGCCCCCGCTCCCGCTCGCACACCCTGCCCCCGTTCGCACACCCTGCCCCCGCTCCCGCTCGCACACCCTGCCCCCGCTCCCGCTCGCACACCCTGCCCCCGCTCGCACACCCTGCCCCCGCTCGCACACCCTGCCCCCGCTCGCACACCCTGCCCCCGCTCGCACACCCTGCCCCCGCCCCCGCTCGCACACCCTGCCCCCGCTCGCACACCCTGCCCCCGCTCGCACACCCCGCCCCCGCTCGCACACCCCGCCCCCGCTCGCACACCCCGCCCCCGCTCGCACACCCCGCCCCCGCTCGCACACCCCGCCCCCGCTCGCACACCCCGCCCCCGCTCGCACACCCCGCACCCGCTCGCACACCCCGCCCCCCGCTCGCACACCCCGCCCCCGCTCGCACACCCCGCACCCGCTCGCACACCCCGCCCCCGCTCGCACACCCCGCTCCCGCTCGCACACCCTGCCCCCGCTCCCGCTCGCACACCCTGCCCCCGCTCCCGCTCGCACACCCTGCCCCCGCTCGCACACCCTGCCCCCGCTCGCACACCCTGCCCCCGCTCGCACACCCTGCCCCCGCTCGCACACCCTGCCCCCGCTCGCACACCCTGCCCCCGCTCGCACACCCTGCCCCCGCTCGCACACCCTGCCCCCGCTCGCACACCCTGCCCCCGCTCGCACACCCTGCCCCCGCTCGCACACCCTGCCCCCGCTCGCACACCCTGCCCCCGCTCGCACACCCTGCCCCCGCTCGCACACCCTGCCCCCGCTCGCACACCCTGCCCCCGCTCGCACACCCTGCCCCCGCTCGCACACCCTGCCCCCGCTCGCACACCCTGCCCCCGCTCGCACACCCTGCCCCCGCTCGCACACCCTGCCCCCGCTCGCACACCCTGCCCCCGCTCGCACACCCTGCCCCCGCTCGCACACCCTGCCCCCGCTCGCACACCCTGCCCCCGCTCGCACACCCTGCCCCCGCTCGCACACCCTGCCCCCGCTCGCACACCCTGCCCCCGCTCGCACACCCTGCCCCCGCTCGCACACCCTGCCCCCGCTCGCACACCCTGCCCCCGCTCGCACACCCTGCCCCCGCTCGCACACCCTGCCCCCGCTCGCACACCCTGCCCCCGCTCGCACACCCTGCCCCCGCTCGCACACCCTGCCCCCGCTCGCACACCCTGCCCCCGCTCGCACACCCTGCCCCCGCTCGCACACCCTGCCCCCGCTCGCACACCCTGCCCCCGCTCGCACACCCTGCCCCCGCTCGCACACCCTGCCCCCGCTCGCACACCCTGCCCCCGCTCGCACACCCTGCCCCCGCTCGCACACCCTGCCCCCGCTCGCACACCCTGCCCCCGCTCCCGCTCGCACACCCTGCCGCCGCTCCCGCTCGCACACCCTGCCCCCGCCCCCGCTCGCACACCCTGCCCCCGCCCCCGCTCGCACACCCTGCCCCCGCCCCCGCTCGCACACCCTGCCCCCGCCCCCGCTCGCACACCCTGCCCCCGCCCCCGCTCGCACACCCCGCCCCCGCTCGCACACCCCGCCCCCGCTCGCACACCCCGCCCCCGCTCGCACACCCCGCCCCCGCTCGCACACCCCGCCCCCGCTCGCACACCCCGCCCCCGCTCGCACACCCCGCCCCCGCTCGCACACCCCGCCCCCGCTCGCACACCCCGCCCCCGCTCGCACACCCCGCCCCCGCTCGCACACCCCGCCCCCGCTCGCACACCCCGCCCCCGCTCGCACACCCCGCCCCCGCTCGCACACCCCGCCCCCGCTCGCACACCCCGCCCCCGCTCGCACACCCCGCCCCCGCTCGCACACCCCGCCCCCGCTCGCACACCCCGCCCCCGCTCGCACACCCCGCCCCCGCTCGCACACCCCGCCCCCGCTCGCACACCCCGCCCCCGCTCGCACACCCCGCCCCCGCTCGCACACCCCGCCCCCCGCTCGCACACCCCGCCCCCGCTCGCACACCCCGCCCCCGCTCGCACACCCTGCCCCGGCTCTCACTCGCACACCGCTAGATCCTGCCCCTTGATTCTGTCTTTACCGAGGAAGATGCTGCTGCACAGGTCATGATGAAAGAGTAGGCATTTCAAACAGCTGCAGCGTTTAAAATTGATAAGGAGGCAGTATGGGATAGTCTGTCTGTGCTGACAGTTGATGAGCCACTAGGAATGGATGGGATGCATCCAAGGATAGTGGAGGAAGCGAGAGCGGATATTGCGGAGGCGCTCGTCATAATCTGTTAGTCTTCCTTAGACTCAGCTGATGCTAAAGGACTAGAGAATTGCCAATGTTTCACCTTTATTCAAAACAGTGTGTAAAAATAACCCCAGCAACTACAGACCTGGCATACCTCAGTAGTGGGGATTTGGGACAAAATTAATAGTCACATGAGCAAATATGGGTTAATTAAGGCGGCCTGGATTTGTTAAGGGAAATTTGTGTTAACTAACTTGCTGGAGTGTTTCGATGAGGTAACAGGGATGGTTGATGAGGGTAATGCTGTTGGTGTGGTGTACGTGGACTTTGAAAAGGCATTTGACAGAGTGTCGCATAACAGCAAAGTTGAAGCTTATGGAATAAAAGGGACAGTAGGGGCATGGATATGAATTTGGCTGAGTGACAGGAAACAGAGAGTAGTGGTGAATGGTTGTTTCTCAGACTAGAGAAAGGTCTATAGGGGAGTCCCCCCCCCCCCCCACCCCCCCTCCTGGGGGGTCAGTGTTGGAACCCCTGCTTTTCCTGACCTATATTAATGACCTACACGTTGGTATACAGTGCACAATTTCAAAATTTGTGGATGACACAAAGCTTGAAAGTGTTGTGAACTGTGAAGAGGATAGTGTGGAACTTCAAAAGGACATAGGTTGGTAGAATTGGTGAAACAAGTGGCAGATAAAATTCATTGCAGAGTAGTATGAAGTGATTAATTTTGGTAGGGAGAACGTGGAGAGAGAATATAAAATAAAGAGTACTATTCTGAAGGGAGTGCATGGGATAGAGGGACCTGGGGTTTATATGTGCATGAATTTTTGAAGGTGGCAGGACAGATTAAGAGAGTGCTTCTTAAAGCATAAGGCATCCTGGGCTTTATCAATAGGGACATAGAGTACAAAAGCAAGCAAGTTATGTTAAACCTATACAAAACACTGGTTCAGCCTCATCTGGAGTATTGCATCCATTTCTGGACACCACACTTTAGGAATAATGAGAAGGCGTTCATGAGAGCACAGAAAAGATTCACAAGAATGATTCCATGGATGAGGAACTTCAGTTCTGTAGATAGATTGGAGAAGTGGGAACTATTTTTCTTGGAGAAGGTTGAGGAGATTTGGTAGAGGGTATTCCAAATCATGAGAGAAATGGACAGAGTAGATAGTGAGAAACCATTCCCACTTGTGGAAAGGATCATGAACCAGAGGGCACAGATTTAAGGTAATTGGCAAAAGCAGCAATGGCAACATGAGGAAAATCTTTTTCATGCAGCGAGTGGTAAGGATCTGGGCAGCACTGCCTGAGAGTGTGGTGGAGGCAGGTTCAAGCAAGGCATTTAGAAGGGAATTGGATCATTATCTGAAAAGGAAGAATGTTTAGGGTTATGAGGAGAATGTGGGGGTATGGCTGAAGGTGAATTGCTCTGTCAGAGACTGAATGACTTCCTGTGCTGTAACAGTTCTATGATTCTAAAACCTGGGCTATGACTGATACACAAACGTCTTATTCACTTGGCAATGCCATTTTTTCTGTTACCTTTTGCAGCTTTTATTTGGTTGAAGGTGATGGGTACAGTCTATCACTGTAATGATAAAAAATCTAATGGAATGATGGTCCTTTTATTTCTGGACTGCTTTTATTCCTGATATGATGCACAATAGCAGTTAAGATGATCACAGTCAGAAAAGATCACAAAAAAGCAAAGCAATACAATGGAGCCTCCTAATTTCTGGTATAGTGTCCAGTAACACAAAAATGTAACCTTATCACATGGACTTGGGGTGCGTTGTAAGGTTGTAACACATTGGGGGTGAAAATGACATTCAAAATGAAGTTCAAGAGAAAATCTTAACGATTTGTCGGTGTTATTCAAACTCTAATTTTCAAACACATCTGCCTTTTGTAACACAGGGAACAGGAGTAGGTCATTCAGCCCCTCAGGCCTTTTTCAGCATTTAATCAGCTCATATATCTTAACTTCATCTACCTGCTGTGGTTCTGTAAGCCTTAATACCCTGGGCCTAACAAAAATCTGAAATCAATCTCAGTTGTGAAATTTTTAATTGACCCCACCCCCACCCAGCAGGTTAGAGTTCCAGATTTTCACTCCTCTTTATGTAAGGAATTGCTTCCTCTCATCACCCTGAATGGTCTGGCTCTAATTTCAATGTTCTGCCCCCTTGCTCTGGACTCTCATCATCAGAGGAAATAGTTTCTCTCTATCCGCCCAATTAATCTTCTATGCTCAGGAGAATATAACCCCTATGAAACTTGTTCTTGTAATCTAATCTGTTTAACCCTGGCCTCAATCTGGGGATAGGAATCCACTTCAGCAGGTTACCACCCAGACAGGGAAGTTGAAAATTAAACTTTTTGGGCAGAATTTCCTGTCTGCCGGGTGGGTGGGCCTGACCCATTCTCCGGCGGGCGGGGAGCCGATCCCCACCGGAGAAGCGGGCCCTGCCTCCATTTTAAGTGGTTGGGGCAATTAAGGCCCGCCCAGCGTGACGTCCGATGGGAAGCGCTATGCGCTCCCTGTGCGGGTGGAGATGATTCCCCAAAAGCGAGAGTGCGCTCTTTTACACATGCGCAGGACAGAGCACACATCTGCCTGAGGCTAAGTGCAGCCTCAGGGAGATCGCTTCCACTTTGAAAAATATTAAAAATAGGAAAAAAAAAATCCCTAACTTGTTCCCCTCATGTGACAGTGTCAAACGAGATGGGACATGTTAACAAATTTCACTAAAACTTTAATAAACTTTTTTAAACCCTACATGAAATCTCACCCTGCCGCTGGATGAGGTTTCATGTTTTCTCTATTCCCCGCCGGGGCTCCTGGCCGACCTGCTGACCTTAAGGTTGGACGGGCAGGTCCTTTAATTGTTTCAATGATCCTGTCAATGGCCTCAATTGGCTATTGACAGGTCGGTGGGCCCGCAGCTGATTTTGCTGCACTGCCGCCTTCCTGAAAATTTAAATGGGGCAGGATAACATCCGGGGTTCCACCCAACATCATCCCGCGTCGTGTTACACATCGGCGAGTGGACCCCACCCTCTGCTCACCGACGGGGAAATTCAGCCTTTGCCTCTGTTCCTGTACTGATGTGCAGTAGCTATACTGAGTCATTACTGTAATTATATCCATTTTAACCCCCCGCCCCCTGTACTGAAGCAAACAGTATAATACACTCTAGACAACAGTGCTTTGGTTTTGACAGTAAATGAGCACAATTTGTGTTTTATCTCCAGAACCTGGGTTTGAATCCAGGGTCGACTGATGGAATGCAGGTTTACTTCCCCTGCTGGCTTTCAGGGCCCCAAGTGAAATGAGCTTTGAGAATCTTTTCAACCCAAATCTCATTGATCATGTCCCACAATAGGGAACTGTCCTCAGTTTGGCATAAGCTGGCACTCCTGCTCAACCCACATGTATAGCTCATTTGAGAAATCTGAATGTTGACACTGTTCACACAAGAAATGCTTTCTGTAACTGGGTTTAAAGTGGTGTTGAGGCAGGATAGAATATATTTAGAACCTGAATGCACAATGCTTAATCTGTGAATTTGAGTACCAAAAGCAGCAACAATTTATAAACCCAGCCAACGTTCTACGTTTGATATAGAGGTTATCTTTGAATGTAACCTGTCTGTTGCTGGAATCTTTATTTGATGTGTATTTATTACTTAGATTGCAGAGAACCATAAACTCCATGAAGCCTCAGCCTTCCTACTGGAGAAGAAGGGAGATGTGCATGCTGCCTTTGTTGTCCTGCTTGAGGTATGAACGTTGCAGAACTTTTAAGTTACAGAACTTTACTCAAGTCCATGCGATTTTTCAGTGGGTTGATGAAGCAGTCAGCAGTTGGTATTTAAATTTAAAGATCAGTTATAATTGCGCTGAAGTGAGTGGACTCACTTTGACTCCTTTAATTTTTTGGTTGTTTATATTATTTTTGCCCTTCCAGCAACAGAAATAACGTTTATAATGTTACTTTTATTTCCGTTCGAGACTGTGGGCCAGATTTTTTGGCTCTTTACCACTGGGGGATTTGGCTTTCTGGAGCCATTTTTCTTCAATAGGAAGACAGATGTGGTTTCATTTGTAACAATAACATTACAGAATTGGAGCTGTGTCCCCATCTCCACACGAATCCACACAAAAAAAAAATCAAATGCTGAGCTCTGGTTGGCTAAACCTGTTATTGCTGCTTTGCCTTTGAAAGCTGAATTCCCTCGGTGCCCATTCGAATGCACGTTCAGGCGGCCGATATGGACCTGATCCCATTTCTCCTATCTCTTTGTTTTCATTTATTTATTGCCTCCTCATGCACCGTTCTTGTCATGCAGCATTGATTCTCCCTCCCCACCCCCAATCACTAGCTCTCACCTTCTGAATTCAGTGCCACCACCCTACACTTACGTTCTACCTCACTCCCCCGCGCCCTCCCCCCCCGACGTCCTCCGAAGGCTCCAGCAAGGCACTCATTGCTGTTGCTTCCAAACAGCAACTGCCTCAACCTCAATTAGATCACCCCTTAACCATCTGTACGTGAAGGACACGCTCGGGCCAGAATCCTCCCAGGTTTGCACTAAGTGCGGAAGTGGGTGGGAAAAACAACGTTTTACCCACTGGGCGGAATGGCGGCTTCTCACTTCATCAGAGAGCAGGCGGACTCACTCCTCTGACTCACGTACCCCGCTGCTGAGGGCCCCCAACAGCTCTGTGTGATGTTCCCCCACCTTCTGCTGACTCTCCAGGATGAGTTGGGAGGCCGAATCCAAAGGTTCATCATCTGACTCGGGCCTCACAGATGCCTCTTCCCCAGCAGCCCTCCAAGTGCCGGGGAGCTGGGCTGAACCTGCCTCCTCCTGCTGTGGACACGTGTCCGTGTGGTGACCACCAGATTGTGAACCCGAGCCTGCTCTAGATCTAGGTCCCACCGAGGTGTGTGTCTCTGCGCTGGTGGAGGGTGTGGGTAAGCGCTGTGATGGGTCTTCCAGGCTGCTTATTTCCAGCTCTTCAATGGAGGAGGTGACCTCTTGGCTGGAGGTGAGGATGTGGATGGAGCTGAGGGACTGTCTGGCTGAGGGTGTCGGTCACTTGGCAGAGCTCCCTGTGAACCAAAGTAGAGATAATGAGTGCATGGCAGCAGAATCAAAAGCAGGAAAGAGAGACACTCACAGTTGTGTTGGGAGAGGGATGATGTGGTGTAGGATCCTCATGAGGGTGTTCACCACCGACCTCACTGTCACCACAGGCAGGGTCCACACCCTCACCAGTCAGCGCGAGGACTCACTCCTCAAAGTGAGTGAGGGGCCTAATGTGGGTCACTCCAGCCCCTGGTCTGGGACCTCTCCCTGCTGATGTGAGCCAGCTTCTCCTGCATGGAAACAGATGGAGAGAGTGTGAGCGGGACACATGACACTGTGTGGAATGTTTGTGTGGTGAGCGGAGACATGGACAGGATGAGGACACGAGCTCCAGAGGGTACGAGCCTGATGGAGATGTGAGGGTGTGTGTGAGAGTTAGTGGTGTTGTCCCTTGAGGTGTGAGGTCCCTGTGGGTGTGTGATGGGTTTGTGAGTGTGTGAGTTGAGAGAGATGAGAAGAGTGAGTTACCCTGGGGAACGGTGGAGACAATTCATCCTCTTGCAGCACTGGATGCTGATCTCCTCCGTGCTCCGTTGGCACTGACCCCCACTACCCCTGCCTCCCAGGCTGGATTGGTGACTCTGCTGGACCTCCTGTGGCCAGTGAGGGTAGAGGACATTGGGGCAGGCCACAACGGCATCCAAAAGGCTCCCCAGAGAGGCGTCACTAAATTTGGGGTCTGCCGTCTTTGCTTTTGGGGCCTCCTGTAGCCTGGAACAGCCCTGGCCTGAAGTAATGAAGTAGGCTGCTCTCTGGTGCACTTTAAACATGGCGCCTGGGGCCAGGAAGCATCGATGTCACGGCATGGCTGGCAAATCCGAGCCTGCCCGCCAGCAATCCGGCGTGTTTACCGTGAATGCATTATTGATGAGGCGGGACGCGCTGGATGGGGGTGATACGGTGTGAAATCCCACCACTACGGCAGGCAAGAAATACCTCCTTCTTCACGCCCGCTACCGCACTTAATGCAATTCAGGGACGATTCCGCCCCTCATCTCCGTAATGGTGACCATGAAACCATCGCCGATTGTCGTAAAAACCCATCTGGCCTACATGTGACTCCAGACCTGCAGTGCAGTGGTCGACTCTTAACTGTCCTCAGGAATGGACCAGCGAAGCCACTCAGTTCAAGGGCAATTAGGGATGGGCAGTAAATGCTTCCTTGCCAACGATGCCCACAACCTGCGGGAGAACAAGGAATAAAAAAAAATTGCTAAATTTCGGCTTAAATCGGACTAGGGCACTGCTCTTTGTCTTGCAATTTTCAAACCATAATGCAGGAAGGCACAAAATCTTTCCCATTTCTTTACTGCTACCTTAAGCAACTGTTCCTAAGGTGTGCTCTATATCTAAGTCCTCACATCTATTAAAGCGAACAGAAACCATCATAGATTGATAACGTCAGTATGAACTTTCATATTTCTGTGAAAAGTAATCTTATTGGAGAGGACAGAATTTTAGTTTCTTCATCTTTAAAGGTATTGAATTTTCCTTGCCTTGTCTCACACATTCACAAATGTAGCAGATTAAATTCCAATTTTTGTTCAATGATTCATCTCATTTTGTAGCTGGGAGACGCACCATACCCCTGATTTCATTAACAGGTATTGGTGGAAGTGTTAAAACAGTCTAGTCATATGCTGTGTCCTGTGTGTTGCCATAAAAACAGCAGAAGAATCTCCAGAACGTTCTTCTGACAGCTGGATATTCATTATCAACCATATTCCAGTATATATGAACGCTGAATTAACTGTTGTAATTTTTTGCAAAACAGATTAAAGTGGGCGATCCAAAGCGGGACTGCCTTTAATATCTCAAGAGTTTAGACACAACAACAAAGTAGACTTCATTCATGCCTAGAATTTCTTAGATGTTATTCACATTCTCTGCTACACAATATAGCAACTTCAGGTGTGTTCATTTATACTCAAAAGTTTGCTAAATACAAAACTTAAATTATTTATTCCCTGTTATAGATAGTGGATTCACAAGTGCCAATTGTTACGTGGCAGTTCCATGACATGAACTAGAAACTATTGACATAATTTACAGAATCAATTTCCAAAATTGTCACTTGTAGAAAACCAGTATTCTTAGTTTAATAATTTGATTAATCAGTGGATGCTGATCACAAAACAGGCAAGTTGTCAGTCCACCCCACACTGTCACAAAAAATCCAGATCCACCAAGGGCTGTTGACTCTGGTTATTCGGCATCAGTGACTTAATTCAGTTCAGGCCCAGAAACATAGGGACTCAACATCTCAAAGCAACACATACATATACAGTTATACAACAGAAGGCATTCAGTAAATTCCAAATCATCTTTCCCTTGTTCCTTTTCTAAGCATTTCTTTCCAGATAACAGCAAATTTACTCAATGTAACTGAAGGCATTAGCTTTTGCCTCCTAATGACTGAAATGCTCTTACCATTCTTAATGTTAACTTAAGCTAAGGCTTACAAAAGGGTTAACACTGAACAAACTGTGAAAAGGTTGAAATTGGAGCCAGCTGTAGCCACCAGTGCACAAGGCAAACATTCACTAAAAAAAATCTTTAATGAGACAATAAGTTTAAAACAGAAGAATTTCTAGAGCTTTTTGCCTTTGCCTTTACCTCGCAAACCAATTTGAGATTTCTGATGTTTGCCACGTAACTCCATTCTGTACTGATTTAAAACCATCAAACCTACAGCCAGGCCCTAACCAAATCTTAATGTGGTTAAAGCTTGAGCAATAGCCTCCAGGGCTTTTCATTTCTTCCTCTTTTGCCAATTCTTTGTTACTTTTGGTGTGTCTTGTAGCTCTTCACAGCTGCTGCTTACTGTGTAAGGTATGATATAGTAACTCCTCATCCTGTTGCCCAATTTCTGTCATCCTCCTTTGGTACATGAGGGAGGTACAGTTATATAGACTAAGGGCAAAAGGGTCCTGGGGAACCAGCCCTAGTCCCTGTCTTTAACCGCCACCAGTCTCACTGCTGGACTCAAACCTCCCATTTCACATTCCTTTAGACAAATTTTCCACTCTCTCATTTCTTCTTTTATTAGACTGAATGTCTAATTATCAGTTTTCAGAATGCCTCTTTCCATAAAAAGCATGACAAATCTAACCTTGCCAATTATTGCCCCATCAGCCTGCTCTTGAGCATCGCAAAGTGATGGAAGGTGCCATTGTAAGTGCTATCAAGCAGCACGCACTCAGCAGTAACCAGCTCACTGATGCTTAGTTTGGGTTCCATCAGGGCCACTCAGCTTCTGACCTCATTAGAGCCTTGGTCCAAACATGGACTAAAGAGCTGAACTATTATAGGAAGGATGTGATTGCACTGGAGGGGGTGCAGAGGAGATTCACCAGGATGTTGCCTGGGATGAAACATTTAAGTTATGAAGAGAGGTTGGATAGACTTGGGTTGTTTTCGTTGGAGCAGAGAAGAATAAGGGGTGACCTGATCGAGGTGTACAAGATTATGAGGGGCATGGACAGGGTGGATAGGGAGCAGCTGTTCCCCTTAGTTGAAGAGTCAGTCACAAGGGGGCATAAGTTCAAGGTGAGGGGCGGGAGGTTTAGGGGGGATGTGAGGAAAAACTTTTTTACCCAGAGGGTGGTGACGGTCTGGAATGTGCTGCCTGGGAGGGTGGTGGAGGTGGGTTGCCTCACATCCTTTAAAAAGTACCTGGAAGAGCACTTGGCACGTCATAACATTCAAGGCTATGGGCCAAGTGCTGGTAAATGGGATTAGGTAGGTAGGTCAGGTGTTTCTCACGTGTTGGTGCAGACTGGATGGGCCGAAGGGCCTCTTCTGCACTGTGATTTCTGTGAACTCCCGAGGTGAGGTGAGAGTGACTGTCCTTGACATCAAGGCAGCATTTGACCGAGTGTGGTATCAAGGAGCCCTCACAAAACTGGAGTCAAGGGAATCAGGAGGAAAACTTTCCACTGGTTGGAGTCATGTAGCACGTAGCACTGGAGAAACGGTGGTTTAGTGGTAATGCCACTGGGCTAGTAATCCAAAGGCCCAGGCTAATGCTCTGGGGACAAGAGTTCAAATCTCACCATGGCGGAGTTTGAATTTAATTAATAGAGTCTGGAATTGAAAAGCTAGTCTTAGTAATAGTGACCATGAAACCATTGTCAATTGTCGTAAAAACCCATCTGGTTCACTAGTGCCCTTTAGGGAAGGAAATCTGCCATTCTTAGCCAGTCTGACTCCAGACCCACAACAATGTGGTTGACTCTTAACTGCCCTTTGAAATGGCCTAGCAAGCCACGCGAGAGGAATTAGGGATGAGCAACAAATGCTGGCCTTGCCATTGACCCCCACATTCCATGAAAGAATAAGTAAAAAGAAAGATGGTTGTGGCTGTTGGAGGTCACTGATTTCAGTCCCGGGACATCGCTGCAGGAGTTCATCCCAACCATCTTCAGCTGCTTCATCAATGACCTTCCCTCCATCATAAGGTCAGAAGTGGGGATGTTCACTGATGATTGCACAATGTTCAGCACCATTCACAACTCCTCAGATACTGATACAGGCCATGCCCTTATGCAGAAAAACCTGGACAAAATTCAGGCTTGAGCTGATAAGTGGCAAGCAATATTTATACCACTCAAGTGCCAAGCTATAACCATTTCCAACAAGAGAGAGTCAAACCATCTCCCCATTGACGTTCAATAACATTACCATCACTGAATGCCCCACTGTCAACATCCTGAGGGGTTAGCATTGACCAGAAGCTTGACACCACCTAGGACAAAGCAGCCCTCATGATTGGCACCCCATCCAACACTTTAAACATTCGCTCCCTCCACCAGTAACACAGTGACAGCAGTGTGCCATCTGCAAGATGCACCACAGCAACTCACCAAGGCTTCTTCAACAGCATCTTCCAAACCTGTGACCTCTACTACATAGAAGGACAAAGGCAGCAGATAGATGGGAACACCACCAACTGCAAATTTCCCTCCAAGCCATTCACCATCCTGACTTGGAAATATATCTCTGTTCCTTCATTGTCGCTGGGTCAAAATCCTGGAACTCCCTCCCTAACAGCACTGTGGGTGTACATACATCACAGGGACTGCAGCGGTTCAAGAAGGCAGCTCACCACCACCTTCTCAAGGGGCAATTAGGGAGGGGAAATAAATGCTGGCCCAGCCAGCGACACCCACATCCTGTGAATAAGTAAAAACTTTAAGCAGAATTTTTTTGTTCTGCAGCTGTTCACCACTCGGTAACATTTCTCCAAACATTCTGTAACTTTGCTATCTTTGCTTCGATTTCTTAGTTGCATTGATTTCTCATTTAACATTCAGTGAAACTGCCAGCCCACCTTTGCCTGCCTTGGGTTTATTTTCCTAAGCTGAATCTTTCACCTTTGTGTTGGTTTAAGTCCCCATATTGTTCCTCCCCTCTTGGGAGTTTGTAAACTCCACTGTACAAGCTCTTCGAGTTCATCTCTTATTCTTGGTTCCCTGAACCTTGTTAACTCCCTGACCTGATCTATTGTTCTGGTTCCCTGAGCATATATCTGTTCTGTTTCGAAAAACACTAAAACTTCCTTAACTTTTACTTAACCTCCTCCTTTAATTATGCTAGCACATGAATATTGTGACTGTTTGTTCCTCAACTTAGCTAGCATGCAGCTTTTTGTGAGGGGATAGACCTTTAGCTGGTCTAGCACTTATTTTGTATTTTCCCGAACTTAAGAACTAGGAGCAGGAGTGGGCAATTCAGCCCCTCGAGCCTGCCCCGCCATTCAATACAATCATGGCTGATCTCAATTCGGCCTCAACTCCAGTTTCTCGCCCTCTCCCCATAACCTCTCAACCTGTTACTAATTAAAAATCTGTCTGTTTCCTCCTTAAATTTATTCAGCGTCCCGGCATCCACTGCACTCTGAGGTAGTGAAATCCACAGACTCATGACCCTTTGAGAAAAGTAATTCCTCCTCATCTCTGATTTAAATCCCCTTAGCCTAAAACTATGGCCTCTCGTTCTAGAATGTCCCACAAGGGGAAACATCCATTCCACGTCTACTTTGTCTATCCCCTTTAGCATCTTATATCTCAATTAGATCTCCTATCATCCTTCTAACCTCTAGCGAGTATAGGCCTAAACTGCTCAATGTCTCCTCATAAGACAAACCCCACATCTCTGGAATCAATCTAGTGAACCTCCTCTGAACCACCTCCAAAGCAATTACATCCCTCCTCAAGTAAGGGGACCAAAACTGTGCACAGTACTCCAGGTGCGGTCTCACCAATGCCTTGTACAGTTGCAATAACACTTCCCTATTTTTATACTCTATTCCTTTAGCAATAAATGCCAAAATTCCATTTGCCTTCCTTATTACCTGCTATACCTGCATACCAGCTTTCAGCGATTCACGCACAAGGACATCCAGATCCCTCTGCACTGAAGCGTTCTGAAGTTTCTCTTCATTTAAATAATAAGCTGCCTTTTTATTCTTCCAACCAAAATGGATAACCTCACACTTATCCACATTAAACTCCATCTGCCAAATTTTGGCCCATTCAACTGCTCTTTTAAACCAATCAATTCAGTTAAACTCTCGATTGATCTGAATGCTATTGTCCTTATTCAAATGCCAAGATCTGTAGTTTTTTAAAAAGTTGTTAAGGGAGCGAGAGGTAAAGATGAGTTGAGATTGAGATGGGTTTATTGACAGTAAGGCACAACAGTCTTACAGGTAACAATGTTTACAGCCTTACCCAGGGCTACAATTTGGAAGTGAGGGGCTGAATCCTGCGTGAGGATACTGAAGGGTTATTTCTTCGCCAACGCCTTCCGTCTACTAGAGCTCAGTAAAATGGCTGTGGTGTTTTCCCCCCACTGCTGGACAACCAACCTTACCGTTTTTCTCAGCTTCCAGGGCCCTGCAGAGAGCTTTCTCATCACTAAATTGTTAGCAGATAATATCCTTTGAGAATGCAGCATAATATCTTAAACGCTATCTAGGCCTTGTAGCACACCTACAACGGACTCCTTTCAGACACAACCTCAACCAAACCTCATGGAAAGTAAGCAAGGACCAGCATGCACACTGTCTCCATTAGTAACTACTTCTCCTTTGAGCACCTCACCATGATCCGGCCCTCTCTCCTTGCCTGGAATACCCTTGTCTGTGTCTTTGCCCCCAAGCCCCACCTGAGTTTCTCAGAGATATCCTCCCTTGTTTCTACGCTGAGCAACTTCTCATTCTTGGTAATTTCATTCTCCAGCTCTTTGCCAAGTCTTCTCTAATCCCATTGCCCCATCGTCCTTCACCTCTCCCTAAATATGAACTCCCATATTCAATATCACCTTACCTGCCATCTCATGCATCCTCCCTGATCACATAAATAGCCAACTCCCGACATCTCCCTTATGTTCTTCACCATCCCAAACTGCTTCCTCATCCTGATCCCACTTCTTCCTGGAACCACTCCTTGGAATAAACTCTTCCTCCAAGTCACATCGAGCTGCTGTTTGAAACTGCTGACTGCCTATCCTTTAGCGCCCCTTCCCCCCATTCCATTCACTTTTGCAGCCATTGATCTACTCAACCTCTCCCTCCATATGTGCCGATCTTACCCCAAATCATCTTTACGCTCTCCGATCCCAGTGAATTTCATGGGTTTCTTAACTCAAAGATGCACAGATGAGCAGACAACAGGTTTAACTATCCATCGCCATATTTAGCTGGAACACATCAAGTGCTATTGGACTTCACAATCATGTATCAAAATTACTACTCGGATTATCCAAGTGAACATGGTTAAACCACAGTTTCTGTCTCCCACAACATTTCTCCCCTGCCCCCCCCGCCCCCCCGCAACCGCCACTTCTAACAACAAATTCAAGTTATTATTTGTCATTACGAGTAAAACCATCCATTCAGTTATTCCTGGTATGCAACCCCCTTCCTTTCACCTTTCCCATGTAGCCCCACCTCTTCCTCGGCTACCCACTGCTTTCAATCCGTGTTTCTCTCCCATCTCTCTTCATGTCCTCATTGAGTTTGTTGGGGAACAGTTTAACTTTCATTGCGTGAATGGTAATCTGGCTGAGCGTTAATCCCTCTGATTTCACTGGTTGAAAATCAACAAGTGGCTGTGTGGACAGGTGATGTCTTCCAGGTAAACACCGGGGAGACTGATGCTGTTGCCTTCAGTTCCACTCACCGTTGATTCAGCTTCTCTAACTATTATTGTGTCATACTGAACCAGGCTGCTGGAAATCTTGGAATTCTTTTCAGTGACAAGCTGAACATCCAACTCTTCATCTTCTCTATTACAAAGACCTCGACCTCTGTAACCCCTCTACCTCAGCACATCTGTCCTGATACCATCATCCATGCTTTTGTCACCTTCAGAACCAATTTCGGTATTCTATAGGCTTGTCACTCACAGTTCATCCAAACCTCTGGTCCCAAACACCTCCGATTTAAGATCCTTCTCATTTGAGTTTGCATTCATTTCTGGCCTTTCCCCTCCTTATCCCTGTAACCTCTACCTCTTCTGTCTCTCATCCTCCAGCTCTGGTCTCTTGTGCACTCCTGCTCCTATAATTGCACCATTGGTGGCCATACCTTCAGCTGTTTTGGGCCCACCCTATGGAATTTCCACCCCTGAATCCTTCCACCTCTCTCCTCCTTAAAGACCTTCATTAAAACCCACCTCTATGACTAAATTTTGGAGTCCATTTTTTTTTTACTCCTTTTTGTACAACATGCCTGGGGGATGTTTTTCTGTATTTAAGTTGAAAATGCAAGTCGTTGAGAAAAGCTGTTCAGACAAGAGCGAGCAAATCATAAACTACTAAATCACTTTTGATTGTAACTCCTCGTTTTGCAGGGGGCGTATGTCACACTGATTCAGAAGTGTCCGTCCTTTCCAGGAATCATCTGCTTTTCACAAAAGGGATTCAGTTCATTTAGAAAGGAAGCAGGAGCCACCCTTTGATCCAAGTTGGTGCAAGGAGTAATTTTGCCTTCTGGGGCCAGTTTGATTTAGACAAACAAAGGACCTATTTTCAAGGACATATCTAATCAAGCTGGGGGTTTCCTTTACTCAAAACTTAGACTTTAATGATCTGTTATGCATCAACTACAGTATACTACTATAATCAGAGCTTGAGAGTAATAAAATGCTTCCTTTTCCTTTAGATTTTGAAGCACAAGCTGTCATTGTTTACCGATGGTGCAAGTAAGTAATAATTTAATGGTTTTTTACACACATGTTGAATTATTTTGTTATTGGCAGTTTTAAAATTGCTGAATATTTATAGCTCAAGCTGATTTGATTGTTATTTTGATGTTTGCTGTCAACTGCTGAACCTATCTTAATTTGTAGGGGCCATATATAATTTCCAAACCTGGTTTCTCACCAAGTCAGGGTTAACCACACATGTCACACTTACGGGGTCTAAGAGTTTGGGTTAACATGGGGTTAGTGCTTTAAGATAACTACAAATGCTGGTTTCGTTGATTCTGTCCATTTCAATGTTTATCTGTTATGCCTGTTAATTGTCCTGAGGCAAGCATTCAGCAGACAGCAAACAGATTTATTTTTCACTTGAGTATTTTCTTATCCATTCAAATATTCACATATCACATCGGTGTTTCAAAGATAATGGAAATTCAGATTTCTATCATCGAGATCTGAGAGATTATGGTTGTGCTCGATGATTCTGATGTGCATGAGGTACTTACAGTGGTGCTTGATATGTGGTATTAATATTTATGCATCATATAAAATAGCTGCAGGGAAAAATAAAAACTCTTCAAAGAAGGTAACAGTGCAGCTGGTCTCAGCGATGAGCTGAAGTGTCCTTTGCCTTAATGAAGTCTATTGTGTTAAAGCTGTGTCCTAGCTAAACCCAGGCACCAAAGCAATCGTCAGTCCTGCATCTGGTGACATTGCACTAAAATGCATATACTCAACCATCATACCTTGAACTTGGAAGAAAAGTAGAACTGACAATATAGTAGAACTGTGATAGATAAGTAAATCAAGACAGAGACCCATTCAGCTGAGGTATAGACAAGACATTGTGTAGAATTATACAAAAACACAGCACAGTTCACACTTTCCCCATCCTCCCTGTACTCACGACAGTGATCTGTCAAGCTGGAAGCCAGACTGTCTTGACTTACCGATTTATTTACGGTTTAGATTAGTCACTCCTGCTAAGGTATATGAGGCCCATGTGGCATAAGATGGACATTGACTTTTTCCCCACTAAACTTCATTGGTCACAGGAAGAGGACAGTCGTGTTACAGACCAAATTTTTTTCTCATCTCCTTTAGGTCCTCAAATTTATACTGAAGTAAGTCCAACAACTGATTCAACAATGGCAGCTTGCATTTATATAGCACTTTCAACTGTGAAACGTCTGGTTTAGTCCCAGTGGCCAGAGAGCGGGGTGAAATCAGTGGCTAGGGAATGGAGTAAGTATTTGGTGGTGGCTAAAGGCATTGGTTTCAGTCTTCCCAGTGTTTCATCAGAGGAAGTTTCAGCTCATCTAAGACTTGTATGTCAGAGAGGCAGTGTGACAGTTCCGAGACACTGGATAAGTTGAAAGAGATGGTGGTGAGATAGATCTGAGTATAAGTGCTTGATATGCTAATAGGTAAACATGGATGTTGGCTTAGCATGTAAGGTGTGAAGAGAATTTGCATTTTTAGATAAATGAAGGGATATTTGGATTTCAAAGGGATCTTAGTCTGTTTGTAACTATACACGTAAGCAAGGCTAAGGAATGTGTTTATTTTTCCCACTGGCAATATTGGCACCTTGAAAGTTTTTATGTTATGAGGTTTCAAAGACATATGGAACAATGGAATTTACATTTTAAAATGAGAGAACCATATATAAAGGAGAATGAAAGGTTATGTGTCAGAAGGCCTTGCATTAACTTACTGAGTTTGTTTTAATCTAAAATCTATTGGGGACCATTGCCTTAAAGGGAGAGTAACTGGGAGTCAGGTTAATTAGGAATTTTAGGAGTTGTTATAGTAGTTTTTTAAAAATTCATTCACGGGATGTGGACATTGTTGCCTAGGCTAGCATTTATCGCCCATCCTTAATTGTCCTTGTTCAGAGGGCATTTAAGAATCAACCACATTATTGTGGGTCTGGAGTCACATGTAGGCCAGACCAGGTAAGAACGACAGATTTCCTCCCCTAAAGGACATTAGTGAGCCAGATGGGATTTTACCGTTCAATGGTTTCATGATCATCATCAGACTTTTAAATCCAGAATTATATTGAATTCAAATTCCACCATTTGCCATGGCAGGATTCGAACCTGGGTCCCCAGAGCATTATGCTGGGTCTCTGGATTACTGATTCAGCTGGTACCATTACACCCCCCCCCCCAGTATTTGTAGCCTTATGTATGTGCTTGATATCTTTTATTTTGTTAATAAATATTTTAATTTAACGTTCAAAAAATCTCTAAAGGTAAACTTACTACTTCTGAATTCAGTGCATGCATCTTGTAATAAATACAAATTGCAAAACTGTTGTGATAGTGCGACCAAGTTTCCCTCGTGGATTTGGTCCCCCTGGCACACATCATCTGCCACGGGTCATGGTTCTTTGGGTCAAAACTTTCCAACATTGAATAGAATTATGATTGTGGTATTGTGCTTATACATCTGCAAAGAAATCCATTAATGCGATTTCTGGAAAAGTGTGCCATCAAATTGTACAATATGAAGCATTATCATTAACTTCAGTGATCTGAGTGTTTAAAAACCTGAGTCCAGCAATCTCAAGAGACAATAACTCCCAATGAGGGGAATAAGAGCAGAAGGGGGAGTTTACTTTCCCAGGGTATCATGTTAAGTAAAAATACCTGGTGTTGCATTTTGTGCACCTTAGAAGCACCTATGCTGTCTGACTGTTGGTTTAATATCAGTGCCGTGCAGGTATTGGCAGTGTAATTGGGTGAGAATCAGTCAATTTCTAACTTGCTCCAAGCTATACAGATACGAGTCTGATGATTGGATATTATTTGTCCTTGCTCTAGCCAGTGTAATTGGGTTTGCACAGCCTGAGGCCGAGCTATGCTTATGTAACTGGCAGGCCTTCAGACTACACCTTGGATAAGTAACAAACTTGATGCAGTTTAAATGAGACAACTATAGTTTGGGTAGCTGTTTTGTCTCAACATTTATGCCAGTGGAGATTACTCACTGAAAGACTGTATAATGGGGTGTGAGTCAACCTTTTTTCTTGTTTTCTGAAATTTATTAATTTATTTGTAACATGTTTTCATAAACAAGCCCTTTTATATTGTCCATTAATTTACTGTTACTAACTGCATCTCCTACACAGGTGCTTCACTTATCTAAATTCAGAGGCAACACATTTTGTTTGTTGTTATTCAGAAAGAAAGCTTAATATTTAGCATTGCTGAAAGAAAGAGGCATGCTGTCGAAGCTTTTCATTTTGCACTCATCAGGACAGATTCACAAGAATACCAATTCTAAAGGGAACAACAATTTATACTGCGTGAGAAGAGAGTGCTGATTGGTTAGCAAGTGTACTCTTATTGGTAGAGGCGATGCCATGGAGAATGCACCAGCGAACAGTTAACTACCAAGCTTTTGTTCAAACCTAACCAGGCAGGTCAACTCTGGTCAAGGCAAAGTGTGTGAATACATGTAGTTTCTTGCATGCAAGCCTGACTGATAATCTTAACCTGGTGGCCAGCGTAATTCTTAGCACATTCAGGATCGTTTAGCAAATGTTGTCCAATCATGGAATCCCATCTAATGTTGGACACTATGTTTTGAGTCTTGCAAGCACGGGCTGGTTGGATATGGTCTGTACCTTGCCTGTTGCGAACAGCCAAAGGGGCATGCTGTTTGATAGGTTCTGCTAGTCGTTGGGACGTATGGGGGGGTGTGGGAGGGAGGTTGGGGTGTGGTGGGGGTTGTCAGTGAGGCACAAAAAACTGAAAAATAAGGAATGTCAGCACAAATATGTCCCAGTTACGTGGTTTTGAAGGTTGGATTGCCATGGTCTCAGAGCCTGTGAATCACATATTGGGCACCCCTGTGCTCAACCGATATCTTCACCAAAGTTAAACGTATAGGTGACAAACTGGGAGTACAGTAACCTTTCACTTACACCTTGTGCATTTGTAAATTAGGTGTTAGGTGGGCAGCGTTGTAGACACAAGCTATATCAACAGCGAAGACCTGATTTCTCTTAGATCTGAAGAGTGTGTCTGCTGAATAAATACCATGGACTGTGTTTTCGGCCTCCCAGCTGGAAGAAATGGGATTATAGTGCCTCCAAATCATGGCAAAGGACATAACACCCTATTCCTACTGTCACAGAGTTCATGGCGATCTTCCACTTGGTCTACCTTTGGGTGACTGCAGAAGGGATCTTCCCCTAGACCTGAGGAAAACCCTGTATGTCACTGCCAGCCTGGACTCGGCACTCCATGGGCCAGACACTCCTGTCCCTTAACCCATAAAACCCTTCCTTGCAGCTGCTGCAACAATGGCACACAGGTCCTGTCGGACTGCTTTTTGGTTATTGCTCGGCTTTGTGATGTGCAGGCCTGCACCAAGCTGCTGCATTGTATTCACGTATTATTATGCGATTCTCTGCAGGAGAGAAAAATGAAGAAACAGGGCAAGCTGCAGAAGCCACGTTAGAAGAGACCATTGCATTGTGTCAACGCAATTCGCACAGTCTCAACCAACAGCAGCGGGAGGTGAGTACCGAGAGTTTTGCCTGCGTGTACAGGGCCTGTCTTGAGTTTCATTAAAGTCTGAAAATTGCACTTTTTGTCCCTTTCCGTTTCTCCGCCCTTTGAAATTCCCTCATCGCTATATCCCGCTTCCACAAACTACAACCAGTGAAAGCAAAAGGGATACTCGTAGCTGTGAACTATTCATCTGTCAGTAACCAGTACTGTACTGTGCAGGCTTACTGGTGGGGAAGAGAAGGAATTGGGGCTGGCTGTCGAGCACAGAGGAGATTAACAGATGATTTGCTAGATGGTTTTAAATTTCTGAAGGGATGGAATAAGCTAGATGGAAACAAATTTCACTGATTGAAGTATCTGAAACTTGGATTTAAAGTTAGCTGTAAGAGAATAGGGCAGAAAGCAGAAGAATTTTTTTATATCTGAGGATTGTGAAGCTGTGCAATTCACTTCCAATGTTATTGATTGAAGTGGAGCTCGTGTCAACCTTTAAGAATAAATTAGATTGAAGGAAAGTAGGATTAAGGGATATGGGAATAGGTTGGGCATATCGGATTAGAACTCTTGTTCATGTGGAGCGTGAAGATCAACATAGACTGGTTGGGTTTTCTGGCCTCTCTGTGTAGTAATTTCTTTCTCATGGTTCAGCCAGTGTTTTCTCTTCACTGAGTTAGATCACTTGAGATCTAATGCATTTTTGACTCTGCATTTCCAGTCCCGGAAGCATGATGCCATAACAACTTATTTGTAACTCTTCTCCTATGTTTCCATCTAAATCTTTCCTCAACCTCCTGTAGGACCCTTGGAGATGGATTGGTACAAGGAGATCAGTTTCCTTTAGACTCAATGCATGTACAGACTGGCCTGCCTACACATGTAACCATAGGGCTGCCGTCACTGTGCAGTTTTGTATCACGATGGGGCTGAGGATTGTTGTGGGGCTAGTTCTGTGCACGTTCGTGTTCTGTAGTGAAACATTCCAGTAACTAGAACCAGCTTGGCACATTCAGTGAATTTGAGAAGAGGGTAGTGATTCTGGCAACAGATAAAGACTCATGAAAGTTTGGTCCTACTGAGAACATAACATCAAAACAGGAGCAGGAGTTGGCCATTCAGCCCCTCGAGCCTGCTCTACCATTCAGTTAGATCTTAGCTGATCTGCTTGTGCTTTGATTTCCACATTCCCATCTGTCCCTGATAACCTTTGATTCCCTTGCCTAACCAGAATCTATCTACCTCTGCC
Organism: Isurus oxyrinchus; assembly: GCA_026770705.1. NCBI lineage: Eukaryota > Metazoa > Chordata > Chondrichthyes > Lamniformes > Lamnidae > Isurus > Isurus oxyrinchus. The sequence goes on along the minus strand of JANJGN010000014.1, from coordinate 2,878,486 downwards.
TTTAAAAATATTCAATGACCCCACCTCCACCACCTTCTGAGGCAGAGAGTTCCAAAGTCACACAACCCCCTGAGAGAAAATTTTCTCCACATCTCTGTCCTAAAAGGGTGACCCCTAATTTTAAAACAGTGCCCCCTAGTCCTGGACTCACCCACAAGAGGGAATATCCTTCACACATCCACCTTGTCAAGGCCATTCAGGATCTTATATACTTCAATCAAATCACCCCTCACTCTTTTAAATTGCAGTGGAAACAAGCCCAGTCTGTCCACTCTTTCCTCCTAAGACAACCCACTCATTCCAGGTATCAACCCAGTGAATCTCCCCTGAACTGCCTTCAATCATCCTGAATTCCTGTATGCCCACAGTATTTGAGATGGTGTCTCACCGATGCCCTGCATAACTGAAGCATAACATCCTTACCTTTACGTTCAATTTCTCTCATAATAAGGGATAGCATTCCATCAGCCTCCTTGATTACTTGCTGTACCCGCATACTAGCTTTTTGTGGCTCATTCACTAGAACACCTAGATCCCTCTGGATCTCAGAATTCTGCAGCCATTCTCTGTTTAAGTAATGCTCTGCTTTTTTATCCTTCCTGCCAAAGTGAACAACTTCACATTTTTCCACATTATACTCCATTTGCCAGTTCTTTGCCCACTCACTCAACCTATCTGTATCCATCTGCAACCTCCTCATGTCCTCTTCACAACATACTTTCCTACCTATCTTTGTGTCACCTGCAAATTTAGCTACCATGCCTTTTCTCTCCTCATCTAAATCATTGATATAAATTATAAAAAGGTGAGGCCCCAGCACAGATCCCTGTGACAGACTCATTACATCCTGCCAACCAGGCAAAGGCCCATTTATGCATACTCTGTTTTCTGCCAGCCAGCCAATCTCCAATCCATACTAATATGTTATCCCCTACACCATGAGTTTTATTTTCCGCAATAACGTTTGATGTGCCACCTTATCAAAGGCCTTCTGGAAATCCAAGTACAGTACATCCACAGATTCTCCTTTATCTACAGCACATCTTGCTCCTTAAAAAAAAATCCAATAAGTTGGTTAAACATGATTTCCCTTTCAAAAAACCATGCCGACTCTTCTCAATTACCTTGAGTTTTTCTATGTGCCCAGCGATAACTTCCTTAATGATCAATTTTCCCCACAACAGATGTCAAGCTAACTGGCCTATGGTTTCCTGTTTTTGGCCTCCCTTCCTGAATAGAGGGGTTATATTTGCTACTTTCCAGTCTGATGGAACCTTTGCAGAATCTTGTGAATGTTGGAAAATTAACACCAGCACATGGACTACACCATTACCCCCACTTTTAGGATGAAGTCCACCAAGACCCAGAGACTTGTCAGCCTGCAGCTCTGTCAGTTTGCTCAGTACTGCTTCCCCAGTGATTGGAATTTCACCAAGTTCCTCTCTCCCTCCCACCTCCTGATTTACAGCTATTATTGGGATGTTTTTTGTCTCCTCTATAGTGAAGACAGAAGCAAAACATTTCTTCATTTTATCCGCCATTTCCTTATTATCCACTATTAGCTCCCCACTGTCACTCTGTAGAGGACCAACACTCACTTTACTTACTTTATTCCTTTTTAAATACCTGTAGAAACACTTGCTATCTATTGTTACATTTCTAGCTAGCTTCCTCTCATACTCTAATTTCTTTCTCCTGATTAACCTTTTAGTCAATCTGTGCCTTTCCTTATATTCTGACCAATCATGTGACCTACCACTCATCTTTGCACAGTTATATGCTTTTTCCTTACTTTTGATGTTTTCCTTAACATCTTTAGTTGACCACAGATGGTGGGTCCTCCCCTTAGAATTTTTCTCTATAATAGGAATATACTTACTCTGAATACTCTGAGATATCCAATTAAATATCTGCCACTGCTTCTCTGTTGATCTAGTCACTAGCCTAGTTTCCAAGTTCACTTCAGCTAGCTCAGCTTTCATGCCCACATAGTTGCCCTTATTTAATTTTAATATGCCAGCCTTAGACCCACTCTTCTCCCTGTCAAACTGGATGTAAAATTCAGTCATATTGTGGTTGCTGCTACCTAGGGATGCCTTTACTCTGAGGTCATTAACTAATCCTATCACATTATACAATACCAAGCTGAATATAACCTGCTCTCTGGTTAGTTCCAGAACATGCTGCTCTAAGAAACTATCTCAAAAGTGTTCTAAAAACTCCTTGTGCAGACTACTACTGCCAATCTGATTTTTCCAGTTTGTATGTAGATTAAAATCACCCATGATTATTGCCCTCCCCTTATCATAAGCACCCAATATTTCTTCTTGTTTACTTTGTCCTACACTGTGGTTACTGTTAAGGGCCTGTAGACTACTCCCTCTAGTGACTTCTTTCCCCAACTGTTCCTCATCTCCACCCAAACTGATTCTATATCCTGATCCCCTGAACCAAGGTCATCTCTAACTATTGCACCAATGCCATCTTTGATTAACAGTACTACCCCTCCACCTTTACCTCGCTCTCTATTCTTCTTGAATGTCATGTACCCCTCAATATTCAGGACCCAATCCTTGTCATCCTGCAGCCACATCTCTGTAATGGCTATCAGATCATATTTATATAATTCAGTGCGTGCTCTTTAATTAATTCAGTTCATTTACTTTGTTATGAATGTTAGGTGCATTCAGATACAGAGCCTTTAGTTTTGTCTTTTTGTTATCTTTGTAACATCTAGTTTGGACTATTGATCTATTCTTAGGTTGTTTCTCTCCATCTCTTCCTGCCATTCTCTGAATCTCATTTCCTACATTACTATTTTGCTCTCCGGCCTTGACTCTATCCCTTAATTTGTTACGTTGACCCAAGCTTGATCCCTCATTCCCCACTTGTTTAAAGCCCTCTCTATTTCCCTAGTGATGCGCATTGCTAGAACACTGGTCCCAGCACAGTTCAGTTGCAGACCATCCCAGTGCTACAGGCAGTACTTTCCCCAGTACTGATACCAGTGCCCCACAAACCAGAACCCACGTCTCCCACACCAGTCTTTGAGCCACACATTGGTCTCTCTAATGTTGTTTCCCCTATGCCAATTTGCACATAGTTAAGGTCATAATCCAGAGATTATGACTTTGAGGTTCTGCTTCTTAATTTTGGTGCCTAGCTCCTCATACTGACTATACAGAACCTCTTTCCTTATCCTGCCTATGTCAACTGAATCCTTCCCCTCCCACGCCAAGTTCCTCTCCAGCCCTGAGTAGATGTCCTGAACCCTGGCACTGGCCATCTGGACTCCTGGTCTTTGCTGCAGAGAACACTGTCAATCCCCCTCACTATACTGTCCCCCTGTTTGCTCCAATACTATTGACTGCATGGAAATTGAGTATTTTATGTTTCCTAGGATGGTAAATGGAGCACGCATTATGTGCTTGCAGTTAACAGCACTATATTAAGGTAACATGTCTGTAAACACATGAGCACAGTAGGTTGGTGTGTTCTTGTAATTTACTATAAATAAGCTTAAAAGTTAGCATCTCATAAGTGGTTTGAGGATTGATTTTTCAAGACTTTTTAACGTTGTTAGTTTACACTTTGTTTTCCTTATCAGATCACCCGCTGCTCATGTTTTAAATTTACAAAGTTTGGTAGATTAGTTCCTGGTCTCTCTCTGACATTCTCTCTCTCTCTCTGTCCCTCTGACACACTCTGATTCTCTCTCTCAGTCTCTCTCTGTCCCTGAGTCTCTCTCTCCCCCTGACTCTCTCTCTCTCCCCCGACTCTCTCTTTCTCTCCCTGACTCTCTCTCTCTCCCTGACTCTCTCTCTCTCTCCTTGACTCTCCCTCTCTCTGACTCTCTCTCTCTCCTTGACTCTCTCTCTCTCCTTGACTCTCTCTCTCTCCTTGACTCTCTCTCTCCCTGACTCTCTCTCTCCCTGACTCTCTCTCTCCCCCTGACTCTCTCTCTCTCCCTGACTCTCTCTCTCTCCCTGACTCTCTCTCTCTCCCTGACTCTCTCTCTCTCCCTGACTCTCTCTCTCTCCCTGACTCTCTCCCTCTCCCTGACTCTCTCTCTCCCTGACTCTCTCTCTCCCTGACTCTCTCTCTCTCCCTGACTCTCTCTCTCTCCCTGACTCTCTCTCTCTCCCTGACTCTCTCTCTCTGCCTGACTCTCCCTCTCTCCCTGACTCTCCCTCTCTCCCTGACTCTCCCTCTCTCCCTGACTCTCTCCCTCTCCCTGACTCTCTCCCTCTCCCTGACTCTCTCTCTCTCCCTGACTCTCTCTCTCTCTCTCTCCCTGACTCTCTCTCTCTCTCTCTCCCTGACTCTCTCTCTCTCTCTCCCTGACTCTCTCTCTCTCTCCCTGACTCTCTCTCTCTCCCTGACTCTCTCTCTCTCTCCCTGACTCTCTCTCTCTCTCCCTGACTCTCTCTCTCTCTCCCTGACTCTCTCTCTCTCCCTGACTCTCTCTCTCTCCCTGACTCTCTCTCTCTCCCTGACTCTCTCTCTCTCTCCCTGACTCTCTCTCTCTCTCCCTGACTCTCTCTCTCTCCCTGACTCTCTCTCTCTCCCTGGCTCTGACTCTCTCTCTCCCCCGACTCACTCTTTCCCTGACTCACTTTCTCCCTAACTCTCTCCCTGATTCTTTCTCTGATTCTCTCTCTCTCCCTGGCTCGCTCTCTCTGTCGCTTGCTCTCTCTCTCACGCTCTCTCTCTGACGCTCTCTCTCTCTCTGACGCTCTCTCTCTCTCTGACGCTCTCTCTCTCTCTCTCTGACGCTCTCTCTCTTAGACTCTTTCTCTCTCTCTGACGCTCTCTCTCTCTGACGCTCTCTCTCTCTTTGACGCTCTCTCTCTCTCTGACGCTCTCTCTCTCTTTGACGCTCTCTCTCTCTGACGCTCTCTCTCTGACGCTCTCTCTCTCTGACTCTCGCGCTCTCCCTCTGACGCTCTCTCTCTCTGACGCTCTCTCTCTCTCTGACGCTCTCTCTCTCTGACGCTCTCTCTCTCTGACGCTCTCTCTCTCTGACGCTCTCTCTCTCTGACACTCTCTCTCTCTGACGCTCGCGCTCTCTCTGACGCTCGCACTCTGACGCTCACGCTCTCTCTCTGACACTTTCTCTCTCTGACACTCTCTCTCTCTGACGCTCTCTCTCTCTGACGCTCGCGCTCTCTCTGACGCTCGCACTCTGACGTTCACGCTCTCTGACGCTCGCTCTCTCTCTCTGACGCTCGCGCTCTCTCTGACACTCGCGCTCTCTCTGACACTCGCGCTCTCTCTGACACTCGCGCTCTCTCTGACGCTCGCTCTCTCTCTCCGATGCTCGCTGTCTCTCTCCGATGCTCGCTGTCTCTCTCCGACGCTCGCTGTCTTTCTCCGACGCTCGCTGTCTCTCTCTGACACTCGCGCTCTCTCTGACGCTCACTGTCTCTCTCCCGGCGCTCGCTCTCTCTCTCCGGCGCTCGCTCTCTCTCTCCGGCGCTCGCTCTCTCTCTGACGCGGGCTCTCTCTGACGTGGGCTCTCTCTGACGCGGGCTCTCTCTGACGCGGGCTCTCTGTCTCCGACGCTCGCTCTCTGTCTCCGACGCTCGCTCTCTCTGTCTCCGACGCTCGCTCTCTGTCTCCGACGCTCGCTCTCTCTGTCTCCGACGCTCGCTCTCTCTGTCTCCGACGCTCGCTCTCTCTGTCTCCGACGCTCGCTCTCTCTGTCTCCGACGCTCGCTCTCTCTGTCTCCGACCCTCGCTCTCTCTGTCTCCGACCCTCGCTCTCTCTGTCTCCGACCCTCGCTCTCTCTGTCTCCGACCCTCGCTCTCTCTGTCTCCGACCCTCGCTCTCTCTGCCTCCGACCCTCGCTCTCTCTGTCTCCGACCCTCGCTCTCTCTGCCTCCGACCCTCGCTCTCTCTGCCTCCGACCCTCGCTCTCTCTGCCTCCGACCCTCGCTCTCTCTGCCTCCGACCCTCGCTCTCTCTGCCTCCGACCCTCGCTCTCTCTGCCGCCGACCCTCGCTCTCTCTGCCGCCGACCCTCGCTCTCTCTGCCGCCGACCCTCGCTCTCTCTGCCGCCGACCCTCGCTCTCTCTGCCGCCGACCCTCGCTCTCTCTGCCGCCGACCCTCGCTCTCTCTGCCGCCGACCCTCGCTCTCTCTGTCGCCGACCCTCGCTCTCTCTGTCTCCGACCCTCGCTCTCTCTGTCTCCGACCCTCGCTCTCTCTGTCTCCGACCCTCGCTCTCTCTGTCTCCGACCCTCGCTCTCTCTGTCTCCGACCCTCGCTCTCTCTGTCTCCGACCCTCGCTCTCTCTGTCTCCGACCCTCGCTCTCTCTGTCTCCGACCCTCGCTCTCTCTGTCTCCGACCCTCGCTCTCTCTGTCTCCGACCCTCGCTCTCTCTGTCTCCGACCCTCGCTCTCTCTGTCTCCGACCCTCGCTCTCTCTGTCTCCGACCCTCGCTCTCTCTGTCTCCGACCCTCGCTCTCTCTGTCTCCGACCCTCGCTCTCTCTGTCTCCGACCCTCGCTCTCTCTGTCTCCGACCCTCGCTCTCTCTGTCTCCGACCCTCGCTCTCTCTGTCTCCGACCCTCGCTCTCTCTGTCTCCGACCCTCGCTCTCTCTGTCTCCGACCCTCGCTCTCTCTGTCTCCGACCCTCGCTCTCTCTGTCTCCGACCCTCGCTCTCTCTGTCTCCGACCCTCGCTCTCTCTGTCTCCGACCCTCGCTCTCTCTGTCTCCGACCCTCGCTCTCTCTGTCTCCGACCCTCGCTCTCTCTGTCTCCGACCCTCGCTCTCTCTGTCTCCGACCCTCGCTCTCTCTGTCTCCGACCCTCGCTCTCTCTGTCTCCGACCCTCGCTCTCTCTGTCTCCGACCCTCGCTCTCTCTGTCTCCGACCCTCGCTCTCTCTGTCTCCGACCCTCGCTCTCTCTGTCTCCGACCCTCGCTCTCTCTGTCTCCGACCCTCGCTCTCTCTGTCTCCGACCCTCGCTCTCTCTGTCTCCAACCCTCGCTCTCTCTGTCTCCGACCCTCGCTCTCTCTGTCTCCGACCCTCGCTCTCTCTGTCTCCGACCCTCGCTCTCTCTGTCTCCGACCCTCGCTCTCTCTGTCTCCGACCCTCGCTCTCTCTGTCTCCGACCCTCGCTCTCTCTGTCTCCGACCCTCGCTCCCTCTGTCTCCGACCCTCGCTCCCTCTGTCTCCGACCCTCGCTCCCTCTGTCTCCGACCCTCGCTCCCTCTGTCTCCGACCCTCGCTCCCTCTGTCTCCGACCCTCGCTCCCTCTGTCTCCGACCCTCGCTCCCTCTGTCTCCGACCCTCGCTCCCTCTGTCTCCGACCCTCGCTCCCTCTGTCTCCGACCCTCGCTCCCTCTGTCTCCGACCCTCGCTCTCTCTGTCTCCGACCCTCGCTCTCTCTGTCTCCGACCCTCGCTCTCTCTGTCTCCGACCCTCGCTCTCTCTGTCTCCGACCCTCGCTCTCTCTGTCTCCGACCCTCGCTCCCTCTGTCTCCGACCCTCGCTCCCTCTGTCTCCGACCCTCGCTCCCTCTGTCTCCGACCCTCGCTCCCTCTGTCTCCGACCCTCGCTCCCTCTGTCTCCGACCCTCGCTCCCTCTGTCTCCGACCCTCGCTCCCTCTGTCTCCGACCCTCGCTCTCTCTGTCTCCGACCCTCGCTCTCTCTGACGCTCGCTTTCTCTGCTTCTCCCTCCCTGACTCTCCCTCCCTGACCCGTTCTCCCTCCCTCCCTCCCTCCCTTCGACCCTCGCTCACTCTCCCTCCCTCCCTCCGACCCTCGCTCTCCCTCCCTCGCTCTCTCTGACCCTTGTTCTCCCTCCCTCCAACACTCGCTCTCCCTCCCTCCCCCTCCCTCCCTCCCTCCGACCCTTGCTCTCCCTCCCTCCCTCCGACCCTCGCTCTCCCTCTCTCCCTCCAACCCTCGCTCTCCCTCCCGCCCTCCGATCCTCGCTCTCCCTCCCTCCCTCCGACCTCGCTCTCCCTCCCCCGACTCTCGCTCTCCCTCCCTCCCTCGCTCTCCCTCCCTCCCTCCCTCTCCCTCCCTCCCTCCCTCTCCCTCACTCCCTCTCCCTCCCTCCCTCGCTCTCCCTCCCTCTGACCCTCGATCTCCCTCCCTCCCTCTGACCCTCGCTCTCCCTCCCTCCGACCCTCGCTCTCCCTCCCTCCGACCCTCGCTCTCCCTCCCTCCGACCCTCGCTCTCCCTCCCTCCGACCCTCGCTCTCCCTCCCTCCGACCCTCGCTCTCCCTCCCTCCGACCCTCGCTCTCCCTCCCTCCGACCCTCGCTCTCCCTCCCTCCGACCCTCGCTCTCCCTCCCTCCGACCCTCGCTCTCCCTCCCTCCGACCCTCGCTCTCCCTCCCTCCGACCCTCGCTCTCCCTCCCTCCGACCCTCGCTCTCCCTCCCTCCGACCCTCGCTCTCCCTCTGACGGTTTCTCTCTCCCTCCCTCCCTGACAGTCTCTGTGTCTGATATTCTCTGTCTCTCTCTCTCTCCCTCTCTTTCTTTGACACACTCTCTCTGACATTTCCCTCTCTGATATTCTCTCTCTCTCTCTTTCTCTCTCTCTCTCACTGGCTCCCCTGTCTGCTTCTCCCTCTGACTGTCTCTCTCTCTCTCTTTCTGTGTCTTTATTCAGGAGCCTTTCTCCACCCCATCCACCACACACTCGAGGAGATGATGCAACAGCATTGCCTGGCCTGTGGCTTCAGTGCTGTTTGGGAGCCAGGAAAGTGAAGGCATGGGGAAGGGAAGTGACATTGGTTAATGGTACACTGATGGCTTCCAGCCCTTGACCTAGGCCTTGGTGCAGGGGGATTGCACTGAGTCAGCGTTTGCAATAGCTCATTGGCAAAGCTCGGGTCTGCCAATCCAGGAAGGCTGAGGGTGATGGTTGAAGACAGGTTGTTCATTCATTTAATATTTGCTCTGGAAGTTGGTCCTGCGTCCTGTTTCTTTGTGTGCAGTTTATTTCTCTTCATCCCATCAGCTTCCCCACATCTACCCCCCTGACTCCCCTCCACAAAACCCAATCCATCTGCATCCTTCCTGCCTTCATTGGCATGTAGCAACTGGAGGAACAGTGGTCAGTGTCACTTTTTGAATGAATAATGAATAAAGGTTTTTGCTGTGATTGTAGAGGTTATTTATTAGTTATGAAACATTTGGGCTTTGATCCCTGAAAAGCGAGGATTGACTTTTACGCGAGGTATATGAAAAATTGTTTTTTACGGTCAAAACTGATGAAGTTGACTTTTACATGAGATTGCCTTTTACACGAGTGTATAAGGTACTTCACTAAGATAAAAGCAAAAAACTATGGATGCTGGAAATCCGAAACAGAAATACCTGGAAAAACTCAGCAGGTCTGGCAGCATCGGCGAAGAAAAGAGTTGACGTTTCGAGTCCGAAACGTTAACTGTGTCCCTCTCCGAAGATGCTGCCAGACCTGCTGAGTTTTTCCAGGTATTTTTGTTTTTATTTAGGATACTTCACTGCCTGTTTGAGAACTTTTCTTCAGTAGCACCATGCTTAAAAGTTTACTTTGTTGAAGGCTGCCTTACTGGAGCTTCTGTCCACTGCAGCAACATGGTTGAAATATTTATGAGCACATTTGCTGATTGACCAAAGGAAGTTGTTTCAAAAAGCAGTGTTCATTCTGTTGCCGTGAACAGGTCACAAGTGAAGGGTCAAGGGCCCACAGGCAGAGAGGGCTAGATGACTAGAAGGGGAAAAAAATAATAAAAAGAGGGAGAAAGGAATAGAAGGATATGTTGACAGGGTGAGATGAGGAGGGGGGAGAGGAAGCTCGAGTGGTGCATGAGCTCCGGATGGCCTGTTTTCTGTGCTGTGAATATCTATGTAATAAGGTCATCCAACAGCTCCTCCTGTACAAAGCACAAAATGCTGTGGGATGCTAGAAATCTTAAACAAAAACAGAAAACACTGGAAACACACAGCAGGTCAGTGGGGAAAGGAGTGTCTCAGGTCTTAATTATCCTTTTACCTTTGCAGCCTTGTTGAATTGGTGGTGGGTTTTTGACTGCATTAGCCCAACATGATGCATGGACTGCTAAGACTGGAAAAGTGGGCAGAATACCCCAGGAAACTGAATCTAGCATTCTGTGAGGAGGGAGAAAGAGATCGCAGTTTATTCACAAAAGTATTGGTCAAAATAGACAGATTTTAAATGATTAAAAAACTGAACATGATGAGATGCAACATATATATTATATATTCTATACTTGTGGCCGGAATTTTAAGGTCCTGTCGTAGTGGGGGTGGGGCTGGAAAATTCCTTCAACTTTGACAGGACTGGAAAATCCCACTGGGGGAGGGGCGTAAAATTCCGCCCTGTGTGTACTTGAGAGCTCCTGATTTAGAAACTTACCAGTCTAGGATAAACCACGTATAGCAAGACTCTGCGTTCAGGGAAATAGCTGTATTAAAATAATTCACAGTTAAAGAGCCATAGAGATGTACAGCACAGAAACAGGCCCCTTGGCCCATCGTAATGATAAATTTGAAGAAGAAAAGTTGCCAGAGCATCGAATATACAACACAGAAACAGGGCACCTGGCCCAACAGATCTATACTGGTGTGTATGTTCCAGACCTACCTTCATCTCGATTGGTGAAGATTTTCACCACAGGCAACAACAGGATGCCTGGTCACGGTAAAATTGGAGGCAAAGGGCAAGCCAAGGCCAAGACACCTTCCTTCAGAGCTGGTCTCCAGTTTCCCATCGGCCGTATCCACCGGCTGCTGCACCAAGGGTCGCTCTGGCCAGCGTGTTGGGGCCGGAGCCCCCGCCTACTTGGCCGACGTCCTCAAGTATCTGACGGCCGAGATCCTCGAGCCGGCCGGCAACACGGCCCGGGACAACAAGAAGACCCGCCCCCACCACCCACAGCTCGCCATCCACAACAACAAGGAGCTCAACAAGCCGCTGGGAGGGGTCACCATCGCCCAGGCTGGGTAGGGTCCTGCCCAACACCCAGGCTGTGCTGCTGGCCAAGAAAACAGGCCACCCCCAGCAAGGTTTACGCCTGAAGGGGCGAGATCCGAAAAAGATCATCCTATCAACGTATCCTCCTGTTCCTTTCTTCCTCATGTATGCATCCAGCTCCCTCTTAAATGCATTGATGCTAATCACCTCTGCCACACCTTGTGGTAGCAAGTTCCACCTTCTCACCACTCTCTGATTGAAGAAGTTCTCTTTAATGTCTCATTGGATTTATTAGTGACTATCTTAAATACGTGACCCTTGCTTTCAGTTCCCCAACAAGTGGGAACATCAGCAATATGTCTACTCTATCAAACCCCTTCATAATTCTTTAATTCCTCTACATTTAACCAGTGTAAACAGCTGTATACTTTGTTTTTGAGGGGGATTATGCCCAGTTGCTTGTTATTTATGCAAATAATCTCCTGAACGAAGAAAACACAGTACTATGGCATCAGTACAGCCAGTGTGGAGAAGTTCAGTAAGCACAAAGGCAAGTGCGTTAGGAAGACACCACAGGCGACGAAATTGGCCTCCACTAGTCAAGCAAAATGGGCTCATGATGGTATCCAGCATTAGAAGGGAAAGTCAGGGTGTGGTATAATCCAGAGCACTGATTTTGTACATCTCAGTTTCACACATTGGTGCAGTTCGGTTTCAGTGCATCCCAAATTCCACCACCCCCATCCATTAACAACAGCGGCCTTTGCCTCCCTTTCTGAAGGAAATGTGTGTTTCTGCTGAATCCACTTCACAACAGTGCAGCCGACATCCTGGACTCAACATGGGACTTGGTCCAGCTCTGTAAAGTGCCGCAGGTTTTGTGCAGCGTGTCGCAATGGACATTCCCATTATGGGATGAGACTTTTGGGATTTTTTTTTTGCACTTCAGTTATTTATATGTAATTTAAAATTAAATTTGTGCTCATTCCTGCTCTGACATGTTCAGTTGGAACGACCATGTTTTACCATGAATTACCTAGGCTTACAATGTTTTGTTATTTTTCACTTTGTGCATTGAAACAGTGACAAGTGTTGCAGTAAGAACCTTCTCAATTGTTGGAAGTGACTTCATTCTTTGAACAGGGACCACAGAGCAGAATTTTACAGCCCAGTGGCAGCAGGGGGCAGAGCCAGAAAATGCACTGAGTCGTTCAAAACTCCACTGACCTCAGCAGAACCGGAAGATCCTGCTGGTGGGAGGAGCCAAAACATTCTGCCCACAATCTGTTAAGAACCATGGGGAGTCATTGGTCATCCAATCACCTGCATGACTGAATTGGGCACCGAGCAGTCCCACCCAAACCAAGTAGATGTTGTTTAAATATATAAATCTGGGTCATAACACCAGTTGTATAAACCCAGTTGCAATTTTAACGTACGAACAGGTGGAGCCTCTGCTATGCACACTAGTCCGTTATACCGGGTGTGAGTGGCCCATTCAATGGCATTTCAAGGAGGATGCTCAGGAAAGGCTCCCGGATTATTTTAGACTTCTGTGGGGCCAGTAGGAGCATCTACCCCATTTCTGGCCTCCTCCATGCAGAAGCCAGCCCACCTTTTGTTGTCTGAACCTGTTGAGCTGCAATGAATCATAACTCCCAACTTCACGCCTGCTTTGAATGCTTCTTCCCCTGCTGTTTTAAAGTCACTCACTTATTCAGCTCCTTGCCTCAGCTATTAGTTTAATTGGTGGTTTAGTGATGATGCATTAATGCTCTTTGCCTGTTTCATTGAGCTGCAAACTGATAGTAACGTGAATGACGGGATCAATCTGTGACTACATATCGTGACGTTACTGCAGACATCTATGTTTATTGAGACAATATAAAGTTCACTAAATGTTAGTTTTGTTGATTTTTTTTTGCCTGATAAATTAGAATGTCACCCGCCTACACACAGTGCATCTGTCCTAGTATATATAATGTCATTTTCACCCAATTTGATAATTGATTTGATTCTCTAGTTCCTGTTGAGTGATGATCTGTAATAACTCTAATATTGAAGCAAGTGCGTGCCGGAAATTTGAAGCAGGAGTACAAGTGCTGGAAACACTCAGCAAGCCTTGCAACATCTGTGGGAAGAGAAACAGAGTGCATAGTTTAGGCCAATGATCTCTTTTCAGAGGAAACATTTGTCATCAGCATTTTCTGTTTTTTATATCGGTGAAAATTCTGCTCTGTTTAGACGTAGAAGTTGAGGTTATTAAAAGTTAGGGAATGCTTGGGGCGGGTGTCCGATTTCCACTGCTTTATCACAATCCATTGTGAGATTGAGCTAGATTTCTGGAGTTGGCATATTTTGGCATGCCTCGTGCACCGCAGTGTCAACTCCAATGCAGTTGTGCTGCATGTGGGATAGGTATTTTCCACAAAAGTAAAGCTAAAACATAAAAGCAGGGAAATTTATGTCAATTTATGTTTAGCCGCTTGATGCATAATTTAATGGAAAATGTCAGGCTAATGCTTCATGGAGGGAAGTCATCTCTGAGTTTGGTGTTAAGTGTCTCAAATGGAAATCTTGCTGAAGTAATTTTATTGCCCTGTATTTCTGTGAGAAAATCACACTATGCATTCTTCAGTTTCATTTTAATCCCTTCCTACTTTTTGCCTTGTGTCCTGGAGTTCTAGATTCATACTGGACTACTGACCCCCAAATGTTGATTGCCTCCAATATCTCCCAGAAGTGGACATTCTTCATTTGTCACTCTAGCCAGTGAGTGCTATGATGCTACTCGATTGAGAGCATCACAACTAAGCTCATATGTTGCTTTAATACACTTGTACTTTCCACTAGGAATTGCTAGATCGCATTTGGGAGGAGGAACCATAGTAGAATTGCTTTCCCACTGTTGGTCAAGAGCACTGAGGTTAATTCCTGTGTTGTTACTGTTGCTTCAACAAAGATCATATTGGCATAAACTGTGAATGGGACCTTGGCCCTTACTGAAAAGTGCACTTACCAACTGACTCATCATAGAAGTCCGATCTTTAAAATATAATGTGTAACGTTGAAGGACATGAGAACAAGAATGGTTCTTTGATAGATTCATTTCCTGTCTTTCAGGCATTATGGTTTCCATTGCTTGAGGCTGTTATGTCAGCCCAGAAATTGTTGAAAGATGGGTCATCCAGCCCTGCCTTTGAATGTGAGTATAGAAGTATTTTGTGATTTGTATTCATATTAATTGTTTCATCCTTAATTTGCTTGTTGCTTAACCAAAAGCCAGGTTAGGTTGGTGAGAAGAGGGGTGATAGGTGAATGAGACTCGGTACACATTAGGACACAGGCAGAGTTGTGGATGAAGCCAAGTTTATGAAAGGTAGAACATGGGCGACCAGCCAAGAATGCATTGGCATAGTTAAATTTAGAGCTAACAAAGCCATGGATGAGAGTTTCAGCCAGAGATGAGCTGAGGGAGAGATGGAGTTTGGTGATGTTATGAAGATGGTACAAGTATACAGTCAGAAGCTCATCCCAGGGTCTGATACCAAAACCAGTGCAGTTCAACCTTGGACATTGACAGTTGGAGGGATGGATGGAGTCGGCGTCTAAGGAGCAGAGTTTGTGGTAGGGATTGAAGGCAATAACTTCAGTCTTCCCATTATTTAACTGAGGGAAATTTCTGGTTCTCCAGCACTGGATGTTGGATGAACAGTTTGACAATTTCGAAACAGCAGAGGGGGTCAAGAGGTTGTGGTGAGTTCGAGCTGGGTGTCATCAGGGTAGATATGAAAATTAAAGCTTTGTTTTTGAATGATGTCACCAAGGACCAGCAAATAGGAGATAGGATGGAGCCAAAGATAGGTTCTTGAGAGACCTTAGAGCTAATGTGCAGTAGTAGGAAGAGAAGCCATCGCAATGGATTCGCTGGCTATGATTAGGTAGATGAGAATGGAACTAGGTGAGTACAGCCTCACCCAGCTGGACAATGGTGTTCAAATTAATTAATTCAAATTAATGAATTAAATAGAGTAGAGATGGCTGGGCAGGTGATGTGTTGCAGCTGTAGGACGTGGGAGCTGGTGGACGCCGGTACCATCCACAGTGACCATATCTGCAGCAAGTGCTGGCTGCTCGAGGAACTTTGGCTCAGAGTTGATGAGCTGGAGTCTGAGCTGCAGACACTGCGACACATCAGGGAGGGGGCGAGTTACCTGGACACTGTTTCAGGAGACAGTCATACCCCTTGGATTAATTACATCAAATTTGGACAGTGGTTAAGGACAGGAGGGTGTGACTGTGAGTGAGGCAGGTATGGGGATCCAAAATTAAGCTTTGGAGGGGCCTCAGCCAGTGACCTTGTCCAATAGGTACGAGGCTCTTGCACCCGGTGTGGACAAAGGCACAGACTGCAGGGAGGATGAGCGAACTGACCAGAGCACTGTGGTATAGAGCGCCATTCAAGTGGGGGGAGAAGCGAGAAATGTAGTAGTAATAGGGGATAACATAGCTCGGGGAATAGATATTGTTCTCTGCGGCAAAGAGACAGTCCCGAAGGCTGTATTGCCTCCCTGGTGCCAAAGTTAAGGACATCTCTCCTGGGCTGGAGAGAAACTTGGAGTGGGAGGGAAAGGATCCAGTTGTCGTGGTCCACGTAGGTACCAACAACATAGGCAGGACTAGGAAAGAGGTTCTGCTGAGGGACTACGAGAAGCTCGCAGCTAAATTAAAAAGCAAAACCACATAGTTGATAATCTCCAGATTACTACCTGAGCCACGTGCAAATTGGCACAGGGTAAATAAGATTAGAGAGGTAAGTGCATGGCTCAAAGGTTGGTGTGGGAGAAATGGGTTCCAATTCATGGGGCACCAGCACCAGTACTGGGCTGTTCCACTGGGATGGGCTTCATTTGAACCATGCTGGGACCAGTGTCCTGGCAAATCGTATAACTAGGGTTGTAGATTGGGCTTTAACCTAATTAGTGCGGGGGGGGTTGGTGGTGGGGGGAGGGTTCAATTGAAGGGAAGTTTAAAAATTCAAAAAGAAATGAGAGAGAGCAGAGGAGCAGGGTAGTGAAGAGGCAAATGATAATTAAAGTGTGACAGGAAGGGGCAGAAAATATAAGCAGAAGAGTGCAGCAGAAATTAGAACCAGAATGAGTGATAGTGGTAAAAAATCAAAGCTTAAGGCTCTTTATCTGAATGTGCGCAGCATTTATAACAAGGTAGATTATTTGATGGCACAAATAGAAATAAATGTATCTGATTTTGCTAGCTGTTATAGAGATGTGGTTGCAGTGTGACCAAGGCTGGGAACTCAGTATTGAAGGGCATTCGATGTCCTGGAAAGATAGGCCAAAAGGAAAAGGAGATGGGGTAACTTTGTTAATAAAGGAAGGTATCAGTGCGGTGGTGAGTAGCGATATAGGTGCAATAGATCATGATGTGGCATCAATTTGGGTGGAAATAAAGAATAGCAAGGGGAAGAAAGGTGGGAGTTGTCTCGAGGCCCCCGAAGAGTTGCCTTACTGTAGGACAGAGTATAAATCAGGAAATAATGGAGCCATGTAAGAAGGGTGCTACAATTGCCATGGGTGATTTTAATCTGCATATTGACTGGACAAATCAGATTGGCACGCGTAACATGGAAGATGAATTTGTAGAGTGCATCAGGGATTGTTTCTTAGAGCAATACGTTGCAGAGCCTACCTGCGAACAGGCTATTTTAGATCTAATAATGTGTAATGAGTTGGGATTAATAAAGGATATTGTAGTTAAGGATCCTCTAGGGGGTAGTGATCACAACATGGTAGAATTTGAACTTCAGTTTGAGGGTGAGCAATTCGGGTCTCAAACCAGAGTTCTCAACTTAAATAAGGGCAATTACTGAGGTATGGAGAAAGAGTTGTCTAAAGCGGGCTGGGAAAGTAGACTAAGAGGAAGGTCAGTGGTTAAGCAGTGGCAGACATTTAAGCAGATATTTCATAACGCTCAGCAAAAATTTATCCCAGTCAAAAAGAGGACTCGATGAGAAGAATGAACCACCCGTGGTTAACAAAGGTGGTCAAGGAGAATATCCAATCAAAAACTAAGACATACAAAGCGGCAAAAACTAGTGATAGGCCAGAGGGTTGGGAAGTTTTTAGAAGCCAGCAGCAGATGACCAAATAACTAATAAAGAGGGAGAAAATTCATTATGAAAGTAAATTGGCAGGAAATATAAAAACAAACAGCAAGAGCTTCTATGGGTATATAAAAGAGAGTGGCTGAAGTGAGCGTGGGACCCTTGGAGGATACGACTGGGGAACTGATAATGGGGAATAGGGAATTGGCAGATAATTTAAACCAATATATTGCATCGGTCTTCATAGTGGAGAACACTATAAACATCGCAAAGGTATCGGATAAGCAAGGAGCTAATGGGAGGAATGATCTTGTAACGGTCTCTATCACGAGGGACAAAGTATTTGACGAATTAATGGGACTAAGGGCAGACAAGTCTCCAAGACCTGATGGCCTGCATCCAAGGGTTTTAAAGGAAGTGGCTGCAGAGATAGTGGAGGCGTTGGTGGAAATATTCCAGAACTCACTGAATTCCGGGAGGGTCCCTGCGGATTGGGAAATGGCTAATGTGAAGCCCCTGTTCAAGAAGGGAGGGAGACAAAAAACGGGAACCTATAGGCCAGTCAGGCTAACATCTGTCGTTGGGAAAATGCTAGAGTCTGTTATTAAGGAAGAAATAACAGGACATTTAGAAAAGCTTAACACAATCAAACAGAGTCAACATGGTTTTGTGAAAGGGAAATCATGTTTGACAAATTTACTTGAGTTCTTTGAGGATATAACAAGCAGAGTTGATAAAGGGGACTGGCAGACGTAGTGTATTTGGATTTCCAGAAGTCATTTGATAAGGTACCACATAAAAAGTTGTTGCACAAGATAGGAGCTCGCGGTATTGGGGGTAATATATTAGCACGGATTGAGGATTGGTTAACACACACAAGACAGATGGTCAGGATTAATGGGTCTTTTTCAGGTTAGAAAGATGTAACTAGTGGAGTGCCACAAGCATCAGTCCTAGGGCCTCAATTATTTACCATCTATATTAATGATTTGGAGGAAGGGGTAGAGTGTAAGGTATCCAAATTTGCTGACAATACAAAGGTAGGTGGGAGGGCATGTTGTGATGAGGACATGAGGAATCTGCAAGGGGATATAGACAGGTTGAGTGAGTGGGCAAAAACCTGGAGGATGGAGTTTAATGTAGGAAAGTGTGAGGTCATGCACTTTGGGAGGAAGACAATTATTTAAATGGAGAGAAACTCCAAAAAAAGTGCAGCACAGAGGGATCTGGGTGTTCTTGTGCATGAAACGTAACAAGTTAACATGCAGGTGCAGTGAGTAATTAAGAAGGCAAATGGTATTTTGGCCTGTATTGCTAGGGGGTTGGAGTTTAAAAATAGGGAAGTCTTGTTACAACTGTACAGGGTGTTGGTGAGGCCACACCTGTGTGCAGTTTTGATCCCTGTATTTATGTAAGTATATACTGGCATTGGAGACAGTTCGAGAGAGATTCACTGGGCTGATTCCTGGGAAGAAGGGGTTGATTTAGAAGATTGGCCAAACAGGTTAAAGGTTAGGCCTTTATTCATTAGAGTTTAGAAGAATGAGGGGTGATCTTATTGAAACATACAAGCTTCTAAGGGTGCTTGACAGGGTGGATGTTGAGAAGATGTTTCCACTAGTGGGGGAATCTCGAACTAGGGGACAAAGTTACTGAATAAGGGGACACTCATTTAAAACTGAGATGTGAAGGAATTTCTTCTCTCAGAGGGTAGTGAATGTCTGGAATTCTCTACCCCAGAGAGTTGTGGAGGCTAGATCATTGAGAGTATTTAAAGAGGAGGTAGATAGATTTTTGAAATGAGGGCTATGAGGAGCTGGCACAAAAGAGGAGTTGAGGCCTAGGGCAGATCAGCCATGATCTTATTGAATGGTGGGGCAGGCTTGAAGGGCTGAATGGTATACTCCTGCTCCTATTTTTTATGTTCTTATGTTTGAGGAGGATGGTGTGTAAATGGAGCCAACAGCTTCCGACAGGTTGGAAGAACAAGTAGGGATAGGTTATCATTGTCACAGTCACATATGTTTAATAGAGGAGCCAGGGTCCCTTTTGTCCTTCGCAGACAAACCATCTCCGTTGGCCAAAGCTCTGCCTTAGAAATGTAAAAGGGTGTTGGTGCATTTCTTTGGAACTTGATTGTCAGCCAAAACAAAGGGCATTAGCACCACTTTAAAGATAACAAGGTCCCTGCTGGTTTATGAAGGATAGAAATTCCTCTGTTATGAGTCATGGCTAGTCAGGTAAAACCTTGTCCATTTTAAAAATAATTATAACTTTATAAAGTAGCCAGGTTGCATGTGTGTGCATATGTGTATATATGTATATATATATATATATTTATTTATTTATTTTCCTTCCTGTCTTCTGGCTAGGACACTACAGTCAATCATCTGCAAAATGATTGAAGGTGTCATTGACAGTGTCCTTAGGCGGCACTTACTCAGCAATAATGTGCTCATTGATGTTCAGTTTGGGTTCTACCCAGGGCACTGAGCTCCACACCTTATTACACCCTAGTCCAAATATTGTAAAATAGCTGAATTCCAGAATGAGATGATTGACTGCCCTTGACCTCAAGGCAGAATTTGACCGAGTGTGGCATCAAGGAGTCCCAGCGGCGACTGAGAGGAAACCTCTGTGCTGGAGTTGTATCTAACATAAAGGAAGATGGCTATGGTTGTTGGAGATCAATCATCTCAATCCTAGGACACTGCTGCAGGAGTTCCTCAGCACAGCATCCTGTGTAAGGTCCCAGGTACCATCCACAGTTTATGCCAATATGATCTTTGCTGAAGCAATGGTGACAACGCAGGAGTTAACCTCAGTGCTCTTGACCAACAGTGGGAAAGTAATTCTACTACCGTGGTTCCTCCTCCCAAATACTATCCAGCAATTCCTGGGGATGTTCGCTGATAATTGCAGTGTTCAGTTTCATTGGTAATCCTCAGGTACTGAAGCAGTCCATGCCCTCATGCAGCAAGACATAGATAACTTCCAGATTTGGGCTGATAAGCTGCAAGCAACATTTGTGCCACATGAGTGCCAGGCAATGACCATCCCCAACATGAGAGAATCTAACCATCCTCCTTTGACATTCAACAGCTTTCCCATTGCTGAATCCCCCTCTACCATGTTCCTGGGGGTTCCCATTGACCAGAAACTTAACTGAACCAGCTATATAAATACTGTGGCAACAAGAGCAAGTCAGAGACTTTAGCTGTGTTTTCCGTTTCTATCAACGGACCTTTGGCAGCTCTCCAAATTTTCTGGCCTTGACCGTGACGATACCCGCCACTGGTTGGACTGGAAAATCTTGGCCTAGGAATTCTGTGGCAAGTAACTTACTCTCTGACCTCTCAAAGCCTGTCCAACGTCTACAAGTCAGGAGTGTGATAGAATACTCTCCACTTGCCTGGATGGTGCAGTTCCCACAACACTCAAGAAGCTCAGCACCATCCAGGTGAAAGCCGTCTGTTTGATCGTCGCCCTATCCACCACCTTAAATATTCACCCCTCCACCATCGACGCACAGTGGCAGCAGTGTTTTACCATCAAGAAGGCTAATGGAATGCGATCCTTTATTACGAGAGGAATTGAACATAAAAGTAAGGATGTTACGCTTCAGTTATACAGGGCATTGGTGAGACCACATCTCAAGTGTGCAGTTTTGGTCTCCTTATTTAAGGAAGGATGTAAATGCATTGGAGGCGGTTCAGAGGAGGTTTACTAGATTCTTACCTGGAACGAGTGGGTTGTCTTATGAGGAAAGGTTGGACAGACTGGGCTTGTTTCCGCTGGAGTGTAGAAGAGTGAGGGGTGACTTGATTGAAGTATATAAGATCCTGAACAGTCTTGACAAGGTGAATGCGGAAAGGATGTTTCCTCTTGTGGGTGAGTCTAGAACTAGGGGGCACTGGTTTAAAATTAGGGGTCGCCCTTTAGGACCAAGATGAGGGGAATTTTTTTCTCTTGGTTGTGCAACTTTGGAACTCTCTGCCTCAAAAGGTGGTGGAGGCGGGATCACTGAAGGCAGAGTGAGTTAGATTATTGTAAGGCAAGGGAATCTAAGGTTAAAGGGAGTGGATGGGTACGTAGAATTCGAAACACTAACAGATCAGCCATGATCTTATTCAATGGCGGAGCAGGCTTGAGAGGTCAAATGGCTAGTCCTGCTCCTATTTTGTACATTCATATATAAAAGATGCACTGCAGCAACTCACAAGGCTCCCTCAACAGCATATTCTAAACCCGTAACCTTTACCATCTGAAGGACAAGGGCAGCAAGTACATGGGAACACCACCACCTGCAAATTCCCCTCCAAGTCACTCACCATCCTGCCTTGGAAATATATCACCGTTCCTTCACTGTCGCTGGGTCACAATCCTGGAACTCCCTCCCTAACAGCACTGTGGGTGTACTTACACCACATGGACTGCATCGGTTCAAGAAGGCAGCTCACCACCACCTTCTCAAGGGCAACTAGGGATGGGCAGATTTGGATTATCAACAAAGCCCACATCCTGCAAATACATTTTTTGTGACAATTTTGAAATGAAGAATAAATGATATGATGTTGTCTTGAAAATGGCTGGAGTGTTGCTGCACTTTACAAGACAGTCATAACAGGGAACCCCATCCTTTAGCACAAGGTCAGTGTTCAGGAAAACCCAGAAATTCAGTGCCAAGACCAACATTGTACCATCAAAGTAAATTAAAATTAAAGAACAGAATTTCCTGCTTCATGTGTCTGAGATGGAAGAAAAATCTTGAACCGCGACTGCTCTAATTCTGATAATTGAAACTTGTTTTTATACATAGTGAATCTGCTTAAGATCTTAGAACCATCTTAAGCCATAGCCAAATTTGCTTGAAGATCCTAAAAGCTTCTTAATCACAAAGCTACCCTGAAGATTGAAGAGTTTTAATGGTAGTAGTGGTATTGTCGCTGGACTAGTAATCCAGGGACAAAAACAGAGAATGCTGGAAAAACTCAGTTTAACTTCATTCGCTGCCACTTATCTTAGTTATCCAGAGACCCAGGGTAGTGCTGTGGGGAACCTGGGTTTGAATTCTGTCACAGTAGATGGTGGGATATGAATTCAAGAAAAATCTGGAATTAAAAGTCTGATGATGACCACAAAACCATTGTCGATTGTTGTAAAAATCCCATCTGGTTCACTAATGTCCAATAGGGAAGGAAATCTGCTGTCCTTACCTGGTCTGGCCTACATGTGACTCCAGACCCACAGCAATGTGATTGACTCTTAAATGCCGTCTTAACAAGGGCAATGAGGGATGGGCAATAAGTGCTGGCCTAGCCAGCGATGCCCACATCCCATGAATGAACAAAAGAAAAATAATGGGCTGTGGTTTGGCTGGAGTGATTTGTTCACTTGAAACTGGGAGAATGTCGGTTTAAATGGTTCTGAGGAATATAATGGCGTGAAGCTTGGAGAGCGACAATGTGGGTTTGTAAGAAACTAAGAGAAGCCTGCAACTGAGTTGAGTTGTGAAAGCCAGACTATTTAGTTTGTGAGGGAATGAGAAATTAGGAATGGATGAATAGATGGATTCTCTCAGAGAAATTTAGCAGCAGCTATAACAAATAACCAGGTTGTGCACCTGGAATGCTAACTAATGTTATATTTTGGGTAAAACCGACTAGCCAAGATTAACACATTAAGAGAAGAATCATATTAATTCCTCTACCTTTCCAGAACATTTGTGCATCAAAGATATTAATGACCTAAACGATTTTAATTGCACAGAAATACTATTTGGGAAGAAAGGAGCTTTACGATGAAACTAGAAGCATTTTCGAAGATGTCTGTGAGGTCTAACTAGATCAGTTGGAAACTGTATTCTCAGATGGAACAGTATTTAATCCATGTCTTTAGAATTTGTCCTGTGGCTTTTCACCAGAGCACGTATAACAAAATGAGATTAAATATTTCGCCCTGCTACAATGTAGAGCTGGACTTAATATTTAAGATTATATTTCAAGCTATTAATTTAAACAGTCATCTAATGCCTTGTAATTAAGATTCTTTTCGGATTTAACGATTCAATATTCATCTTCCTACAAGCAGCAGTTTAATCTTGGGTACGGTTTTATTATCGAGCACTGATTATAGCTTCATACAATCAGAACAAAGACAGTTCACTGCAGTTTACTATAAGGTTCCCCCACTCCACTCAGGACTGAAGCATTTAATATTCCAGATATTGATGGGATTCTTAATGACCTTTGCTCTGTTGTGCAGCAGATAATTGATGCTGTGAGCTCAAGGAGGAAATGGCCTTTCAAATGACTTACTTAGTATTAGGCCATGTCTTCCCAGATGCACATTTATAATCAACTCACCAATGAAATAGTGCAATACAGTTAACTGAAGTGGCACTATCCTAAATGTCAGGCAATGATCAAAAAAATGTAAATTTTGGTGCTGTTGAACTTCAAATTCCGCAGACCCACCTGCATTAACAGCAACATGATGAAAATAAAATTTTGTTCAGTTTAACTGAGAATGGATTGATGGCACCTGTGGTTTCCTGATGACTGATGTTCATAAATGGACTCTATATCTTCAGAGTGTCAGTGACTGAACAGCTCAACAATGTGCATTCATGCCTCCCAAATGGGCCCATTTTGAGTTACTGTGTAACCTGATCAATCTGCAAGTGTGATCTTTGGATCTATTTTAGTCTTCAGTCGCTGTTTGAAACATCAAATCTTTAATGTGCTTCTATACCAAAACTCATGGTCTCGTTTAAAAAAAACATTTGCAATCTACACAGTGCCTTAGCACCAAATCCCAGGTGAGGGTCCTCTCAAAGGTGAACCAGCAAAGAAACCTTTATTCCTCACTCCAACCATCAAATGTTCCTGTGAGTGAGATTGCTTAATTGAATCATTTAAGGAGCTTTGAAATAGGAGATCTTTATCCGATCAACAGGACGTCAAATATACTCTTATCACCCAGCTCCACAATTGTGTGAAATAGTCTTTAATGTACCCTGGTTAAATTTATATTCTGATCTTCTATTCACAGCTCTGAAGCACCTGACAAAACAAGTACTGAACAGCATGACAGGATTTATAGCACTTCCATCAATTTTGCAGCGCATATTACAGGTAAGTCCTATAAGCACTGTACAAAGCTCGTGTTAGAACACACCTTGTAGTGTGAGCAGTCCTGTGCACTGCACCATGGGAGGGATATATTGGTCTTGGAAGGAGGTGTAGTGTCACTTCAGTAGAATTATACCTGGACCCCAATGGTTAATGAGGCGAAGCATAGGTTGTAGTTTTTGCTGGAACTTAGAAGATTTAAGGATGGTCTGAATGAAGTTTTCAAGCTGTTTAGGGAATCCAGTAGGGTAGATGGAGACAAACTATTTCTGCTTGTTTGGGAATCGAGGGCTGGGAGGTGTTGTCTAAAAATTAGGGCCAGATTTTACAGGAGTGAAATGAGAAAACTGTTTTATGCATCAAGGATAATAGAAGTTTGGAACTCTCTTCTGGAGTGACAATTAATGCTAGGTCCTTTGCTAATTTTAAATTTAAGATTGATTGGTTTTTATTGACCAAAGGTATTATGGATTTGGGCAAAGGTGGGTAGATGGGGTTAAATCACAGAGCAGCTGTGATTTCATTAACTGATGGACCAGGGCCACGGGGCTAAGTAGTCTATTCCTGTCCCTATATTCCAAGGAGTGAAAGAGAAAAAAAAACAGACAAAAGAAAGGATCCATACCTCCAAGAACAATTTGTCACCTGAAGGAGTGAAACCTGATTTGTTTTGGTTTCCTTTCTGAGCCTCCCGAGGTTGAGTGACATGTTGTGGGGCCATTAATAACCCCAATAAACATGGCCCTTACAGCAGGAAGTAGCAGCCTTCGTTTTCCGAAGTGAGTTTAATTTGTGATTTGCGACACAAACCTGACAATTTCTTGACGTAGCTGGGGATGTCGACAGCCGATCTCTTGTGAGATTAACGGTGGAGGGGCACAAATTGTCCAGCAGCTTGTGGTGACTCGAAACTCACAGGGTATCTCTTCCTTACCACAAGTTTCTGGGGAGGCAGGTGGGTGTGGTGGGGCGGGGTGGGGGGTATGTTAGTGCAGAATGTCATTTATTTTCAAAAGCAGATAAAAAGCTATGAGAAGTGGTATCCTGTACGTTTATTTTACTTGGTGAGTGAGCTGAGGAAGAATTTCCCGCTGTATATTTCTTTGACGAAAGTCACGAAACCGAGTGCGCTCAGCAAACCTAATGGGCTGGATTTTATTGGGCGTCGTATTCCCTGCCCCCTCCCGGGTTGTCAGTCTGCCCGTCCCAACGTGGCAGTTGCGCAGTGATATTACACTGGGGGCAGCCTATATTCAGTCAGAGTGAGACTTCTGCCCCCTTCTGAGGAGGAGGTCCTGCCTCAGACAGCTGTTGGCCAATCAGATGGCCAGCAGCTCTGTAGTCCCAGCAGCGCCAGGATTGAGCAGTGGACGCCGCTGGGACTACAGGCAGTCGCCAAGGAAGAAGATTGATGCAGACTGGACTTAAAAGGTAAGTCTGGGATTTTGGACAAGCCTGGCTGCAAAGGCTAGCAAGGGAGGGTGAGGATGGAGATGCGATGAGAGTGGGGGGGTTGGGTTTGAGAGGTGCAGGGAGGGTAAAATGGGTGTATGAGCATGGGGGCCATGGTGGGGGGGGGAAATAAGGGAACTGCTGGACTACCCGTTTTACCCTGCAGCATGTAAAGCAGTAGCAGAGCTGAAATGGGATCTTAAGTAGCCATTATTTGGCCACTTAAGTGCCTCAATAAACCGAAGAATGGGCAGGTGGGTGGACTACCCGACGCCTTCCCCATCCACTGTGAGTTGGGAGAGAGTTAGGGGTTGGTTGGGAAGGTGGTAGGAGGACCACCACTTTATTTTACAGTCACCTCCCCCAACCTTCAAAAGCACCAGCAAAGGGTTATAAAATCCTGCCCAATTTTCAGAAAAAAAATGGAGCCAAAATCAGGCACAGATTTTACAGCCCACCATGGTAATGTGTATTTGGGAAGTGAAGACATTGAAATATTGTTCGTCTTATTTTAGAAAGTAGTTTTCCATTCTGCAAGCAAACAAAGCTCATAAAAGTAGCATATGATTGTTGATTAATTTTCTCTTAATTAGTTTCCAACTCTGTTGTGGTGAGTTATTGACCTTCCTATAATGTGAAGCGTTGAAAAATTAAAGAGTTTGATATGGGAACTGTGATGCTTTATTTGATAATCTGAATGCACAGTTCTTTTCTTAGCAGTGTATTTAATAATGTTTTATGCACATGAAAGCTTTTGTTCCAAGTTCCACAGTGAATGTGGTGCAGATGACCAATAACTGTTCTGTTCAGGCCTGATTTCTCTTATCTTATCCCAGAGACTTAAAATGGTAGCACCATTATGGAGTAGAGAGTTCAGTTTCAGAGAATGGAGGCTTCTATTCCACTGCTGCGATTAGTGTCAGTATTTGACTATTCGACTATTATTGTTGGTATTCGATAAACCATTGTGTTTATATCTTGGAGTCTAAGTGAAATCTTGCCTTCAGCAAAGTGAGTGATATATAGGAGAAACTGGGTGAGCATAGCTGACATCAGTTGTGTGCGAACCCTGAGAATCTATAGAACAGCTTCATGAGCAGTTGCAGATGCACAGCTTAATTGAGGATGATCAGCATGGATTTGTTATAAGCAACTTGTTTTTAGATAATTTAAGATTTTTCTTTAAAGAAATAATTATGCACATAACTACAATGCAGTATATGGGTTTTCAGAAGGCATTTAATTTTGTGTCACACAAGAGACTTGATGTAAAAATTCAGATACTCTGGCAGCATGGATAGAAAGATTTTTGAAGATATATTAATATTCATGTGTTTTACTCCTACTGGAGAAGGGATTCATGTGGTATACCTTGGATGCCAGTCCTCGGTCCTGTTTTACTTTTCACAGAATCACAGAATTGTTAAGGTGCAGAAGGAGTTCATTTAGAAACATAGAAACTAGAAGCAGGAGTGGGTCATTCAGCCCTTCGAGCCTGTTCTGCCATTCAATATGATCATGGCTGATCCTCTATCTCAACGCTGTACTCCCGCTCTCTCCCCATACCCCTTGGCGCCTTTAGTGTCTAGAAATCTATTTCCTTCTTTAATATATTCAGTGACTTGGCCTTCACAACCCTCTGTGGTAGAGAATTCCACAGGTTCACCACCCTCTGAGTGAAGAGGTTTCTCCTCATCTCAGTCCTAAATGGTCTACCCTGTATCCTGAGACTGTGACCCCTTGTTCTAGACATCCCCCCCCCACCAGCCAGAGGAAATGTCATGCCAGCACCCATTCTGTTCAGCCCTGTCAAAAGTTTAAACGTTTCAATGGGATACCCTCTCATTCTTCTAAACTCCAGTGAATACAGGCCCGGTTGACTCAATCTCTCCTCATATGACAATCCTGCCATCCCAGGAATCAGTCTGGTGAACCCTTGCTGCCCTCCCTCTATGGCAAGTATATCCTTTCTCCAGTAAGGAGACCATAACTGTACACAATACTCCAGATGTGGCCTCAGCAAGGCCCAGCACAGCTGCAGTAAGACATCCTTACTCCTGTACTGAAGTCCTCTCGCAATGAAGCCCAATGTACCATTTGCCTCCCTAACTGCTTGCTGCACCTGCCTATTTACTTTTGTTGATTGGTATACAAGGACATCCAGGTCCCTTTGTAAATCAACATTTCCCAATCTTTCACCATTAAATAATATAAAAGCAAAAAACTGCGGTTGCCGGAAATCAGAAACAAAAATACCTGGAAAAGCTCAGCAGGTCTGACAGCATCTGCAGAGAGGAACACAGTTAACGTTTCGAGTCCGAATGACTCTTCAACAGAACTAAGGAAAAATAGGAAAGGGGTGAAAATAAGCTGGTTTAAGGGGGGTGGGTGGGGGTGGGACAGGTAGAGCTGGATAGAGTGTCAGTGATAGGTGGAGATAACCAAAAGATGTCACAGACAAAAGGACAAAGAGGTATTGAAAGTGGTGATATTATCTAAGGAATGTGATAATAGGTAACATTAAGGGTAGAAAGCAGGATGAGCAAGGTACAGATAGCCCTAGTGGGGGTGGGGTGAAGGAATTGAATTAGGCTGAAAGGTAGAGATAAAACAATGGATGGAAATACATTTTAAAATAATCGAAATAGGTGGGAAAAGAAAAATCTTTATAAATTATTGGAAAAGAGGGGGATTGGAAAGGGGGTGGGGATGGAGGAGAGAGTTCATGATCTAAAATGGTTGAACTCAATATTCAGTCCGGAAGGCTGTAAAGTGCCTAGTCGGAAGATGAGGTGCTGTTCCTCCAGTCTGCGTTGAGCTTCACTGGAACAATGCAGCAGGCCAAGGACAGACATGTGGGCATGAGAGCAGGGTGGAGTGTTGAAATGGCAAGCGACAGGGAGGTCTGGGTTATGCTTGCAGACAGGTTGAACGTGTTCCGCAAAGCGGTCATCCAGTCTGCGTTTGGCCTCTCCAATGTAGAGGAAACCGCATTGAGAGCAGCGAGTGCAGTAGACTAAATTGAGGGAAGTGCAAGTGAAATGCTGCTTCACTTGAAAGGAGTGTTTGGGCCCTTGGACGGTGAGGCGAGGGGAAGTAAAGGGGCAGGTGTTGCATCTTCTGCGGTTGCATGGGAAGGTGCCGTGGGAGGGGGTTGAGGTGTAGCGGGTGCTGGAGGAGTGGACCAGGGTGTCCCGGAGGGAACAATCCCTGTGGAATGCCGCCAGGGGACATGAAGGGAAGATGTGTTTGGTGGTGGCATCATGCTGGAGTTGGCGGAAATGGCGGTGGATGATCCCCATTAAATAATACTCTGGCATTCTGTTTTTCCTACCAATGTGGATAACTTCACACTTGTCCACGTTTTACTGCATCTGCCATGTATTTGCCCACTCACTCAACTTGTCTAAGTCGCCTTCAAGCCCCTTAACATCCTCCTCATCGCTTACATTCCCACCAAGTTTCCTGTCGTCAGCAAACTTGGAAATATTACATTTGGTTCCCTCATCCAAATCATCAATATATTGTGAATAGCTGGGGCCCAAGCACTGATCTCTGCGGTACCCCACTAGTCACAGCCTGCCATTCCAAAAAAGACCCAATTATTCCTACTCTGTTTCCTGTCTGCTAACCAATTCTCAGTCCACGCCAATATATTGCCCCCAATCCTATGTGCTTTAATTTTGCACACTAATCTTTTATGCGGGACTTTATCAAAAGCTTTCTGAAAATCCAAATACACCACATCCACTGGTTCTCTCTTATCTGTTCTGCTAGTTACATCCTCAAAAAAACCCCAGTAGGTTCGTCAGACATGATTTTCCTTTCATAAATCCATGTTGACCTTGTCTAATCTTGTTGATATTTTCTAAGTGTCCTGTTATCACATTCTTTATAATAGACTCTAGCATTTTCCCTACTACTGATGTCAGGCTAGCCGGTCTGTAATTCCCTGTTTTCTCCCTCCCTCCTTG
The DNA here is from genome assembly GCA_026770705.1 of Isurus oxyrinchus. Classification (NCBI taxonomy): domain Eukaryota; kingdom Metazoa; phylum Chordata; class Chondrichthyes; order Lamniformes; family Lamnidae; genus Isurus; species Isurus oxyrinchus. The sequence goes on along the minus strand of JANJGN010000014.1, from coordinate 2,848,861 downwards.
TTTAAATAGTGGGGTTACATTTGCCACCTTCCAGTCTGCTGGGTCTGTTCCAGAATCTACAGAATATTGGAAGATGATAACCAACACATCCATTGTTTCCATGGCCACCTCCTTTAGTGCCCTGAGATGTAGATTGTCAGGCCCTGGGGATTTATCAGCATTCATGTTTTAGTAATACTAATTTCCTTCAATTCCTCCTCTTTGCAAAACCCTTGGTTTCCTAGCATTTCTGGGAAGTTATTTGTGTCTTCCTCCATCAAGACAGAACTAAAGTAGTTGTTTAATTGCTCTGCCATTTCCTTGTTCTCTATTATATGTTTCAGACTGTAAGGGACCTACATTTGTCTTCACTAATCTTTCTCTTTTTACATACTTAGAGAAGCTTTTTCAGTCCGCTTTTATGTTCCTTGCAAGTTTACTCGCATATTCTATTTTTACCCTCTTAATCGATCTCTTGGTCCTCCTTTGCTGAATTCTAAACTGCTCCCAGTCCTCAGGCTTGCTACTTTTTCTAGCAGCTTTATATGACTCCTCTTTGAATCTAACACTATCCTTAATTTATTTTGTTAGCCACGGTTGGGCAGCTTTTCCTGTTGTGTTCTTGTGCCAGAAAGGAATGTATAACCATTGCAATGCATACATTTGTTCCTTAAATATTAGTCATTGTCTATCCACCGCCATGCCTTTTAATGAAGTTCTCCAAACTATCTTAGCCAACTCACGCTTCATAAATCATACTTTAGATTTAGGATCCTAGTTTCGGATCGGGCTACTTCACTTTCCTAATGAAGCATTCTATCATGCTATGGTCACTATTTCCTAAAGGACCCCAGACAACAAGATTATTAGTTAACCCCTTCTCATTGCACAATACCAAATCTAGGATAGCCTGTTCCTTAGTTGGTTCCTCGATGTACTGATCTAAAAAAACCAACTCGTACACACTCCAGAAATTCATCCACCACAGTATTATTGCTAATTTGATTTGCCCAGTCTATATGTGGATTAAAGTCACCATTACTGTAGCACCCTTGTTACATGCATCTCTAATTTCCTGTTTAATGCTGTTCCCTACTTTACCGCTACTGTTTGGAGGCCTATAGACACTCTCACCAATGTTTTCCTCCCCTTGTTGCTACTCAGCTCCGCCCAGACAGATTCTCCATCTAGATTTTCTGAGCCAATATCCTCTCTCAGTATCGCACTAATTTCAGCCTTAACTAACAACGCAACGCCACATCCTTTTCTTTTTTGCCTGCTCGTCCCAAATATCAAATACCCTTGGGTATTCGGTTCCCAGCCTTGGTCACCCTGTAGCCATGTCTCCCTAATCGCAATCGTATTGTACCCGTTTACATCTATTTGCGCTGTTCCCACTTGTGAAAGGATCAAGAAAGAGAGGGCACAGATATAAATTAATTAGTAACCATATTGTGAATGCTCCTCCGCGTATTCAGATACAGTGACTTTAGATTTGACTTTTTAACGTTTTTGCACATTTTTTTTGTACCATGGCCCTACTTGCTGCTAGCCCTTGTTTCCTCTGCCTTGCACTTTTACTTTCTACTTTTCTGTCCTTCATTCTTATCTTTGTTTCCCTCTCTTGTGTCTCCCCGCCCAGTTTTCCATCGCCTTGCCACTCTAGTTTAAACCTTCCCACTTGGCCCATTGTGTCTGCATCAGCTCTCCGAATGAACAACTCACCAAGTACCATTCCCCCACCTTCTCCCTGTAACCCTGCACATTCTTCCCTTTCAGATAAGAGTCTAATTCCCTTTTGAATGTTTCAATTGTATCTGCCTCCACCACATTCTTGGGCAGTGCATTCCAAACCCTAACCACTCGTTGCATAAAAACAGTTTCTCCTCATATCGATTTTGCTTCTTTTACTAATTAATTTAAATCGGTACCCTCTCATCCTTGATCCTTTCATGAGTGGGAACAGTTTCTCCCTATCTGCTCTGTCTAGACTCCTCCTTGAAATCTCTTCTCAACCTTCTTTTCTCTAAGGAAACAGTCCTAACCTAGAAGCATAGAAAGGTTACAGTACAGAAGGAGGCCATTTGACCCATCTTGTCCATGCCAGCTCAAGGACACCCAGCTGCCCTTTCTAATCCCACCTTCCTGCACCCGGCCCATAGCCCTGCAGCTTACAGCACTTAAAGTGCAGATCCAGGTATTTTTTAAAAGAGTTTAGAGTTTCTGCCTCCACCACTAACTTGGACAGTGAATTCCAGACACCCACTATCCTCTGCGTAAAAAAGTTCTTCCTCATGTCCCCACTACACCTTCTGCCACTTATCTTGAATCTATGTCCCCGGTTCTAGAATTCTTCAACAAGGGAAACAATTTTATCCTGTCCACTCTATCTATTCCTCTCATTATTTTGTACACCTCAATCAAGTCACCTCTCAGCCCTCTTTGTTCTAAGGAAAATAACCCCAACCTATCCAATCTCTCCTCGTAGCTACACTTTTCTAACCCTGGCAACATTCTTGTAATCCTCCTCTGCACTCTCTCCAGAGTTATTACATCCTTCCAGTAATGTGGTGACCAGAACTGCACACAATATTCCAGTTGTGGCCTCACCAGTGTTTTATACAATTCCAACATTATATCCTTACTTTTATATTCTATACCTCTGCCAATGAAGGAGAGCATTCCATATGCCTTCTTTACAACCTTGTCTACTTGAACTGTTGCCTTCAGGGACCTGTGTACTTGTACGCAAAGATCTCTCACTTCATCTACCCCTCTTAGTATATTCCCATTTATTGTGTAATCCCTGTAACTGTTTAACCTCCCTAAATGTATGACCCCACACTTCTCTATGTTAAAATCCATCTGCCACTTTACCGCCCACTCCACTAACCCATCTATATTGTTTTGGAGATTTTGGCTATCCTCTACACTATCCACTACTCGGCCAATCTTTGTGTCATCTGCAAATTTCCCAATCGTGCTCCCCACATTCACGTCCAAATCGTTAATATATAACATAAACAGCAAGGGTCCCAACACCGAGCCCTGTGGAACACCACTTGAGATAACTTTCCATTCACAAGGACATCCATCGACCATAACCTTTGTTTCCTGTTACAAAGCCAACCTTTTATCCAGTTTGCCACATAACCCTGAATCCTTTGGGCTTTTACTTTCCTCCTCAATCTGCCATGTGGGACCTTGTCAAATGCCTTGCTAAAATCCATGTACACAACATCCATTGCACTACCTTCATCACTTCCTCAAAGAATTCAATCAAATTTGTGAGGCAAGACCTTCCTTTAACAAATCCATGCTGACCATCCCTGACTAGTCCATGCCTTTCCACATGACAATTAATCCTATCCCTCAGGATTGATTCTACTAATTTGCTCACCACTGATGTAAGACTAACTGGCCTGTAATTGTTTGGCTTTTCCTTTGATCCCTTTTTAAACAATGGAACCACGTTTGCATTTCTCCAGTCCTCTGGTCCCTCCCCTGTATCTAGTGAAGATTGGAAAATCATCCTCAGAGCATCTGCTCTCTCCTCCCTGACTTCCTTCAGCAGCCTTGGAAACAATCCATCTGGCCCTGATGACTTATCAACTTTCAAGGATTTCAACCCTTCGAGTACTTCCTCTCTCTTTATGGCTATCCTGTCCAATATCTCGCAATGTTCCTCCTGGACTACTGTATCTACATCCTCCCTTTCCTTTATAAACACGGAGACAAAATATTCATTCAACATCCTTCCCACAGCCTCTGCATCTACACACAAGTTTCCATCTTCATCTCTGATGGGTCCCACTTTTTCCTTCACTGACCTTTTAGCATTAATGTATTGGGAAAACATCTTTGGTTATCTTTAACTTTACTTGCTAATCTTTTTTCATGCCCTCTCTTTGAATTCCCTTATTTCCTTTTTTACTTCGTCCCTGCACTTCCTATATTCGTCTAGGCTATCTGCAGTGCTTAGTTCTTTGTGCCTATCGTACGCTTTCTTTTTCTGTTTGATCTTCTCCTGTATTCCTCTAGACAACCAGGGGGTCTAGATTTGGCAGTACCACTCTTATTTTTGTAGGGGACATGTCTATTTTGTACAATTAGGATCCCGCTTTTTAGTGCTTCCCACTGGTTTTGCACTGTTTTATCCTCCAGCAGTGCTGTACAGTCCACCTCAGCCAAGTCCCTTCTCATTTCTGCAAAATTTGCCTTCCTCCCAGTTCAAGGCTTTCATTCCTGCCTTATCTCTGTCCTTTTCCATGGTAATGCTAAATCTAACTGAATTGTGATCACTGTCCCTGAAATGGTCGCCAACTGTCACTTCACCCACTTGCCCTTCTTCGTTCCCCAACACTAGGTCTAGAATTGCATCTCCTCTCGTTGGTTTTGTCACTAACTGGTTGAAAACATTCTCCTGGACACATTGCACGAATCTTTCTCCCTCAGTGCCCCTTATATTGTTTGAATCCCTGTTGATAATAAGATAGTTGAAATCTCCTACTATTCTTGCCCTCTTGTTCTTACAAGCAGAAATTTGCCTACATATTTGTTCTTCTATCTCCCTTTCACTATTTGGGGGTCTGTAGTATACTCCCAGTAGTGTGACATCCCCTTTTTTATTTCTAAGCTCAATCCATAAAGCCTCGTTTGTTGACCCATTTAGTATATCATTCCTTCTCACAACTGGAGTTGATTCTTTAACCATTAGTGCTGCCCCCCTCCTTTTTTATCTCCTACTCTATCATGTCTGAAGACTCTATAAGCAGGGATATTAAGCTGCCAGTTTTGTCCCTCCTTTAGCCAGGTCTCTGTTATAGCAATGACATCCTGCTGCCATGTGTCTCCCTGTGCCCTTAACTCATCTACCTTGTTTGTAATACTCCTTGTATTGAAGGATAAACAGTTTAACCCCGTCAATTTCCCTTGCTGGACACTTTGTAAGCTTTGCTTCTCCTGTAACTCCATGTCTATCACAATGTCCCTAGCTAATGTTCTACCTCCATTTTTCTGATCTGAATCTGACCTATCTGATCCTACTCCAGGGATCCCATCCCCCTGCCACACTAGTTTAAATACTCCCCAACAGAACTAGCAAAAGCCCCCACAGGACACTGGTCCCAGCTCTGCCTGGGTGCCACCTGTCCGGTTAGTACAGGTTCTACCTTCCCCAGAACCGGTCCCAGTGCCTCAAGAACCTGAACCCCTCCCGGCTACACCATCTCTCCAGCCACGTGTTCATTTGGTCTATCCTCTTATTCCTGCTTTCGCTAGCACGTGGAACTGGGAGTAATCCTGAGATTACTACATTTGAGGTCCTGCATTTTAGTTTATCTCCTAACTTGCTGTACTGAGCTTGCAGGTCCTCATCCCTTAGTTTACCTATGTCGTTGGTTCCAATGTGTACCACGACCATTGGCTGCTTACCTTCCCTCCCCAGAATGTCCTGCAGCTGCTCCGTGACTTCCCGGACCCTGGCACCAGGGAGGCAACTTATCATCCTTGATTCATGTTTGTGGCCACAGCAGCGTCTGTCTGTGCCCCTAACTATTGAACCCCCTATCACTATAGCCCTGCCACTTGTTTTCTTCCTGCCCCTCTGAGCAGCAGAGCCACCCACGGTGCCGTGAACTTGGCTGTTGCTGTTTTCCCCTGAGAGGCCATCCCCTCCCCAACAGTGTCCAAAGCGGGATATCTGTTAGAGAGGGGGATGACCACAGGGGACTCCTACACTACCTTCCTGAGTCTTTTACTGTTCCTGATGGTCACCCATTCTCTTTCTGCCTGTGTAATCTTCACCTGCGGTGTGACCACCTCGCTAAACGTGCTATCCATGACTTGCTCAGCATCACGGATGCTCCACAATGAGTCCACCCGCAGCTCCAGCTCCGAAATCCGGTTAACTAGAACTGCATTTGGACACACCTTCCGTGCACATGGTCACCAGCATCCCTCATTTCCCACATCCTGCAGGAGGAGCATATCACGGGTCTGAGTTCTCCTGCCATGACTTCTCTCTCGATTAAGCTAGTTACTCCCTTAAAAAATACGCTAGCTTGGGGCCTTATTTATGTTAGCTAGGAACCTTGTTTCTTGACTAATTATACTTGTACAGTACTATATACTTTTTTTTAGCTCCTACTTCAGTATTAAGCAATGAATTACTTTAATAGATTGAACAAAAACTCACCGGGATTTACTCACCAGTTAGCTGCTTTTTTAAAAAAAATCCACTTTCAGAAAAGTGTCCCTCACAGGTCTGGTGCACTCCTGAAGGTGCTGCCTGTCCCTATCTCTCTCTTTTTTGGTTTGAGAAGGAGGGAGGGATGGAAACACTACAGCCATGTAATGTTCGGGGCTATTCCATTCTTTGACAGTGGGTCCTCCTTGATCCCCTTCTGAGTTGCGGTGACTATGCTGACTTCTCCCAAATGCTTCTCAGTCACTTCTGACTACCGCCTTCTGTTGGATGCTCTTCCTCCTGTTGAGGACAAGGGTCCTTCTCCTCGATTCCCTTCTGAGTTACGCTGACTTCTCCCAGAGTGCTTCTCAGTCACTTCTCACTACCGTCCTTTGTTGGATCTCCTCCAATCTATTCCCTTAACTGAAGTTCTTCATCCCTGGAACCATCCTTGTGAATATTTTCTGCAGTCGCTCCAATGCCTTCACATCCTTCTGAAAGTGTGGTGCCCTGAACTGGACACAATGCTCCCTAAGGTCGAAGCAGTGATTTATACAAGTTCAACATAACCTCCTTGCTCTTGTACTCTATGCCCCAATTAATAAAGCCCAAGGTTCTGTATGCTTTATTAATCGCTCTCTCAACCTGTCCTGCCACCTTCAATGACACATGCACATATACACCCAGGTCCCTCTGCTGCTGCACCCACTTCTAGAGTTGTACGCTTCATTTCATACTGTGTCTCCATGCTCTTCTCACCAAAATGAATCACTTCACACTTCTCCACATTGAATGTCATCTGCCACCTATCCATTCATTCCACCAGCTTGTCGGTGTCCTTTTGAAGTTCTGCACTATCCTCTGTAAAGCTCACAGTGGGCTCCCGAGCTTTGTATCATCTGCGAATTTTGAAATTATGCCCTGTACGCCAAGTTCCAGGTCATTAATATACATCAGGAAAAGTAAAGGTCTCAGCACTGAACCCTGGAAAACTTCACTACAAACCTTCCTCCAACACAAAAGACATCCATCAACCACTGCTCGCTATTTCCTGTCGCTCAGCTAATTCCGTCTCCGTGCTGTTACTGACCCTTTTATTCCATGAGCTATAACTTTGCTCAGAAGTCTATTGTGTGGCTCTCTGTCAAAAGCCGTTTGGAAATCCATATACACCACATCAACAACATTCCCATCATCAACCCTCGATGTTACCTCTTCAAAAAACTCCAGCAATTTCGTTAAACACGATCTTCCCCTAAGAAATCCATGCTGGCTTTCTTTCATTAACCTGCATTTGTCCACATGACTTCATTTTGTCCTGAATTATAGTTTCGAGGAGGGTCCCCACCGCTAAAGTTAAACTGACTGGCTTGTAGTTGCAGGGCTTATCTTTACACCCTTTTTTGATCTTTACCTGTACTAGAAGTTCCATAACCCAGAGCTCAAGCTGCTGCACGTAATGAATGATACATATGGTATGTATGGATTATTTGGATTTATACATGGGGACCAAGGTAATAACATTGGTTATTTTCTAAAAACTCTGCATCTTTGCCATTGAGTCCTTGCTGTTATCTGAGCACTCTCCCCAGATGAACCAGACTATTTGCAATCTTGCTTCCTGTTCAATCCTGAACTAAACTTTAAGTCCCAGCAACAAATTGCTTGCCTTATCACTACCTCAGTCCTTCAACAGCTAGATCCCTTATACATGTCTTTGTGACCACAATATCCTACTACTCTAATGTCCCCTTTGCTAGCCTCCCATTATGCACCTTTCATCAATTCCAAATTGTCTGAAGTTTCTATCTCTTCCTTCCACCACTTTATTCTTACTGAACTATAGTGGATCCTTGACCCCACTGTATACAATTCAAAATCTGTGTACATTTTTTAAAAATGCCTTGATTGTGTTGACCACCTTGTCTCTCCAGTCTTCTCCAGTCCTCAGTCCCTCCCTGAATGCTCTATGCCATGAATTTAGCTCTCTGTGTATCCCACCATTGTTGGCAGAGCCTTCAAACACCTTTTACCCTGCTGTTTGGAACTCCTTTCCTCAACCCCTCACCCTCTGCAACATTGCCAACTTACCCTTTGTTCATGCTTCCCATGGCCTGAGAAGTGTAATATGGGCAGAATTGAACAACAAGTAGCCCTAGGCTTTGTGGAAATTTAGAAGATGAGTTGCACCCGTGAAATATTTGCACTTCGGTTGCCTGAAGCAGTCCTTGCCCACAAAGGTGGCCATACAGCCCAGTGGGGACATTGAACTTCGGCTGGCTGTGCTTGTTTGAAGATGTTCATCATGTTGTACCCAGGTTTTCGGGCACGCAGGCACCTGTGGTCACAAGACTCTAGTGTTTAACCACCTGTAACTATGGGTGAACAGTAATCGGTTGAAACCTGACTTTGTTGTGTTTCTCCTGTTGCTGCAATTTTTAAATTAGGTTAAATTAAGTCAATTGCAGCAGAACAGCACATTGGCCGTACGCGCTCAGGGCAGGTCAAAGCAGTTAATCAAGGAAATTTAAAGAAACCAAAGTTGTTAAATTAGTCAGTTTAAGAATGGCTCATTTCCTGGGCAATCCCTCTCCATTCTGTGATGCTGCGAGTTGCCCGGTTCTAGTCACTAATCGATTATCCTCAATTGCGCTGATTCAAGGGTGACTTTGCCCTCAAGTTTATGCTAATGAATTTGTGGGGAAATCTGAGAGTAATTGAGGCAGGGAATAAAGGCTGATCTTTTTTGTTCTCTCTTTGGATAGTGCTCTGTAATAAATCAATTTTTGGCTGCAAAATAACAGTGCTGCATGCTGATTGTGATGAGACAGTGAGATGTTATGAATCTCTGTGACATTGAAAAGTAATTGCTGGTGTATGGCTTTCAGACTGTATACAAGGGGGAAGTCTCTAACCTCTTGTGTCACCTGACAGCATTTGATTTTATAAGCCTTTGAGGTTTTCCCAAGGATAACATTTTAAAACAAGAAAATTAGTTTCTTAAACTGATCCTTCCGTACCTTTTCAGTAATGATCAAGTGAAACAATAAACACATTCCTTTCAAATCATATTGAGCTGGAACTTGACAGGAAAAGGAAACCTGTTTGAAGCCAATTTTCCATCGCATCTCACAGATTATTTCAAACGTTGCATGATGTTTAGAAACATTTTTACTTTTCATTTTAAAGACTTAAGTTCTTGATAAATATAAATCCAAAAAAAAAGTTGCCTGATTTGTGGCGTCCGGTGCTGCCTGTGGTGTCCGGTGCTGCCTGTGGTGTCCGGCGCTGCCTGTGGTGTCCGGTGCTGCCTGTGGCGTCCGGCGCTGCCTGTGGCGTCCGGCGCTGCCTGTGGCGTCCGGCGCTGCCTGTGGCGTCCGGCGCTGCCTGTGGTGTCTGCGCCACCTGATGTAACCACAGTATCACAGAAGCAGTTCTGGTCTTCCATAGCCAGCGTACCTCCACTTTCCAATGTCATAATGTTGAGTTACCCTTTAAGTCACCTTTGGAACCAGGTGACACCTGGTGGCTTGTTTAATGTTTTGAAGAACACAGTGTCTCATGGTGAGGGTGAACATTTGGCAGAGACTATCCCTTCATCCCTCTTTGATTTTGTTTGCAAGCACAGGTGGTCACCCTCCCAGTTTACCAATGTGGACAGGTGACTCTTGCAGGCAATCTTAAATTAAAAATCAATTTGTATTAAAATTACCAATGATCATTCTGCAGCATGTAGTTATTACATAATATGCATAGAAAGAGGAAGCAATGCTAATGTCTGTGTGTGTGTGATTAACGTGGAGTCCACTACCCTGGAGCACTACAGAAGGAGAGTGTATAATGCTTCTCAATTTATAGCATTGACAACTTCTCACTGGAATCTTGCAGCAGTAAGTACTTGGATCGACTGTTCTCTTGGAGTTAATCTTTTTCAGCATCTCTAAGGAATGTCTGGATGGCATTAATATGTATAATGAAATCATCATAGAAAAAAATTCACTTTGGAGGATCAAAACCACGAAAGGGGACACTTCAGGTGTAATAAGATTTACATCGTTAAATAAAAATACAATAATTTTTTCCAAGATAACATGAAAGAAAGCACATGTATTCAGTTAGTGCAGTGACATTGTCACAACATTCCAGACCAAAGGGTTAATTTGAACTCATTGCAGCCAAATGCAGCAGCCATTTTGTGCACAGAAAGGACCCACAAACAATGAGTGATTAAATGACCAGGTAAAAGCTATGTACGTTGGAAAAAATATTCATAATTTTGTTAATGATTACACCTGAAGGGCCAATCTCCTGATGAGCCCAGAAGCCATATTCTTTCCATGATGATGTATCCCTTTGAAATTTGAATTGAATGTTGAATAATCTTATGTCACATTCATTGGAGGCAGTAAATTCTTGCAGTCTTCAATTTCCTGCCTTCCTATTAATTTAGCTTGCTCCATATTTTTTTCCAACTGGTTAGTGAACTCAAGTCTTTGCTGTCTTTAAGGATTATCTTTCTGACAGTGTGTGACTTGAATCTCCTTTCAATGTTTTAATAATCTTTAATATTTATTGGGTACATCTTCTATGACAAAGGTTTGAAGAAAAAAACACATGTGAGTGTACTGGTGAGAAAAGCTGGTAGACGCAAGAGCTTTTGCTGCGCTGGTGCAGAGCTTAACCATCTCTGAAAAGTGTTTATTATACATTGCTGAATCCTTGTTAAAGGCAGTTCAGGCAAATGTTGCTTTTCTCCGGGTTAAAAGATTATAAACATTATATTGACTACTTGCAGTCAACCATCTAAGCAAGTTTTGCAAAAGAAAGGTGAGATGTCAAAGTTTATCCAGTACCTACTTCCTTTTGACCCTTACTTGGATGGGCAGCCCTAACTTCATCCCCACTGGGAATGCACACACTTGAACCGATATGTCAGCCACAAGTACATGATTTGAGTCTCTTTTTTAAGGGAAAAAAACCTAATACGTAAAACTTTATCTTTCCCATAATTCCATTCTTTGTATACTAAGAGGGGCAGCCTTGTCATCTAGACGTTTCTTTGAGAGTCTCAGATTGGAGATGGCACCAAAGTTCAAATTATTTGTGAACGATTTTGTTCTTGCTGTTTGGTGGCATCAAACAGGATTTGCAAAATCTTAATTGAATATCAGTTGAACTTTTCCAGAGCTGATAAATCTACCATTCCCAACACAGAATAGGAAGAGGCTGTTTTAGCACTATTCAGGGAGATTATGGCTGATTTGTGACAGAAATTCATGTAGCTGCCTTCACCCCATATAACATTACTCTCTCTCGGCTTAACAAAAATCTAACAATTTCAGATTTAAAATTTATAATTGAAGCATCAGTTGCCATTTGCGGAAGAGAGATCAAAAGTTCCAACACCCTTAGTCTGTGGCTTTAAAGGGTTAAAACTTTTCAGCTGTGCTGTTTGGTCAGATTAGAGATGATGGAATATCTCATCACCAGCATGAAAAACTATCATTATTGCTTTTATTGGCTAAAACGGTTAATATCCACACCAGCTGCTCTGCCATCTGCAGAAACCAGCTGCTAAATGGGTGCATCAATCACAAAATTGGCATCTCTGCAGCAATAATAGATCTGTTATTACTACAGGAGAATTTTTGGAAAACAACATTCTTAAACTACTCTGCATTGGTGACTATCTGAAGAAGAATCTTAAGTCATGCTGTAAGTTGTCGCTGGCCCATTCAAGTAATAGCCTGATATTTTGTGTCCTGATAAAAGTCTGTGTTTGTTTTAAGGGTAAAATACTATAGGGCAGAATTTTGCCCTTGATGGGCCCCACCGACTCGAAGGCAGGCGGGTAACTGATCGCCGCCGCCATTTTAAGTGGGCGGGCCAGTTAAGCTGACGGAAAGTGCTGTGTGCTCCCTGTGCAGGCAGGGGGGAATCCCCAGCTGTCAGAGTCGCTCTTTCACACATGCACCCGGAAGAGCGCACATCTCCCTGAGGCTAAGTGCTGCCTCAGGGAGATCGCTGAAAGTGTTTGAAAGTTTAAAAATAGAAAAATCATTAACGTGTCCCCCCTCGTGTGATAATGTCGCACGAGATGGGACATGTTAATAAATGTCACAGAATTTTTTAAAATCGACATGAAACTTCATCCCGCCGATGGATGTGGTTTCATGTTTTCTCTAGTTGCCGGCAGAGCTCCTGGCCGACCCGCCAACCTTATGGTTGGACGGGCAGGTCCTTTAATTGATTTAACTGCCCTGTCAGTGGCCTCAATTGGCCATTGACAGGTCAGCGGGGGGACAGCTGATCGCGCTGTCCCCCCGCCTTCCTGAGTATTTAAACGGGGCGGAATGACTTCGGGGGTTCCCCCCTGCATCATCCTGCGTCATTTTCACATTGGTGAGCGGGCCCCGCCCCCCCCGCTCTCGCCGATGGAAAAATTCTGCCCGTGGTTCCAATTCCCCCATCCTGAGGAGCTTCTTCAAAGCACTCACAGGATTCTTTCAGTTCCACGATTTAGCCTTAAAATGTTCTGTATCTGGAAGAGATGCACAGGATAATTAATTCTAATTTGGATGGCTATCAATTAATGTTGAACAACTTTTAATGTTCACTTTTTTTTAGCCCAGTTTTTCAAACATTGGAGTCATTTTAAGTCTTATTTTGGACTCTGTGATGCGGTTTTCCAATACTTTTATCAGCTTTCTTCCCTGCTGGAACCTTTTAATTGTTAAAAAATATTTTACATTAAGTCCTTAATAAGGGGTTAAAATAGCCCTTTGTCAGTTTGGAAGGTTCCATATGCAGGATGCTTTGATTCAAGCTCGCCCCTAAGCAAAGTCGGCTTTCAAAGGGAAACAAATCAAAAGTTGAACTTCAAATAATACCGAACGTCAACTCAGACTTCCGCTTTTCAGAAAACCCCGACGCTGTCAGACTGAAAACTCAATCTTAAAGTTACTAATTCGTGTTTATAGAATTTGAATTAAGCAAGCAAATGCAAGCCACTAGATTAGAATGATTACAACTTTTTCTTACTTAACCTTAAAGTGCCAGCTCCAGAGCAAAAAGAACCCTTAATTTCTGTGCAATGACACTGGGGAAAATAAACTGACGTTTTTACCTCCACTAATATATGTGACAAATTGTTCCAAATACACCTGTCAAATCTAGAAGTTTATCCTGATAGAAATATAAAAGAGTTTGCTTCAGGTAAACTGAAATTATTATTTTTATCTATGCTATTTATTTGTGCTATTTATTTACTTTATGATCCTTGGTGAGGTCTAACTTTAATGTAAGCAAGACAGTTCTGTAATCTTTCCTGACAGCTCATTCTCTTTATATGGATCAGTCTTGCTGCTCTTCTCTGTAGCTTTTCAAATATAAGCACATCTTTAAATGAATAAACTACTGTACCTGTGGTCTGGCTATTAAATTGTTGAACCTTGGCTTAACCTTTATAGATTTCGATCCTACTCGTCTGGCCTTATATCCTAATATTCACTGGAGTCAACTTTGACTATCAGCGTTTAACACCGCTTCTGCATGTTTTCTGGAAGATGTTTGCAACCTGCTAATGGGAACAGAAGCAATGCTGCTGAATTAAGCGATTTTCTTCATGGAATTCGAGTTGAAGGCTCATGCTAGATTTTTAAAGCTTTGTGACTTTGGTTGAAAGATGCACACAATAATGAATTATCGAAAGAGATGAAAGTTTTGTTGCCTGGCCAGGTCATTGCAGTCCTTCTTGCAGCCAAGAGAGACGCAGATTATTTTTGGGGCTACTCGAGGGGTGCATCAGACACTCCCTCCACCTCAAACGTAATCGCATTCAAAAGAAACCTTACATTCCAAAACTACCTTTTATGTAATTTACCCTTGTAAAGTGGTGTCATAAATAATGTTCATAATATTATTTTAATTTATTGTAAAGGTGGTTAACAGTGGGGTTTAGATTGTGTGTGGCTGTATGTGGGGGTTTTAATTGATTACAGACGGCTGGTCTGGGCGCTTTGATATATCAGAAGAGAAACTAAGTTTGAAATGCTAAATATGTAAACATGGCTGAAGTTTCAGAATGTGAGGTGTGAAGAACATTTGCATTTTTAAATAAACTAGAGTTGTGAATTTCAGAGAGATGGTGAGGTGTTACACCTAGCCATAAGACGCTCAGCCAAACAGTGTGTTTATTTTTCCCAAAGATTGTTGATAATACGAGTGCTATGAAAGATTTATTTTATGGAATAAGTAAAGTTGCAAAGACATATTGGAACAATGGGATTTACATTAAAAAGGGAGAAACTTGTATGAAGGGGATGAGGTTATGTGTGGGAAGAAAGCATTCTAAGATCCAACATGTGTGAGAAGCCTCCAGCCTCTATGCACCAAGCTGTTGCCTCCAGGAACTGAAGCTCCGAGAATTCATTTTAATATCACTGTCTAGGGTATTGTGTGCTTTGCCTGGGTCTGTTGAAATCTATGTTGTTTTACTGTTGCCTTAACAGAGACGTAAATGGAAGTCAGATTAATTAGGGGATTTAGGAGTTATCATAGCAGTAATTCGTAGACCTATGTATGTGACTAAAGTCATTATTTTATTAATAAATGTTTAATTTAGTTTTGTAAAAAACCTCTAAGGTGGACTTATTACTACTGAATTCAAGGCACATATCTTGAAATAAAAATACAAATTGCAAAACAGTTGTGGCAGCTGTTTCTAATTTCCCTCTGGATTTGAGCAGCTCAGCATTTACCATCCACAGTGCCATAACAAGTGGTAACAGTTGTTGAAGCATTTTTGAATAGATATTTATTTATTATGGAAGTTTCATGAGCATTTGAAAGTCTTCCCAGTGTTATTGCAGCATCCATGTGTTCTGCCTATCGTGGATGTTAGAAGACGGCCTCAAAGTGTCAGCAGATCTCTGGGCTTTAAATCAATGTAAAGATGCAAGTGCAGTGTCCAGGTGACATATTTAAATCAGATTCACAAGACTGTTAAATGCAGAAGAGCACTTTATTCAGTGGAGAAAATATTCTAATGCATGTGAACACTTACATAGCGCTAGTGAATTTAATGGTGACTTACCTTTTAAGGACAGAGTCCTATGATCAATCACTGTATTAAAACATACGTAACTTATCATATAGCAATTAATTATGATAGCTAAAGTTGACAAGACCCTTTAAACTTGCCTGCGAAAAGGTTCCTGACTCCACAACAGGTTTCCCTCAAGGCTCACGACTCTTTGGAGGTGCCCTGAATCACATCTCCTAATGAAACGGGACTGACCCCATGGAAGTAGTAGCGGGTATAAACTGCCCACCCCTCCATGGAGTGGACAAGAGGAGGATTACTGTGTGCAATCTCACTACCCCCACACTCCTCTTGGAGTGGTGGGAATGGGAGTGGAATCCCACAATTAGGTGCTGCCTGCCATTTTTAATGTGAGAATCTGGGCCTATGACTCTATGATTGGTGAAATGCCTTCAGGCAAGTGTCCTTGTCCTTGCAGTTTTGCGGGTTATGTTGGTATGAGGAGAAAACCTTAACTGGAGGAATCAATTCTCTTGCGCCTAAAGTCTTTTTGATCTTTTGAAAACTGAATTTAATTTGTGTGAAAATGTAAATGTTGCCCGAGGTTGCCTTGCATTACATGCGAGCTACTTCCATAGTTGGAGAGCATTCTGCAGACCTTAGCAGATGCAACGTCAGCAAGTGACAGGTAGAATTGCACTCAAAACTTTAAATAAGTGATCATGCCGCAGTATGGACTATATTATTTCAGCTCTAATCCCCATAGGGCTATGAGAGGGGTGGGATTAATTGGATAGCTTTTTCAAAGAGCTGGCAAAGGCACAATGGGCCGATTGGCCTCCTATTCCGTGTTTCCATGTATTTTACGTATCAACTGCACTATATGCTTAAGATTAAGGCCCCTCATCTGCACCCATCATCGTTTGTTCTTCAGATGATGAGCTGTGACTGACACAGTTGGTAAGACAGCAGTTTCAGTAATTGACAATCACTTCTAGAAATCAAAGATGCTGAACTCTTCTGACGATAGTTAATTGGCCACAGGGAATTGAGCGCTTTGGAAGGTACAGCATTAACTGGTTCAACTATGAAAAATGTCACATTGCAGCAGTGACTACTCTTGGCTATAAAGTGCCTTGAGACATCAGGTGGTCCTGAAAGGCACTATATAAATGTAAGTCTTTAATAATACAATAAGTAAAAAGCTGAGGGTTGTTGGCAGAGGAAGGAGCTGGAGCTCCAACGGAAAGAGAGCACAGCTTGTCTGCAAACCTAGCGTAGCAAAGTGGTCAATTGAGTAATCGGCAAAACTACTCAAGCCTGAAATAACATCAGTAAGAAAATATATATATAATAAATAAATATATATATATAGAGAGAGAGAGAAATAATTTTATATAGCCTGAATGTAATGTAATTGAGAATAAGAGAATAAAAATATGAAGATAGGGTGGTTATGCTATGTGCATGTAAAACTTAATATTTTGCAATGCCCTCTACAGTGATTAACTATTTACTTGGGAATACTTTGTATTTCTTTATTTAAGCTGTTGAAGCTTTTCTATGCACATACATGGATTTTGTGAAATATGTTGGATTGCCAAATACCTATTTGTTTTTTTCTTATGTGCTGGTCTTGGTTTATTTGTGACAAACATTGCTTATGTGAACCAAAGGCAATAGTTTGTGCATGGTACCGAACATTTACACAAAGCAGTTGGGAATTCTTTTTGGCTTATTCCTGATCAATGTAATACCTTGTTTTCCTCATGAGAGGTGTGTGCCTTAGCTTTGGCCTCTCGCTGCTATAAATGTGAAGGTGTGAGCATTTGGTGCTGTGCTGCATGAATGTACACTGCTGTCCGCAGAATACTTAGATGGAAACGTAGTTACAGGTTCCTGCATGAAGGAGCAACACAGTGCTAAGCAGTTTATAAATTATTAATTTCTCGTGTCAGGTTGCTGGTTGCTAAGTGTTGTCCCTTTTCCAAGGACATCTTTGCGTGGGCTATGAACAAAGTTTTTAGAATGGTACACTCGAACACGAGCCCTCAACTTTACCTCAGTCCAAGTTTTCAGTATTTCAGTTTTGGTGTTACGACTTTGTTCCTATAAAAGTCGAATTGCAAAGTTGGATTTGTATCAAACTTTGATTTAGGGAAACAGATGTCCTTTTATTGAGGATCCTAATGCGTCTCTCAAAGAATTTCTTTTTCACTTTTAGCCTACACTGTTAGCATCAAACGCGGGTCAAATGCATAGTAGAATTTCCTCATGCTACCTCAGCAACAGACCCAAATCTCAGAATGTAAAACACCACCAGAGGCAGTACAGTAAAGGCGATCATGCACCTGCCAACAGCCACAGTGGTAGTGAAACTATTTTAAGGTGAAATTATGTTAAATTTTGTCCATTTTTGTGCTCAACCATATCTATACTGAATTAAGTCAAAGCTACCTGATTTTACTTTACATGGTTCCCTGGTTTATGCCATAATACTAGAGGTGCTATTGCACCAAAAGCAGATCATTGGTGGCATGAAACACTTCCATCTCAATTAACGTTTTGTAGAAGGAGGCAAGCCATGTACATCTGGCAGTATCCAGTACTGAACATTCATAGACTCCGAGAAGAGAGGTTAAACAGAAAATGAATGCCCATTTACCATTAATCTCCCAGCAGTGACCAGCAGCATACTGACACCTTAAAAGGGAACACATCGTTCAAAGGCCATGGATCATCCTTAGACTGCCACACTCTCAGGCCCCCCAGCACTAACATAAAAATGCTTGCAGTCATTGTGACGAGAATATCAAAAGCTGCTTCCAGTGTGTGACTAGATACTGTGATGACTGGAATAAGATTCTGTTTCTGTCAGTTTTTGTGGAGAAGCAGGGTAGGTTTACAAAATAGATAACGGAGCCAAGTTCATCTAAGATCAGTCCATGCTTGAATCACTAATCTGCTCTGAACATGAAAATTTGCAACACTTTCATAGGTGTAAAATACTCACCATTTCTTAATACTGGCTATGTTAAGGATGCTATATAAATGCAGGTTGTTGTTGGCACACAGCAGTTCCTTCCCCCTGTTCTTTTTACGTGACTTGGATCTGGCAGTGAGTTATTTGCACAAGAGCTACATCCCATGTTTTCAGTTACCTGTTTAGTTTCCACATCATGCAACATATTTTGTCTTTTCTCCCATTGGCTCATTTCTCCTTTAGGAGGTGGTCTGCTGGCTTTAGCTGCAAAGCGTAAGAATATAATTCTAAATTGTAAGGGCAGTGACTGCAGGTATGCAGCGAGTTTCACTGCTGTAAAACACCACTCCTGGTTCCGATACACTGGTTCTGCGTTCTTGCTGTTCCAGTACACCATAGCAATGAGCCACTGGTGTTGCTGTCCTTGGTGCTGAACCGTTCCCTCAGTGTTATCACTGGAATTTCCGTATAGCATAGTGCCGAGTTATTCCACGTGGAATATCACCAAGCTGATGGCTCATGGGGCATGTGTTCTCAACACCTTGCTGTATGGCTGTGAAACATAGGTGACTTGCACTTAAGGAGAAGAAGCTCAACACTTGGCACCCTTGCTATCTGCAGTGCATGATGTGTATATCCTGGCAGGACAAAGTGACAAATGTGGCAGTCTGCTCAAAGTCAGAGTTCCCAGGTTAATAGCACTCATCAAACTGAGGAGTTTTTATTGGCTCGGGTACATTCACAGGATGGAAGACAGTCACAAACCCAAGGACATTCTGGATGGTGTGGGAGCTGGACCCAGACGACCAGTGGAGCATCCAAGGCTCTGCTTCAATGATGCTTACACGTGTGACATGAAGGCCTAGACATCGATTGTCACACCTGGGAGTCACTAGCTGACAGCAGGAAAATGGTGACACTTCCTGTGGGCTGGTGTGCACCACCACAACGACCAGTGGCTACAGCAGCTTGGCAACAGACGCCCACAATGACACTCGGTAGCTTCATGTGCGACGCTTGTGGCAGAATCTGCTTCTCAAAGACTGGCCGTCAGCAAAGTTGCGCCATGTGAAGATGCCCCATCTGAAATGGATTGTTTGCGGCCCGTCTGTCTTCTCCCCCAGATGGAAGGGTGCTGGAAATAATGATGAGTTTGCTTACTCTGTCAACTTGAGCTGATGAGCACCCAAGAATATTGTAACTTTTATTTTTCCAATTAAGCCTATATCTGGGGAGAGTATTTTGAGCTACCTGACACTGCAATGAGGTACTGGCTGTTCCAGATTTTCCTTTAGTGGTGACAGTAATAGGATCTATTTGAGATGACAAATCATTGGGAGTGCACATCATTAACACACATGATTTCTCTCTCAGGGCGTTGGCACAAGTACAACGTTAAAACTAATTTCAGCACTGCTGCCACTGACAGGCTTCAGTTGATCGCTTTTGGGTGAGTGAGGCATTGTCTCATCAGAAATTTGGTTAAAGAGATTCAGAGAAGAATACAACATACACCTTGCAGAAAATTGCACAAGTTTTCCAGGACAGTTATATTGCTCCTTCCCAACAGCTTTTGACCTTAGACCTGAGGAATCCCATGCTTTTCTGGGTCATAGAGAAGGAATCCCTGGGCCAGCATTACTCCATAATCTCCTACAGAACTGGAGGTTTTGAACCCATTGTGGATTACTACTAGCTATAAGATTAAAGAGGCTTTGAATAAATAAATCCCAACATCATCACATCACACAACTGCCTCTATATATTGAGCTGGAATCTTTTCCTATCTTGGATGGATTTGACATTCTTACACCAGCCAGCGAGGTTGTGCCTATTGAAGAAATTGTGTTTGTTGTAAATAGTAATTTACATTCCCTGAGTAGTTACGATCCTCATATTGCAGTGCCTATGGGAATTGATCAAGAAGAATTGTTTCGAAATGTCACAGTGCAATGCCTACAAGATTAGACCTGATCAATTTTATATTAATGTTTCTTAGGTTGTATGAGCAATGGCCTTAGCTTTTGAACTCTGCGTTAATGGGTGTTTTCAATATCCTTAATGGTCCACCCTCATCATTGCAATTTCTGTTTTCTTTATTACAAGCGATGAAAGATATGTCAATTTCCCGATGAAGGTAATGATTCACAAAAATGTCATTTGGAAAACTATTAAACTACAATTAAAGCTTTAAAATGCACCATTTGTCTAGCACCAGTGAATCTCACTGCTTTGCAGGAATATTTAGAATTAATTTGCTGCAGTTATTAATAGCTTGGTGACTTGATCCATGATTTGAACTGGATGCTGAATGTGGCTTCAAGGCAACTAAATTCTCCTTTTGAATAAACAGTCGAAGAATGTTCATTACAGTGAGTGGGGATTATTAATGACCTCCCACTATTCTGCAAGATACTGAGTAAAAGCTTTTGTAGAGGAACCTGTGCAATGTTCTGACTGCACCATCAGGGCTGCCTTTTTTTTTAACCATGTCCAAAACTAGCTGTGGAACTGTGGCCCCTGATTTCATGCCCATGGCAATATGATGAGGTATTGCACACTTTCTGGAGATTACCAGACTCAGAAGAGCTTTGTTCATTCCTGGATGATGATACAATATGAGGAATGCAACAAAATGCTTCCAGCTTCCATTCCGTAAAATTTGGGAGATAATAGATGAGAATTCCTCAGTTCATGTTTCTATTCCATAGCTCATTCAAAAAAAGCAGATTGGTATCGGATGAGCTCTCTATATAAAACGATCAGAAGGTTGCTCTACAAGCTCCAGCTACAGCAAACTGTTCACTGGCAAAGGGTCTTCAACATTTCAACGTCAGTTCATTAGCTGCATACCGAGCTTTGAGCTCTTACTCTCCTGGAGGAAAAACTCCCTCGACAAGTAGCGAGCAGCTTAATAAACACAATGGAGCAATTTAACTGCAGTTGGGCAGAAATGCAGTCAGTGTCAATTGGAGGCTCACTTATTCTCTTCAGTACTGATGCAATCGTCGCTCATATTGAAACACGTTGACTATATAAATATGCAACAAAATGAACCTCCTGGAGGGAACCAACACAGTTTTTGGACATTAAGGAAATGTATCAGTCTGGTACATTTTGCATTTAGTCCCTCTGTGTCCTCCTACTGAAAGCATCCAAGTCTGCTTTTAAGTTAGTAGTTAATTACCAGTGTAACTGTAATGCCCTGATATTCACAGATTGGTTCGACTTAATTACTGGCACTTAACGCTGAAGAGTGGTGCTCTCCTGTGACATTGGAATGGTGTTCAAAAATCTGAACATTGCAGGCAAAGATCTGCATGTTATTTAGCAGATCTTCTGTTGGAATGTGCTGGTTGAATTGGGAGAGGGGATATTTTAATTAATTAAATATCGTCAAAGTTGAATGGAGTGGCTCAGCAGGCAGTGTGTGAACCCAATAACGTTAAAGTTGACGAATTAAATAAATAGTACTGAGGTGGATCAGGCCAGAATTATGCACTTCGGACTGATTTTTAAAAAAATGCTGTCAAATTAAATAATATGAGTAATTTGAGAATGGATGTGAAGATTGCCATCAATGTCTCCATGAATAAAAGAGACAACATCAGAGCAGAGTGGATGCAATTAAAGATACAGCTTGGATCCACAAAAACCACACTGGGTATTGGCCTGACCCCATGCATCTCAGATGCTAACTTGAGGCATGAGAAAAACATGTAATATTCGAGCATGATTTAAAAATTCACAGCCTAGCTCTATCAACAATAGCCACCTGGACTAAAGTACTATAGGGATGCCAGCACGGGTAAAAAAAAATACTATATTCTATATAGACTTAGTGCCTTCAGGAAAAAAGTGTGTACAAGGCAGTTTGAAAGTATTTAAAACAGGAGTGTGGCTTGGAAGTAGCTATAGCAAAGAATGATGTCTTGAGAGATTAACGTCATTATTTGCTGAGCACAAAGATCTGCAAGCTGTAGTTTCTCTCATTCAGCAACTGATGGCTGACTTAATAGTTCAGCTCCTGTGTACGTGAATAGGAGATCTACATTTTCACTATCCAGGAGGATTTCCACAGACAGCAGAATGTTAGCTGGGCCTGGGCTGTATATGCAGAGCCCCTGCTGGTTGTTGGGGATGTACCCCTGGTCAGAACCCAGGGTATCTGTGCCCCGGTTTGGTGTCGCAGACCCCCTGCTGAAGGGAGCTTTAACATGAACATTCAGAGCACCTACAGGGCAGGATTGGATCTTTTTGCCCCAATATTTAGACTAAAACAAAGTTATTTTTCACCAGGTTTGTTGAGGAGAAATAAGTGACATGGTGGGTGGGAGGGAGCTAACGTTTCACAAACCTGCAGTCCAACCTCAGTCCGCTTTGACCATGTCCGAGTTCAGTCTCAATGTTGTTGGGGGGAGGGAGCTAACCTGCTGCTGAGAAGTGGCTCATCACTTAAATATGTCCCTGAGGACCATGGTCCTCAGATTTTTACAGAATTTCTGAATTAAGCGCTGGCGCTGTGTTTCCCAGGGTCTTGGAAACCTGACGGCTGAAGCGGGGCAAGAGGAAGGAATCGAGTCGACGCGTGTTGTGCGCGGGCCGGCAGGAGCAGGACCGCTTCCCCGGCCGACCAGGCTTAACTGCCTTCCTCCCGGCGATTGGGGTCCTGCCCCCTGCCCACCGCTGACCAGCGCCTCCTCTGCCCCTCCGTAATGCGCTGGATTTTACAGAGGCCGCCCCCACCCCAGCCGGTCGCGTTTTCGAATTCGAATTCAACCCGCCTGTCATTTGTAAATAAGTGGCTTAACGGCCAATTGAGCTTGTTACCAAGCCAGCTGACCGGAATAGTGTGCTGCCCACACCATGATAAAGTTGGCGTGGGCAAGCTGTTGTTTTAACCACATGGTTAAAATTTGGGAAGAAAGCAGGAGGCACATCCTTTGGAGGGATTTCCTGTGTGCATCAGGGACACCGGCCCCCCCCCCCCCCTGCAAGATGCTATACGCCCCACTTTGTTCCTCCCCATCTCCCCTCCAAAACTTTGTTTCCCCTCCCACCCCCTCACTCTCCCCCCGTTAGGCTCCCCGATCTCTCCCCCCTCTTAAAAAAACAATGGACTTACCTGGCTCTGGGGTCCACTGACGTTCTTGGGGGGGGGGTGCGGGGGGGGGGCTGCTTGCAGTCCCAGCAGCATCCACCACTCAGCCCTGGCATTGCTGGGACCGAGAGAGCTGCTAGCCAATCAGATCAGCCTGCAGCTCTCGGTGAGAGGGGCCCCCCCCCTCACCGAGGACCAGAAGCCCCACTCCCTGCCCGTTGAACCTGCCGGCAGCATGGTATGCCCACGGGGGGAAAAACTCTTTTTAGGTGCGTCAGCTGCCGGCTGAATCTTGGTACAGGCTGGGGCGGGGAGGTGGGAGGGGGTGCGAGTCCCACACCCCCCCCCCCCCCCTGTGAAATGCAGCCCAGTGCAAGTGCGTCTCTCTCCCACCCACGCCCTGCGCCCATCTCAATCTCTCTGGCTCGCTGGCTGTGACAATACTGGAAGGTCTACACACCCGGCAGCTAACCCCTCAACCCGGCTTATCACCAGCTAGCAATCCAAGCAACAAAATTTAATTGAATCCTTCCGTTCAATTTACCGGGACTTCTGCGCTCCTGTATTCCACCAGGCGCTGCAACGCACACTCCTCCCTCACCTCCCCATAAATATCAGGCTCCGAAATAAAACTGGAGGCCGAGACGACCAGCATCTTGAGTTTCCCAGGTGTAAAAGCTTTGCCGTTTTGATGCATAAGTTTATTTCTTGGCCTTTGTAGCAAGGAGATCGAGTATAAAAGTAGGAAGTCTTGCCCCACCTGTACAGCATGTTGATGCTAGTGCACCTAGGGTACTGTGTACAGTTTTACTCTCATTTAAGGAGGGACATGCTTGCACTGGAAGCTGTTCCAAGAAGGTTCACTAGGCTGATTCCTGGGATGAAGGGATTGCTTATAAGGACAGGTTGGGCCTATACTGACTGGAGTTTAGAACAATGAGAGGTGATCTTACTGAAACATATGAGATCCTGAGGGGATTTGACAGGGTGGACGTTGAGAGAATGTTTCCCCTTGGGGAGACGAGAACGAGGGGTGGGGGGGGGGGCTGGGAAGCACAGTTTCAAAATAAGGAGTTTCCCAGCTAAAATGGAGATGAGGAGGAATTCTTCTCCGAGGGTCATTAGAGTTTGGAATCCCCCTCTCCAGAGAGCAGTGGAGGCTGGGTCATTGAATGTATTGAAGGCTGAGTGAGATAGAGTTTTGCCAGGCAGGAATACAGAGCTGAGGCTGCAACCAGCTCAGCCATGATCATATTGAATGGCCCATCAAGCTCGAGGGACTGACTGACATATTCCTGCTCCTATTCCTTATGGTCTTACTTTCCTCACTCTGGCAGAGACCAAATAATGTAGTGGGATGTAAGAAGTACTTGTTAAAGAAACTACAAGATACAACTTTATTAGCCATCAACTCCTTCCTTTGTGCAGGTCACAAGTGGACAGCAGGTCAGCTGTTATGCCCAAGCTGCATGTGATAGATCCAGACTGCTTGTCATTTAAAGTATTCATTCACTGACTCTGACAGCCTTCAAATCAGGGTCAGTTCACAGTTTCAGCAGCCTGATTGTATTTTTTCGAAAGTCCTCAGCATGACTAGTCATGGGTGAAGAACATTTCAGGTGCTTAGCCACCCACGATGAAGCTTTTCCGCCTGGTGCCGTGAATAACTGATGTTGCAGATTTTAGCTCCAGCACATTGACAAGACATCAAACGATGGAAAGTCAGAATCTACTCTGGGTGCAGTGACAGTTTTGCACTCCGTTAATTGCTGAGCTTGGCTTTTCGCTGTGTCCCTCTAACACAGAGCTGACTGAGAATTTATAGGGCTACCGCTTGAGACTTTACTCATGCATGGATTCCAACCTTGTACCATCAAGGAGTTGGAATTGTCCCACCTCTGTGATATTGCACTTGTAGGGCTTGCGTGTATGTCACCAATCTGAGCCTCTTAAAAATGTTGCAGCTCATAGCAGAGAAAAATTTTAGGAATTTTCGGGTTGGCAGGCAGTGGACGCAGGGGGAGAGGCTGGGGGATGGACCACCGACTGCGATCGCCCCCCCCCCCCCAACATAGTCGCTGGCCAACTAATGGCCAGCCAGCGTGAAACATGCGACGAACACTCAGCGCTGCTGGGAGGAGGGCGAGCGCTGAAGTTAGCGTTGGGCACGGGGTGGGGGTGAGGGGTGGAGAGCAGAATGAAAGCTCCCTGAAGGCTGGGGGCTGCCTCGAGGTAGGGTGGGGGGGCTGGAGAATTTAAAACCAATGAATAAGGATAATGAAACTGCAGAAAAGAACGTCCACACATCAGATTCACTCACCAAAATACAGCTGGTGATAAATTCTGTCCGAGCATTTTTTTTAAATTAACGCCGGAAACCTCATCCTGCCCTTGGATGAGATTTGGTTAAAAAAGTCAAATGCCGCCTGGCAGATTCGCCCGCCTGTCAACCGGAACATTGGACGGGCAGTGAAAAATCGCCGTAGATTGCTACTGTAATGGCCTGAACGGGCCTCCTAACTGTCGGAGGGGTGACCTGCCGACTCTCACGCTCGCTCGCTCGCCGACCGAAATATCACCCGAGTGCGCGGTGACATCACCGTGCGCTATTTCACGCTCGAGCAGGTCGGGCGCGCCGAGCGGAAAATTCTACCCACGAGGATAACGTTTCTCGTTTATGGGAGCTCCATGTCTCGTATCAGGGACAGAGCAAGGAAAGGGTTTTGCAGGTAGCTGAGCAGGTTCTTCGTTATGGATCTCTCACACGATAGTGAAAGGAAAATTCAAGCAAGGTAAAAGAGGAGAAATTAATTCGAAACGGGAGATTAAAAACCAAGAAACCTTCATGTTGTGTTATGGTGCGTACAGCCCAGGGATGTTCACCAAAGGCCGGGAGAATGCACTGGAACGAGTGTTAGCGACAGGAAAAGAAATACAGATGTTAACAACATCTCATGAATTGTTTTCGTGTGATTTTACTCCAGTGCACTGAAATTTGCTGGGATTATGCCACCACTGCCATAAAATTCATTTTTAAGAGTCAGAGGTTTCTAACGGACCGAACAGAGTTGTTAATGGCGGAGCAGACCTGACGTTGGTTTTGCAAGGTGTGTTTTTTTCCAACTAATACCATCCTGCTGTATTCTCAGCTTGACTTGTAGACGCCTTTCACACTTACCCAGTTTGAATTTGGCCCCATTTAGGGGCCGTCAGAGACGATATGGCACCCACTTGTGTTAACTTTGGTGCCTTTTCTTACGATGAGAGTAGGTTCGTGTTTAAGCATCGTATGTGGTCAGCTGACACTGACTCTTTTCCTCCAACCTTGTTTTGCCCACTTTTCATATCACAGCTCAGTTCGCCAGCGGCCGAGTATCCTTAAAATCTTTCCCAAAAATGGGTCACCGTCATCTGTGAGCCTAAACGTGAGGAAGGCCGTTGAGCTCTTCTCAAACATGCAGACTTTCCAATTACCCGATAAATTTGTTCGCCCTGGCCGATTTTGTTTCCTGTCCTGTTTAGCTTAGTGCCGCTGTGATAATAATGGTCCCGGATTTTTTTTTTCCATCTGTTTACCCCAGGTTTCTGAGGCAGTATTTAGTTCCTACGCTGTGGCCTTACCTGTGGTCAGACATTCACAATGTAATAGCGGCCAAATCTGGATTTTTTTTCTGGTCAGTTGACTCTGTATACGCTTTATAGTACGTTTAAGCATTGAACAGAACTATTGACCCCAATATTTACTGTGTGCAGTGCAGTAGTTGGTGTTTAATAATCAACCCCAATGTATCATCCTGGAGTTAGATACAGTAGCTTTTACTGGAAAAATAATGCTGCTTTTCAAGAGTGAAAATGAATTTTTAAGTGGCGAGCCACTCTCGGTGGTGACAAGGTAATGACTTCTATGTCATACCTGATGTTAGCAGGTTAAACATTGCCAGTTCTATCAGAATAATGCAAATGGAACTCTAAATAAACTGTGTGCCTTCGACACTGCAGTTAATTCTTTAGTCACTTTATGGCTCCACTCTTAAATATGTCGGAAGTGAGGCAGAAAAATGAGGGTGCACTTTGCTCTGTCGATGTCTGACTTGATGGACTTCATCTAGGAATAAAGTCTTGGCTTGAACAGTATTGTAGGCTGAATAATGGGCTTGTCACTAAGCCAGCTGTTGCCATCCAGGTGCACTGCTAATGTACGTTCGTCAGAAATTTTTAAAAAACAGAAAATGTTGGAAAGGAGCATCATCCCCTCTAATTTTCTTCCATTGTGCACGGTCTGTTCAATTCAATGTGAGGCCACCGACCTTAAAACGGGCATCTTGTGAGTGGCCTTTGGTGGAACCTTCTGGGTTGCTGTACGATCGCACACGCAGCTTACAGGGGCTACTGCTCAGACCCGGCATTACCTGTGGGGAGGGGAACAAGAGTTAAGGTTTCAGGTTAGCGAGTCTTCAACAGCTCTGCAAACTGTCAAAGAGAGAGCAGATCTTACACATGTATATAGACAGGGAAAGTGGGGGGGGGGGGAGGGGACAGGACAGAACAAGAGGGAAACTCTGTGACAGGGTGAAAAGCTGGGGATATTGAAGCACAAAAGGGGGCGATGGTGCAAGTTAGAGTGATGGCTTTGGGAAATATCTCAATTTACAAGCCTAGGCTGTGGAGAGAGGCTAAGGCCTTAAAAAGCTTGAAGGAAGGTCTTGAAAAACATGCAAACAGCCTGTGGGTAATCTAGCGATATTATTGTAAATTGTGTAAATTTATAAGCGGCTTCAAATTAAAGAACATTAAAATGTCAATTATTGAGAGAAAAGGTGAGGATTAAAGGAGTTCATGTTTTTTTTTGAGGGGACAATTTGATTTGTTTGGCGTTCTTTTACTCGCAAGTTTTTGTGACTGGCAGTCTGATTGGGTTGTTTTCATAATCTCTCATTAACCTCATTTATAATCTCTCATTGGCAGTTTTTGATGTACATTTTGCTTACCTCCAGGTTTTTATTTATCGCTGTTTTCTTTTGAGTCAACAGTGTGAGCCAGTAAGCGGGACACTTATAGCAGCAGCTCTTGGACTTTCCCATTTTCTTTACCCCCCACCTCCCCGTCACCCTTCCAGGTAGGCCACATGTAGCTGAGACAGGGCTTTCACAGACCCTGGAGTTGCTCCCCCTACCCCCCCAACCAACCCCCAATTCACTTGCAGGAGTCAGACCTCGGACCTCTGTCAGGCGGTTGTGCCAGCCTGGGCTGTGTGAGTCTTGCTGCAGTAGGGCCCTCGGGCGGACATCTCTTCATGCCCCAAAGCACTCTGTGCCTACTCTGGCTACCAGGCTTTAATAGGCAGTTACTTAGTCCACCTGAAGGATGCAAGGGGCACGCAACATGATGAAGGCCATGGTTCTCTTATTGCATATTGTTAACATGCCGCTGCCTATGCATGGGGGAGGTATATGGTCCCCTGACAGGACTGGCTCTCCTGGAAAACAGCTGGAGGTGGAGAAGGTGTGGAGTAAGAGCCCAAGTAGATATTCACCTCCAAAGACCTGCCAAAAAATTACTGGGGAGAATGAGTCATAAAGCTTCTGCCATATCACCAGAGGATGTGTTTTCTTTGCATTACACATTATTCAGCCATTGATTTACTGTGAATGAGTCATTAAAGTTGTTATTTTGTTACGTGTTATACTGTGTTAGCATTATTTTTATCTTCAAGTTCTGCAGTCATGTCATATTTTGATGGAAATTGTAAATTGGTGATCTTGATCAGTTGTACTGATAGGATGTGTGCAGGAGTGTTGAGAAGTGGATGTGTGATTGTGGTGTTGTTTTGAAGGAGGTAGTTGGTGGAGTGTGGGTGGAAGAGGGAGGTGTTGGTATGTGGGAGTGTTGGCGAAGGAGATCTTTAGGAGTCGAAGCTTGTGAGAGTGGCGTTATATGTTCTAAGTGTGCTGGGAGGAGGTGCTGAGGGTGGTAGTGAACGGAGATGATCTTTGGGAATGGAGTTAGTGGGACTGTGGTCGGAAGGTGTGGGAACAATGGGGAATTTCGGGAGAGTGATTTTTATTGTGGGAACAGTTAGAGGTGAGGTTGCGTGGGACCAGTGACAATGGAGTAATGTCCAAACAGGAGCTGTGATATCGGGAACCCTCAGTGGAGTTAGTGTTGTGGAGCTGAGCTCTTGTCAGGGAGACTGATCCAGGAAGATACAATCAAAAGTATAATTGATAGTGTTAGGCATGATGGAAGTAGTGTGATGGTAAAAGCTTGATAAAGTATTAAAAGTAAAGGCTCTTGCAGAACGGGCACACTGACACAAACATCTAATCTTTTATACGTAAATTATGAGAGTGACACAAATGTTGGTTTGCTGTGTCCGTATATTTGAATGTTAGCAGCGGATTATGGAATAAGGAACTTGCATTAAAATGGTGCCTTTCACAACTTCAGGATCTCCCAAAGTACTTGGGAGCCACTGAAATACTTTTGGAAGTGCAGTCTTTATCAGAATTAAGGAAACACAGTAGCTAATTTGTACACAGTAATATTCCACAGACAGCAGTGAGATAAATAACCAGACAATGCGTTTTACTAAATGTTGGTTGAGGAATGAAAGTTACCCCAGACCCCAGGAAAGCTGCCCTGCTTTTCTTTGAATAGTGCTTTAGGGTCTTTTACATCCACCTGAGAGATTTCGCGTCTCATCCAGAAATTTGTGCACCTGACAGTGTAGCTCTCTCCCGGTCCAGCGCTGAATAATTGTTCAACCGGTCGCTAAAGTCTTGGCTACCCCTTGTCACAGTTCTGGTGCGTTAACTAGGTGGAAACTGCCGTAGCCAAGTATACAATTTTATTGTGTGATCACGTGGAAAATTACTTGATGGCTGTGTCTCGTTCCCATCAAGCGGATCAGTGGAGCTGACCCTGTCACATCGACACTGAAAGCAGGCACTTTGGAACTGAGGGAGGTGAGCTTAATCAGGTTTTTCGTTTGAAGGAGATGAGAACCACTGGAGGTATAAAACCTTGCCACCTCTGTTCACAGCGAGAGAAAGGAAAATTAGCTTGAAAGTAGAGTTGTGAAATGGCAGAATATGAACATTAGCACCGATGTGATAGGCTCAAATGAAATTCCTGTGACTATTATTTTTTTATGGAGGCCCACGTCCATTTGAAATAAATGAATCAGTGGGCTTGAATTTAAACTTGCAGATCAGCAGGGAAGATGGCAGCATGTTGAGAATCCAGAAGTTTGAGTGGTGTGTTTTTCTACCAAACTACTGCTTTTGCAACTGACTTCTGGGTTTCTCAACCGATCGGAGTAAGTGAGCATAGTGAAGACGGGCAGCAGTCTGTCCCCGAGCCTCTGCGAGCATCAGACTTGAAGGATGGTAGAGGTCTGTAGGCAGAGCCAAAACTGGAAGCAGAGGGTCAGTGTGGCAAGGCGGCACCACACTTCTACGGTGCATCTCTACACGTAACACCGCAGGGTATAGGGCCCAACAGGGAGGAAGAGGTTGCTTTGGGAAACAAGCAGGCATGGTTGGAGACAGCAGAGGAAGTTTGCAGCATGTGTGTGGTGCCTCGCTGCTGGGTATTGTGTTCCAAGAGGGGGTGGGTGAAGGGGGTTGGGGGGGAGGAGGGGTGTGCGATTACTTCCCTGCGAGCTGCATGGAACGATTTCCTGCCGCTCCATATGACACAGAGGAAAAAGCTACTGCTGCTGGTGTTATTCCTGCTGCTGCTCCTCCTGTCCCTCTCCAGAGGCCCATGCTCGAGTTGTTTAAGCAGCTGCCTGGCTGCTGGCAAATCAGATCAAAGCCAAAAAAACCCAAGGTATTGGAAATAACGTCAGTTGTTGGAAACCACCTCGAAAAGAGTGAAAACACATTCTCAGAACGCGGGCAAGGAATCACATGCCTTACCCAACCACTGAGTAATGTCCCCTCACCTTGTTTTCCCTGGTAAGTTCCAGAAAACCTGTGCGTGCAGAGTTAAATTCCAATTTTGCGGTTAAAGAAGCAGCTAAGGAGCAGTTTTCTTACCAATAACACGCTTGGCAGATGCACCTATCCCGTTGGTGCCTCCCATGTGCTGTGGATGGCAGTCAGGTTAAAAGCAGGCGCCAGTGAGTTCCTGCTGACTCCCCAACATTGCTGGCATTCCGAATCTCTCCCACCTTCTCAACTTTAAATGATATAAATTAAAATAAGGAATGCAGGAGTTTCATATGAATGTTAAGTAGCCTTGCACTAATATTCTCACAAAATAATTTTGATGCTTATTAACTTTTGCTTCAACAGTTATTGGCCTGGACTTTATGATAGCAGAACTGACATTGTTACTCCACTGAAACTGGCAGCAACTTCCCGAGTGTGATAGTGTGCCACTGCAGAAGTTGCTGTCAGTCATTCGCCACTTCTCCCATGCTGGGTGTAGCTGAGGGTCCTCTTCCACCACCCCGTCCGAAAATGCAATCGATGAAAATTGTTATACTGGCCAGAGCCCCCACCCTTATGACACTGTTAGTTTTGTTGTAAAAACCCTTTGAAAAAGTTACATCTATTGAATGAGGTGTAGCTCGATTTTTAACTGCGTGCTAACTTCAAAAGTACTTATAACCACCCTCTCTGGCCTTGAAAAGCTGATTTAATATTTGTGGGTGTCAGGTTTCTCCATTTTGATAAAAAAAAACACATTTAAAAAAAAAATTGTGTATCTTTATTTTAGCTTCTGTTTTAACCCAGTTATTTATTAATTAATTTATTTATTGTTTATTTCACTACATGATATTGCAAATTGGAAGCAAAGAGATTGGGTGTTTTTAGTTTCCTGGTTTGCTGTCTGTGAGAATGCTTCAATGTGAATGGTTATGTACGCTGCTGGCTGACACCACTGCTGCTGTATGTCTGGAGATCCTTCTTGCCTTGGTGCCAGAATTAAACTACAGCAAGAAAGGGGAGGTTTGTGCCACAGAGACCCCCAGATATTTTTGGGCACTTTTTTACAAGGTCCGTGGCGAGGGAAAAATCCAGCCTATCATTGCAATCTTCAACCTAAAGTCTAAAATCGTGTTTGAATGTGCATTGTAGAAATCCATATACAGTTGTCTGCAAATTGCACTTGTATCACATCTGTAACGTAGACTAGGTCTTAAGTGCTTCACAGAGATTTGAAACCGGAAGTTGACACAAAGGAGAAGGGATCAGGAGGGTTGATCAATGCCTTTGATAAAGGTGGAGGAGGAGGGAAGAGTAAAAGGGGCAAGAGATGCAAAGAGATCAGAAAAACAGAAGAACCTTAAAAAAATCTTGTTTCAACAGCAACTCCAGTTCAGTTACTGGCAATTTGGCTTTGTAACAGGAAACAAAGGTTATGGTCGATGGATGCCCTTGCGAATGGAAAGTTGTCTCAAGTGGTGTTCCACAGGGCTCGGTGTTGGGACCCTTGCTGTTTGTGTTATATATTAACGATTTGGACGTGAATGTGGGGAGCACGATTGGGAAATTTGCAGATGACACAAAGATTGGCCGAGTAGTGGATAGTGTAGAGGATAGCCAAAATCTCCAAAACAATATAGATGGGTTAGTGGAGTGGGCGGTAAAGTGGCAGATGGATTTTAACATAGAGAAGTGTGGGGTCATACATTTAGGGAGGTCAAACAGTTACAGGGATTACACAATAAATGGGAATATACTAAGAGGGGTAGATGAAGTGAGAGATCTTGGCGTACAAGTACACAGGTCCCTGAAGGCAACAGTTCAAGTAGGCAAGGTTGTAAAGAAGGCATATGGAATGCTGTCCTTCATTGGCAGAGGTATAGAATATAAAAGTAAGGATATAATGTTGGAATTGTATAAAACACTGGTGAGGCCACAGCTGGAGCATTGTGTGCAGTTCTGGTCACCACATTACTGGAAGGACGTAATAGCTCTGGAAAGAGTGCAGAGGAGGATTACAAGAATGTTGCCAGGGTTAGAAAAGTGTAGCTACGAGGAGAGATTGGATAGGTTGGGGTTATTTTCCTTAGAACAAAGAAGGCTGAGAGGTGACTTGGTTGAGGTGTACAAAATTATGAGGGGCATAGATAGAGTGGACAGGATAAAATTGTTTCCCTTGGTGGAGAATTCTAGAACCGGGGACATAGATTCAAGATAAGTGGCAGAAGGTGTAGGGGGGACATGAGGAAAAACTTTTTTATGCAGAGGGTAGTGGGTGTCTGGAATTCACTGCCCAAGTTAGTGGTGGAGGCAGAAACTCTAAACTCTTTTAAAAAATACCTGGATCTGCACCTAAAGTGCTGTAAGCTGCAGGGCTATGGGGCGGGTGCAGGAAGGTGGGATTAGAAAGGCCACCTGGGTGCTTTGGGCTGGCATGGACAAGATGGGCTGAATGGCCTCCTTCTGTGCTGTAACTTTTCTATGGTTCTGAGACTTGAATATCCAACAGGTATGGGATCGTTTTATGTTTCTCATCATATATTTTTATGCCAAAGCTATATTTTATGAATTGACTGTCCCAAACCTCTGTGCGCGCACACAGACAAACAGGGGAGACTGAGGCCTGTTCTCATCTTGCTTTGGTGGAGTGCCTCTCTCTCTCCCTCTCTCACGTGTTAATGCTGACCCTCCTGAGAGTTACGCTGTCAAAAATAATTAACTTGGAGCTGAGATTTGGGTAAAGGGAACGAGTGGAGAGGAAGGGCCATTTAAGTTAGTGTTTCCTGAAGCAGTTGGAATGGCCAGTTTGAGAACAAAACATTTCTCATGGCTTGTTGCGCAGATGTGGTTGTCATGAGGCAGTTTTCCTTTGCCAGTTTGTCTTTCTGACAACAGTAATTTATCTGAGACAGAAAGACTGAAGACCAATTGGAAGGAAGAGGGATGGTGAAATAAACCTGCTGTCGTGGAAGTTGACAGTGAAAAGGTCAGTGAGGAAAAGATGTGGGGGCGAGATGCAGGAGATGTCAGAAAAGCTGCAGATGGATGCTACCTTGAGTTGAATAGCTGTAATGACTATCACTGAATTTTAAAGCTTCCAAAAATATCAACTGTACATTGTTGTGAACACACTCTGTAATAGTTTTACTTTTACTACGTTGTTATGTTGCAAGAAGAACTTTTAGGCTGCTTTTCTGTTTCTTGAACTTTTTTAAAATTGTTTTTACAACTCATTATTGTTAGCTAGATGCTGCTGGCTGGAATTGTAAAGAGACTGTACTGAACCATTACTGAGAGACTTCAACTCAAATTGTCAGTTGGGAGTTTGTCAGGTGGGTGAAGAAATTATTTCAGCAAGCAGCACAGACTATTTCCATCTGATCAGTCAGTCTCCAGCTCACTGATCAAGAGGCAGAACAGGAGGACCCGACAGCTGTTCTGAAACACTGAGCTACAAGGTGACACTTCAGCATGGGAGAGGGAGGGAGTGAGGATGGGGACTGGGGGGCAGAGCTGGGCACGGGGTCTGGGGGCAGAACTGGGCACGGGGACTGGGGACAGAGCTGGGCACAGGGGCCAGAGACAGAGCTGGGCATAGGGGCCAGGGGCAGAGCTGGGCATAGGGGCCAGGGACAGAGCTGGGCACAGGGACTGGGGGCAGAGCTGGGCACAGGGGACAGAGACAGAGCTGGGCACGGGGACTGGGGGCAGAGCTGGGCACGGGGACTGGGGGCAGAGCTGGCACGGGGGGACTGGGGGCTGAGCTGGGCACGGGCTGGGGGCAGAGCTGGGCACGGGGGCCGGGGGCAGAGCTGGGCACGGGGGGCCGGGGGCAGAGCTGGGCACGGGGGGCAGAGCTGGGCACGGGGGGCAGAGCTGGGCACGGGGGGCAGAGCTGGGCACGGGGGGCAGAGCTGGGCACGGGGACTGGGGACAGAGCTGGGCACGGGGACTGGGGGCAGAGCTGGGCACGGGGACTGGGGACAGAGCTGGGCACGGGGTCTGGGGGCAGAGCTGGGCACGGGGACTGGGGACAGAGCTGGGCACGGGGGGCCGGGGACAGAGCTGGGCACGGGGGGCCGGGGACAGAGCTGGGCACGGGGGGCCGGGGACAGAGCTGGGCACGGGAACTGGGGGCAGAGCTGGGCACGGGGACTGGGGACAGAGCTGGGCACGGGGACTGGGGACAGAGCTGGGCACGGGGACTGGGGACAGAGCTGGGCACAGGGGGCCGGGGACAGAGCTGGGCACGGGGACTGGGGGCAGAGCTGGGCACGGGGGGCCGGGGGCAGAGCTGGGCACGGGGGGCCGGGGGCAGAGCTGGGCACGGGGGGCCGGGGACAGAGCTGGGCACGGGAGGCCGGGGACAGAGCTGGGCACGGGGGGCCGGGGACAGAGCTGGGCACGGGGCCGGGGACAGAGCTGGGCACGGGGCCGGGGACAGAGCTGGGCACAGGGGCCGGGGGCAGAGCTGGGCACAGGGGCCGGGGGCAGGACAACATGTACTTGTGGGGCCAGGAGAGGTGCCCATGTTCCTCCTGACCCCATAAAAATCAGTAACAGGGCTTTTAAAGTATTCGGGGAGAAACCTTTGAGGATCCAGACCTCTCTTTAATTACACAATTACTGTCGTCATTTTTGAAATGGACTTTCTTATTCTTATGTCTCCCTGGTAGTTGTGGTAGGTGTAGATCTGAACACCTGTCGGAGATCAAAGCTACAGTAAAGCAGAAATCTCTAGGCATGAACTTTCCATTGATTTTTCTCACCCCCCTCTCCCCATTGGATGACAGATGTTCTAAACTGTCTTTGCTTAATTTTCTCTTTAAGAAAAAAGGGTGGCTCTAACCTACAGTTAACTCTAATCTAACATTCTGCATTTTACATATTCTCTACTTTGATATGAATTAAACTCAACTTGTTTTATATGACTGACTTTTTGTTTAAAGGCATGCTTGCTGCTTGCATAATGGGTATCTTATAAACAGTTATTTGTTGCCTTAACAGAGGTAATGTGAATCACAGGTTCCTAACTATTAACCCTCCCACCAGTGGCATTCTGATCCGTAAAACCTAAGGGAGTGTTGTCTCCAATCAAGAGATTTCTTGACTGAGCACCACTGTTCCAACGCCCCTGATAAGAACATAGGAGTAGGCCATTTGGCCCTTCGAGCCTGCGCCACCATTCTATAAGATCACAGCTGAACATCTACCTCAGATTTGTTTCTCCGCACTATCCCCAAATCCTTTGGTATCTTTAACACTAAGAAACCTATCGATCTCTGTCTTGAGCATATTCAATGTCTGAGCCTCCACAGCCTCTGGGGTAGAGAATTCCAAAGATTCACCACCCTCGGAGTGGAACATAGGAGCAGGAGTAGCCCATTCAGCCCCTCGAGCCTGCTCTGCCGTTCAGTACGATGTTAGGATATAGAAATAGCTTAAGTAAGTTATATTGGTATTTGTAAGTGTTAGAAATGAGTTTTAACTTTAAAGTTTAAGTTTGATATGCATTTCTGTGTCTGTGTTAAGAAAGGTCAAATGGAGTTTTAGTATCACTTTAAAATGGTGCTTACGTTTCTAATGAGGTTGTTTATGACTGTTGTAGCTATGTTAAACAAACAAGGGAAGAAGAATTGAACTGTTACCTAGTCAGAGAGGCAGGTCCCTCCCTTAGACACACACACGTAGAAAAAGAGAAACAGAGGTTTTGATTTAGAGGCCGTTAAGTTCAGTTAGTTCTAAGAGTTGCTGCCAGGAGAGACTGTAAAAGGGGACAGATAGTCAGTCCCAAGCTAAAGAAAATACCCCAAAATCCAAGCGAGTGGAAGAGGAGAAAATCCAAAGCGGACCATCTAGTCAGAGGAAGGACTGGAACCTGAAAAGGTCCTGTTAAGTGAAGTTAAAAGTGAGGAGCAGAGAGAAAGGCTTCAAGCTTCAGATTTAAAGAGACAAGCTGCAGAAAGCAGATTTAAAGCGAGAACAGTTTGCAAGAGGCAAGAAAGTTCAAAGGGATGGCTGAAGGTCTGTAACTCTTTGCTTTGAAACAGTGGTACTGTTGATGGCTGAGTTGGTGAGAGTGTATGTGGAAGACAGCTTGAATGCATGCGGTGACCCAGGGAAGAGGAATAGCAAAAGGAGAGTTCAAAACCTTGGAGATAAACCCTTGCAGAAGGCATCTGAGAGAAAGCGTTGGTTTGGGAGAAGATTCCAGAGCGAGTTCTTGGAGAGTGGAGATTGGAAACCCTTGTATGAAAGACGGAATTTAGTGAGACTGGTGGCTCATGGTGTTGGGGGCATGGGGGGGGAGGGGCAGTTGAGGAGAGATCCATGGCACCTAGTTGAGATGGCATCTGTCACCTGGGGCAGAATTTTTGGCCCCGTTTCAGGGGGGACAGGGCCGTAGAATGCAGCGAGACATTCTAAACCCCATTGGCTTCAGCAAGAATGTAAATTCCCATTGCTGTAAAATCCTGCCCCTGATTTCAGAATGTGTTGTGTCTGACCACAGGGTGCCATAGGTTTACATGGACTGTGTACTTACTGTGAACATTAGAGTATAGATAGCTTTTGTAGCTTCTCTTATCCATATAAATCTGTATATATCTGAAAAGATATAGTTGTGGGTGAAGGAGTATTGCAATATAATTCATCTTGTTGAATAAATGTTTTATTCTTTGGTTAAAAGTTCATCAGCTGACTCCTGTGACTCTGTTCAGTAGCCGCTCTCCACATATCTACACAAACAAAATAAAAGTTAGGATCCATCAAACTGGGTTCCACTCTGGGATCAGGATTGTCCAGTTGTAACCTCAGCTGGGATCATAACAACGATCATGGCTGAACATCCACTTCAAATCCTTCTTCCCCACACTATCTCCATATCCTTTTATATCACTGGTATTTAGAGATCTGTCAATCTCGGCTTTAAACATACTCAATAACTGAGCTTCCACAGCCTCTGGGGTTGGGAATTTCAAAGGTTCACAACCCTCTGAGTGAAGAAATTTCTCCTCATCTCGGTCCTAAGAGGCTTCCCCCTTATTATGAAACTGTGTCCCCTGGTTCTAGGTTCCCCAGCCAGGGGAAACATCTTACCTGTGTATACCCTGTCTATTCCTTTAAGTATTTTGTAGGTTTCAATGAGATCACCTCTCATTCTTCGAAACTCTAGAGAATACAGGCTGAGTTTCCCTAATCTCTCTTCATAAGACAGTCCCGCCATCCCCAGAAACAAGTCTGGTGAACTTCCCGCTAAGGCAATAATCTCCTTCCCTAAGATAAGGGGTCCAAAACTGCACACAGTATTCCAGGTGTGGTCTAACCAAGTTTCTATACAACTGAAGCAAGACTTTGCTACTCCTGTACTCACTCCTCTAGTGATAAAGGCTAACATTCCATTAACCTTCCTAATCGCTTGCTGCACCAGCCTGTTAGCTTTCAGTCACTTATTGATGAGGACACCCAGGT
The DNA here is from genome assembly GCA_026770705.1 of Isurus oxyrinchus. NCBI lineage: Eukaryota > Metazoa > Chordata > Chondrichthyes > Lamniformes > Lamnidae > Isurus > Isurus oxyrinchus. The sequence goes on along the minus strand of JANJGN010000014.1, from coordinate 2,810,161 downwards.
CCCTTTGTACATCTACACTTTCTAATCTCTTACTGTTTAAAAAATACTCTGCACATCTGTTCCTTCTACCAAACTAGACAGCCCCACCTTTTTCCACATTATATTCCATCTGCCATGCTCTTGCCCACTCACTAAGTCTGCCCAAATTCTCTTGAAGCTGCTTTACATCTTCCTCACAACACATTCCTGCCTAGCTCTGTATCATCCATGAACTTGGAAATATTACATTTGGTCCCCACACCCAAATCATTAATATATATTGTGAACAGCTGGGGCCCAAGTACTGATCCTTGCAGTACCCCACTAGTCACAGCCTGCCAACGTGAGAATGACCTGTTTATTCCTACTCTCTGTTTTCTGCCTGTAGCCAATCCTCAATCCATTGCCAGGTATATAACCTCCTATCCCACGTGCTTTTATTTTGCTAATCAACCTCCTGTGAGGGACTTTATCAGAAACCTTCTGAAAATCCAAGTATACTTTGTCCATCGACTCTCCTTTATCAATTCAGTTAGTAACATCCTTAAAAAAACTCCAACAGGTTGGTCACATGATTTCCCATTTGCCAATCCATGCTGACTGTGCCCAATCAGATCACGGTTATCCAAGTGTCCATTTATCACATCCTTTATAATAGATTCTAGCATTTTCCCCACTACTGATGTAAGGCTAACAGGCCTGTAGTTCCCTGTTTTCTCTCTCTCTCTCCCTTCTTAAATAGTGGGGTGACCTTTGCTACGTTCCAATCTTCAGGAGCCATTCCAGAATCTATAGGATTTTGGGAAATGATCACCAATGCTAATTCTACAGCCACCTCTTTAGACGCTCTGGAATGTGAAATATCAGGTCCCAGGAATTTAACCTTCAATCCTGTTAATTTCTTCAATACAACCTCCTTACTTTTCCTAATTTCCTTCAATTCCTCATTTTCCTTAGTCCCTTGGACCTCTAACCCAGGGTGGTTTCCAGTATCTTCCTCAGTGAAGACAGACACGAGGTAATCATGTGGCCTCTCTGAGGAATTGAAGGAAATTAGTATAAGTAAGAGGGTTGTATTGGAGAAATTATTGGGACTGAAAGTTGTCAAGTTCTCTATCCCCCCATTATGAATTCTCCTGACTCTGCCTGTGACAGATACACATTTGTCTTAGCCAAACGTTCCCTTTTCACAGACCTGTAGAAGCTTTTACAGTTTATTTTTATGTTTTTTTTGCTAGTTTACATTCATTCTATTCTCCCTTTCTTTATCACTTTCATAGTCTTCCTTTGCTGCATTCTAAAATCCCCCCCAATCGTCAGGTTTACTACTATTTCTGGTAACTTTCTAGGCCTTTTCTTTTATTCTAATACAATTCTTAACTCCCATCGTTAGCCACAGTTGACTGAATTTTCTTTTTGGGTCTTTGTGCCTTGAAAAAATGTATAATTGCTGCAAGCTATGTAATAATTCTTTAAAGACTATCCATTGCTATTGTACCATCCTATCTTTTAATGTATTTACCCAGCTCACTTCAGCCAATTTGCCTGTCATGCCTTCATAATTTCCTTTGTTCAAATTTAATACCTTGGCTTCAGATTGAACTATCTCACTTTCAAACAGAATGTAAAATTTTGTCATGTTGTAGTCACTCATCCCTAAAGGTTGATTTATAACAAGATTATTAATTAGCCCTTTCTCGTTGTATAATACTAGATCTAAAATGGCCTGTTCTCTAGTCGGTTCCTCAACGTACTGCTCTAGAAAACCATCCCTAACACACTCCAGAAACTCGTCGTCCTCAGCATTAGTACTCGTTAGATTTACCCAGTCTGTATACAGATTGAAGTCCCTCATGATTACTGTATTTCCCACGCTATATGCTTTTCTCATCTCCTGATTAATATCATGTCCCACACCCACCATTACTATTTGTTGGCCTATAAACAACAACTACCAATGTTTGCTGCCCCTTGCTGTTCCTTAGTTCCACCCAAACAGATTCCACATTCTGTTCTTCCATTCTGAGATCCTCCCTTACTAATCTCTTCCTTTATTATCAGCGCAACTCCGCCTCCTTTTCCTTTTTGACTGTCCTTCCTGAATGTTGAACATCTGTGAATATTCAGTTCCCAGACCTGGTCACCCTGTAGCCACGTTTCCATAATGGCAATTAGATCACACCCATTCACGCCTACTTGTGCCCTTAAATCATTTACCATGTTGCGAAAGCTGCGTACATTCAGGCAGTGTTATGACACAGCTGATGGTAAAGGCTGAGTTTTAAATCCCAGAGGGAAACTTGAAACCTATATTTTCAATTGGTATGTTTGAGATGCAGTTCTGAATTCAGAAATAAAAACCACCAAGCCTCAAGAGGCTTTTTATATAAAACTAAATTAAACATTTATTAATTTAACAACAAATTAATCACAAACACATATCTACAAATTACTACCATAATAACTTTTTAAACAAATCCCCAAATTAATCTCTCCCAGGTAAACCTTCACCAAGGCAACAATAACCCATAGACTTTAAACATTGCTCCAACAACTCATCGACACCAACACCCATCTAGGACCCTCCACCCCAGCCTGTCCCTCCGTCCCCACCCCATCTTCCAATCCCAGCCCCAGCCGTGTATTCACTATACCCCCTGACCTTCCCCTCTCCGATGCTGAACGTTCATTGCTCAGCAAAGGACTTAGTTTCATACCCTTACGCCCTCACCTCAATGAATTTCGGGCTCGGCATGATACTGAACTCTTCTTTCGCCGTCTTCGTCTCCGGGCTCACTTCTTTGGGCAGGAGTCCTCTCCCAGTTCAACGGATCCTTTTACCCATCTCCAATATTCTCCCTCCACCTGGACCCCTCCCTCTGGATTCTTACCTTCTCTTGATCTTTTCATTGAGAACTGTCGGCGAGACATTAGTCGTCTCAATTTCTCTGCTCCTCTCACCCATTCTAACCTGTCTCTCTCTGAACTTACTGCACTCCATTCTCTCAGGTCCAACCCTGACATTGTCATCAAACCCGCTGACAAGGGTGGTGCTGTTGTTGTCTGGCGCACTGACCTCTACCTCGCGGAGGCTGAGCGTCAACTCGCAGACACTTCCTCCTACCTCTCCCTGGACCATGACCCCACCACTGAACATCAAGCCATTGTTTCCAGGACTGTCACTGACCTCATCTCCTCTGGGGATCTCCCTCCCACAGCTTCCAACCTGATAGTCGCCCAACCTCGGACGGCCCGCTTCTATCTCCTACCCAAAATCCACAAACAGAACTGCCCCGGTAGACCGATCGTCTCAGCTTGCTCCTGCCCCACAGAACTCATTTCTCGTTATCTTGACTCCCTTCTCTCTCCCCTTGTCCAGTCCCTTCCCACCTACATCCGTGATTCCTCTGACACCTTACGTCACATCAACAATTTCCAGTTCCCTGGCTCCAACCGCTTCCTCTTCACCATGGACGTCCAATCCCTCTACACCTCCATCCCCCACCAGGATGGTCTGAGGGCCCTTAGCTTCTTCCTCGAACAGAGGCCCGAACAATCCCCATCCACCACTACTCTCCTCCATCTGGCTGAACTTGTTCTCACGTTGAACAATTTCTCCTTCAACTCCTCTCACTTTCTTCAAATAAAAGGTGTGGCTATGGGTACCCGCATGGGCCCCAGCTATGCCTGTCTCTTTATGGGATATGTGGAACATTCCTTGTTGCAGTCCTACCCCGGCCCCCTTCCACAACTTTTTCTCCGGTACATCGATGATTACTTCGGTGCCGCTTCATGCTCTCGTCTGGACTTGGAAAAATTTATTAATTTTGCTTCCAATCTCCACCCCTCCATCATTTTCACGTAGTCCATCTCTGACACTTCCCTTCCCTTCCTTGATCTCTCTGTCTCAATCTCTGGTGATAGACTGTCCACCAATATCCATTACAAACCCACCGACTCCCACAGCTACCTCGACTACAGCTCCTCACACCCTGCTTCCTGTAAGGACTCCATCCCATTCTCCCAGTTCCTTCGCCTTCGTCGCATCTGTTCCGATGATGCTACCTTCAAAAACGGTTCCTCTGACATGTCCTTCTTCTTCCTTAACCGAGGTTTTCCACCGACGGTCGTTGACAGGGCCCTCAACCGTGTCCGGCCCATCTCCCGCGCATCCGCCCTCACGCCTTCTCCTCCCTCCCAGAAACATGATAGGGTCCCCCTTGTCCTCACTCATCACCCCACCAGCCTCCGCATTCAAAGGATCATCCTCCGCCATTTCCGCCAACTCCAGCATGATGCCACCACCAAACACATCTTTCCTTCACCCCCCTTATCGGCATTCCGTAGGGATCGCTCCCTCCGGGACACCCTGGTCCACTCCTCCATCACCCCCTACTCCTCAACCCCCTCCTATGGCACCACCCCATGCCCACGCAAAAGATGTAACACCTGCCCCTTCACTTCCTCTCTCCTCACCGTCCAAGGGCCCAAACACTCCTTTCAAGTGAAGCAGCATTTCACTTGCATTTCCCCCAACTTAGTCTACTGCATTCATTGCTCCCAATGTGGTCTCCTCTACATTGGAGAGACCAAACGTAAACTGGGCGACCGCTTTGCAGAACACCTGCGGTCTGTCCGCAAGAATGACCCAAACCTCCCTGTCGCTTGCCATTTTAACACTCCACCCTGCTCTCTTGCCCACATGTCTGTCCTTGGCTTACTGCATTGTTCCAGTGAAGCCCAACGCAAACTGGAGGAACAACACCTCATCTTCCGACTAGGCACTTTACAGCCTTCCGGTCTGAATATTGAATTCAACAACTTTAGGTCGTGAGCTCCCTCCCCCATCCCCACCCCCTTTCTGTTTCCCCCTTTTTTCCCCTTTTTTTTTCCCTATAAATTTTATAGATTTTTCTTTTCCCACCTATTTCCATTATTTTTAAATATTTTAAAATCTTTTATGCTCCCCCCACCCCCACTAGAGCTATACCTTGAGTGCCCTACCATCCATTCTTAATTAGCACATTCGTTTAGATAATATCACCAACTTTAACTTTAACACCTATGTGTTCTTTTGTACCATTGTCACTGACATCTTTTGATGATCTGCTTCTATCACTGCTTGTTTGTCTACACAAGCACCTCTGTCTCTCTCTCTCTCTCCGCCCCCCCACACACACACCTTAAACCAGCTTATATTTCAACTCTTTCTTGGACTCGAAATCAAGTTCTGTCGAAGGGTCATGAGGACTCGAAACGTCAACTCTTTTCTTCTCCGCCGATGCTGCCAGACCTGCTGAGTTTTTCCAGGTAATTCTGTTTTTGTTTTGGATTTCCAGCATCCGCAGTTTTCTTTGTTTTTATGACTTTAAACATTCACCAGGCAAAGCACATTTGACCTTACGAATTCAAAATGTGGTTCCTTTTCAGACACAGTTGTAGGCTTACGGGCTGGTTAGATCTTAAATGCCTCTGACTCTCTCACAAACTCTTTTCTGTTTATACCCAGCTTCCTCTTTGAATGTAAATTTTCCATCGTATTACTGGGCTTTTAAAGTTTTATCTCCCCTAACAATAATCCTTTCATCCCTCCAATGTTATTAGTAATATAAACACATTGCTTGACGTCTCCCAGCAAGGTGCAAAATTTTACCCATTCTTTTGAATGGTTTATTCAACAAATGCAAACTTACACTTTATCCCCTCCTCCTTATGTTTATCTAATTAACATCTCAAACTACTGTACATCAAAGCACCCAGACTAGCTGGTTTTAATCCAATTAAGGTACACACACAGTCAAACACGCAGACACAGACACCACTCCATTTCCATTTTAAAAATAATTTCCATAACATTATAGGCATTAATATCTCTTCATGACAGTAGAGTGTCCTTAACTTTAATTTTTTGACATGATTCTGAATTCGGGGTCTAGCTGATTTGCCTGCATTGCTTCTGCTTTCTAACTTTAATTGCTTCTTTTCAACTTCCAGTTACTAGTTTTACTTCCTCCCAACCTGAGCTACCCAGCAGGTTCCTGTTCCCCTGACAAACTAATTAAAACCCTCCCCAAAAGCACTAGTAACTCTTCCTGCGAGGATATTGGTTCCGGTCCTGTTACGGTGTAACTCGTCCATCTTGCACACATCCTAACCTGCGGTGTGACCACCTCCCTAGACATGTCGTTCTCTGCCTTGCAGATTCACTATAGTTGAAGAAATTACTAATCCTAACCTGTTATTCTGAGACTGTGTCCCCTGGTTCTAGACCCCCCCAACCAAGGGAAACACCCTTCCTGTATCGACCCTGTCAAGCCCTGTAAGAATTTTGTACGTTTAAACTAGATCACCTCTCATTCTTCTAAACTCCAGTGAATATAGACCCAGTCTATTTAACCTTTCCTCGTAGGACAGTCCCTCCATCCCAGGGGTCAGTCTGGTTACCCTCTGCTGCACTCTCTCTATGGCCAGTATATCCTTCCTTTGGCAAGGAAGGCAAAGCTTCCAGGTGCAATCTCCAGGTGCAATCTCACCAAGACTATACAATTGCAGCAAGAGTTCATTACTCTTGTACTCAAATCCCATAACAGTGAAGGCCAACATACCAATTGCCTCTCTAAGTGCCGGCTGCACCTGCAAGCTAGGCTTCAGTGACTTATGAACAAGAGCACACGGATCCTTGTGGATATTAACACTTCCCATGCTATGAAAGTACCTGAACGGCAGCTGTGGTTTCTCAAATTAAATCTACCCTTTATTGCGGCTGGCCAGCTTCCAAATTGTATTGGAGATAATCTTCTGTAAGCCTTATTATGTTAAAAAATCCAGTTATAATCATTTTACATCCCATTTTCTATTGCTGAAAGGACAAAATAAACATAGGCTTAAGCCCTGACAGTTCTCCCTGTCTCTTGCTGTAAATAAATTGGTGGACGATTGGTAGATCCAACAGAGAAATGGCATAATAGACCATTGGGACCTTTTCTTCTGAACTTCTACTGAAGTTATAGAGGGATAGGAACGTGAGGAGGTCACTGAGACCCTCGCTCGCACTCTACTTTTCAATGAGATCATGGCTGATCTGTAGCCTAACTCTTTATACCTCCCTTTGCCCCAACATTGGTTAACAAAAATCTTAGATTTTAAACTAACAATTGGCCCTGCACCAATTGACATTTGGGGATAAGAGTTCAGACTCCCTCCACCCTTTATGTGAAGAACTGTTTCCTAATCTCACTCCTGAAGACCCCTGGATCTAATTTTTCAGGCTCTGCTCCCTAGTCCTAGATTCCCCAACCAGTGGAAGTGGTTTCTCTCTCTTCACCCTGTCAGCCCCCCTTTAATACCTTGAAAACTTTGATAAAATCGCCTCTTAATCTTCTAAATCCCAGGGTATACAATACTAGTGTGTGTAATCGCTCCTCATAATTTAACCCTCGGAGTCCAGGTATCATTCTGGTAAATCCACACTGTACTTCCTAAATCATGGTGCCTGGAAGTGCTCCCAGTACTCAAGGTATGGTCTATCCAGGACTTTATATAGCTGAAGTATGGAGTGTGGGACTTTCTGGCGATCCATGACAAACAAAATTTAAGCAGCTAGAGGAATTCCGGATCAGGATTATTGATGTGGAGGGTGAACTGCAGACACTGTGCAACATAAGGGAGGGAGCGAAATACCTGGACACTTTGTTCTAGAAGACAGTCACACCTCTTAGAATAGGAAACAAAAAAGAATTACCTGGAAGAACTCAGCAGGTTCTGGCAGCATCGGCGGAGAAGAAAAGAGTTGACGTTTCGAGTCCTCATGACCCTTCGACAGAAGGGTCATGAGGACTCGAAACGTCAACTCTTTTCTTCTCCGCCGATGCTGCCAGACCTGCTGAGTTTTTCCAGGTATTTCTTCTTTGTTTTGGATTTCCAGCATCCGCAGTTTTTTGTTTTTACCTCTTAGAATAGGGTTGTCCGTTTTGGTCAGCGGTGAGGGACAGGGGAATGTGACTGTGAGTGAGACAAGTAAAGGGACCAAGTAGACTGTATTGGAGGAGCCTCAGACAATGCAGTTGTCAAACAGGTTTGAGGTACTCGCAACCTGTGTGGATCACAGAGAAGTCTGCCAGGTGGGTGAGCAGGTTGGTCATTGCACCATGGTACAGGAAGCTGTTCAAGCAGATGGAGCAAACAGGAACTCCGTGGTAGTAAGGGTCAGTATAGTGAGGGGGATTGACACTGTCCTCTGTGACAAATAGCGAGAGTCCAGAAGGCTGTCTTGCCTGCCTGGTGCCAGGGCTCGGGACATCTGCTCATGCCTGGAGAGGAACTTGGAGCGGGCAAGGGAGGATCCAGTTGGCATGGCCCATGTAGGTACCAACGACATACGTGGGACAAGGAAAGAGGTTCTGCATAGCCAGTCTGAGGAGCTATGCTGCGACCGGTGTTCTTGCGAGCTGCATAACTAGGGAAGTGGAGAGGGTTTTAAACTAAATACTGGAGGCAAGGGATCAAATTTGGGAAGATGTGGTAAGTCAAAGAGCAGGATCTTCCAGCCGGCGATCGGGGGTGGGGCCCACTTGCTGATGCGGGATGATGTCAGGTGGAACGTCGCCCCGCGTCATTTCCATTTTCAGGTCAGGTGGAGGCGCAGCCCAGTCAGTTGTACACCCGCCGACCTGTCAACGGCCCATTGAGGCCATTGGAAAACTAATTGATGTAATTAATGGACCTGCCCGTCCAACCTCAGGGTCGGTGGGCAGACCGGGAGCTCTGGCAGGCTTCAGAAAAAGCATGAAACCTCATCCATCGGCGGGATGAGATTTCATGAGGGTATTTAAATTTTTATTAAAGGTTTCAGTAAAAGCTGTGGACATGTCCCAACTCATGTGACATTGTCACATGAGGGGATGTGCCAGGGAACTCTTTTAAAATCAGTTGTGTAACAAATTTTAATTCCAAGCCGATTTCCCTTCAGCACTTAGCCTTGAGGAGATCAGTGCGCTCTTTTGTGTGCATGTGTGAAAGAGCACACTCCCGGCTGAGGGATTCACACCCCCACCCCCACATAGGGAGTGCATAGTACTTCCCATCGGACGTCACGCTGGGCAGACCTTTATGGGCTGGGCTCCCATTATTTCTTCTTTGATACCCAGTCCTACTGTGTGGTTACTGTTAGGAGGTCTGTACACCACTCCCACAAGTTCATTCCTCATCTCAACCCAAACCACTTCTGTATCCTAGTTTCCTGAACTGAGGTCATCGCTCCCTGTTGTGCTGATATCATTGATTATCAGAGCCACCCTCTCGACCCTTTCGGAGCTTCCTGTCCTTCCTAAACATTACGTAGCCTTCAACATTCAGGCCCCAATCTCTGTCATCCTGCAGCCATGTCTCTGTAAGGGCTATGTAAAATGGCGGCTCGCCCACTTCCACACTCCCCACCCCCAACGGGGAGAAAAATTTTCCCAAAGAGTAGAGGCAAGGCAAGAGAGGAAGGTATTATTGTGGGAAATGATAAACAGATCGAGGAGCAGCAAGTACAAATTTAAATAAATCAGATAAGGCTGGAGGTTACAAAAGTAATAAAAGGATAAAGCTTAAGGCTCTGTATCTGAATGCATGTCGCATTCGAAACAAAACAGATTAATTGATAATGAAAATTGAGATAAACAAGTACAATCTAATAGCCCTTACAGAGACATGGCAGCAGGATGACAGAGATTAGACCCTGAATGTTGAAGGCTATGTAATGTTTAGGAAGGACAGGAAACTCTGAAAAGATGGAGGGGTGATTCTGATAATCAATGATGTTAGCACAACAGAGAGGGATGACCTAAGTTCAGGAAACAAGGATCCAGAAGTGGTTTGAGTTGAGATAGGGAATGATACAGACCAGAAGTCACTTGTGGGAGTGGTGTACAGCCCTCCTAACAGTAACCACACAGTAGGATAGGGTATCAAAGAAGACAGAGTGGGAGCATCTCAGAAAGGCACAGCGATTATCATGGGAGGTTTTAATCTACATATAGACTGGAGTGATCAGATGGACAAAGGTAGCCTAGATGAGGAATTCATATAATGTTTTTGGGATAGTTTCTTAGAACAGCATATTCTGGTATCAACAAGACAGCGAGCTATACTAGACCTGGTATAGACCAATGAGATAGGATTCATTAATGACCTCATAGTGAAGGCACCCCTAGGTAGCAGTGATCATAATATGATTGAATTTTACATTCAGTTTGAGGGAGAGAAGAGTGCGTTTAAGACTGATACTTTAAACTTAAATAAGGGCAATTATGAGGGCATGAAAACAGATCTAGTGAAAGTGAACTAGCAGTTTAGGTTGAGGGTTAGGTCAGTAGAGATGCAGTGGTGAACATTTGATGGGATATTTCAGAATACACAGAATAGTCCATTCCAACGTAAGAAACATTCCAAGGAGAGGACCCATCTGTGGTTAACTAAAAAAGTTAAAGATATCATCAAACTTAAAGAGAAAGCGTATACTTGTGCAAAGATAGGTGGCAGGTTAAAAGATTGGACAGCATATTTTAAAAAAAGGAATGGCCTAAACAATTAATAAGGAGAGAAAAATTAGAGTATGAGAGAAAGCTAGCTAGGAATATGAAGACAGAGTAAGAGTTTCTATAGATACTTAAAAAAAGAAAAGAGTTAACAAAGTGAGCATATAGAAAGTGAGTCTGGGGGATTAATAATGGAAAATAAGGAGATGGTAGATGAATTGAACAGGCATTTTGCATTGGGCTTCACTATAGAGGATATAGGTAATATCCCAGAAATAGCTGTAAATCAAGAACTGGAAGGGAGGGAGGAATTCAAGAAAATTGCAATCACCAGGGAAGTGGTACTTAGCAAACCCTTGGAACTGCGAGTTGACAAGGCTCTGGGCCCTGATGGATTTCATCCTAGGGTCGTAAAAGAAGTGGTTAGTGAGATCGTTGATAAATTGGTTTAATTTTCCAAAATTCCCTTGATTCAGGGGAGGTTCTATTAGATTGGAAAATAGCGAATGTAACTCCTTTAATCAAAAAAGGGAGGGAGACAGAAAACAGGAAACTACAGGCCGGTTAGATTAACATCTGTCAGAGGGAAAATGTTCGAAGCTGTTATTAAAGATGTTATAAAGGGCACTTAGATAAATTCAAGATAATCAAGCAGAGTCAACATGGTTTAATGAAAGGGAAATCTAGATTAACCAATTTATTGCTGTTCTTTGAAGAAGAAACATGTGCTGTGGTTAAAGGGGAGATAGTGGATGTACTGTACTTAGATTTCCAGAAGGTGCCACATCAAAGGTTATTGCAGAAATTAAAAGCTCATGTTGTAGGGGGTAACACATTGGCATGAGTAGAAGATTGGCCAACTCACAGGAAACAGAGTAGGCAGAATTGGGTCATTTTCTGATCGGCAGGGTGTAACAAGTGGTGTGTCACAGGGATCAGTGCTAGGACCTCAACTGTTTACAGTTTATATAAATGACTTGGATGAAGGGATTGAAGGGATGGTTGCTAAATTTGCTAATGACACAAAGATAGGTAGGAAAGTAAGTTGTGAAGAGGACATAAGGAGGCTACAAATAGATATAGATAGGTTAGGTGAGTGACAAAGATCTGGCAATTGGAGTATGATGTGGGAAAATGTGAAATTGTCCATTTTGGAAACACTAAAAGAGAAGGATATTATTTAAATGGTGAGAGATTGCAGAACTCTGAGGTGCAGAGGGACCTGGTTGTTCTAGTGCATGAATACAAAAGGTTAGTATGCAGGTACAGCAAATAATTTGGAAAACTAATCAAATATTATCATTTATTGTGAGGGGAATTGAATACAAAAGTAGGGAGGTTATGCTTCAGTTATACAGAGCACTGGTAAGACCACATCTGGAGTATTGTGTATAGTACTGGTCTCCTTAATTAAGGAAGGATATAAATGTATTAGGAGCTCAGAGAAGGTTTACTAGGCTAATACCTGGAATGGGTGGGGTGTCTTATGAGGAAAGGTTGGACAGGTTAGGCTTGTATCTGCTGGAGTTCAGAAGAGTAAGAGGAGACTTGATTGAAACATATAAGATCCTGAGGGGTTTTGACAGGGTGGATGTGGGGAGGATGTTTCCTCTTGGGGGAGAATCTAGAACTAGAGGTCATATTTAAAAATCAGGAGTTGCCTATTTCAGACAGAGATGAGGAGAAATCTTTTCTCTCAGAGGGTTGTGAGTCTTTGGAACTCTCTTCCTCAAAAGGTGGTGGAAGCAGATTCTTTGAATATTTTTTAGGCCGAGCTAGAGAGATTCTTGATTAACAAGGAGGTGAAAGGTTATCGGGGGTAGGCGGGAATGTGGGGTTCAGGTTAAAATCAGATCAGCCATGATCTTACTGAATAGTGGAGCAGGCTCGAGGGGCCTGTTTGTATGACTTCTACCCCCTCGTATTCTAGTCATCTAGATGTAAAGGCCAGCTATCAGCCTTTCTGATCCTGAGAATTAAGTTTAAAAGATTGAACTTTTTCATTTTTGGAAAGACTTAATTTCAAATCAACTTGTGGGTCTTTTTTTAATGTTGAAGGTAGATTTCAATATCTGTGAATACTGGGAAGTAGAATTAGTCAGAGACACCTACAGAACTATTTCTGAATCCTAATATTGAATCACTAACTGCACCATACACAGACTGTTGCATCATGCACCCCTTTCAGATCCTCCATGGTTACCCTTCCAGAAAATAGATTCCCTCTGTCCATCCCTTTGCAAGTCAATAGCGCTGACCCAAAGTCATGAATCCTCCATTACTGTCACAGTACAGGTGCTGAATGCGCTGATAACAGAACCTTTCTGTGCTGTGGCAGATAATCATTCCTTAACTTCCCAAACCTGTTATTATTTTCATTTCAGAAAAATTGTCTGTAAAACTCGAATGTGATCTTTTTTTTCCCAAAAGCTGTTCCTTTTTCGCTATTATTTAAAACATCCCTAAAACCTCTCTCCTGTTGGTCACCTGTTCTAGTATCTCCTCTTGTACTTCGAAGCATCATATCTTATCTGATCGTGCCGCTCTGAAGCGCCTTGGGACGTTGTGCTATGTCAGAGGCGCTATATAAATGCAAGTTGTTGTTGTTACAAGTGTGTTTGTGTTAACATTAGCTAAAGTAAGATGAGGGAAAACCATTCAGAAATGAATACTGTGAGGCTGACAGCTCTCACTGTTCCTGTTTCCTTGGCCATTGGAATGCTGATTCTAATGGAAGTGTTGAGGATACTATGGATCACTGCAGCATGGTGGAGCACTGATTCAGTGTCAAAGAGCAGCAAGGTATAAGTTTGATCCTCTGCTGCACTGAGTTCCTGATCTTAGCCATACTGTTAAGGTAGTTGGGAATTCTTAATACCAGGTGATACTCCACTTCCCCCATGCAGCTACTTTATGAGTTTATGCACTCAAATGCAGAGGCCTCTGAGCAGGTTGGCTGTAGACTCTGGTAACATTAAGTCCTGGGTGAGGTAGAACATTTTCCAATTTAGTATTGGCGCAGAAAAAGCTTTGCAACCAAGCCCCTGCACTTCCCCTGCTCACTTACGACTGAATGTGGAGCCCATCTCAACTGCAAACCCAATATCCATCCATCTATCACTGAAACGATATGTTTCTGCTTCTTCAATGTTGTCCTCACTTCAGTCTCAGTGCTGCTGGACAGGTCACCTACACTTCGTCAGCTCCCAGCTCAATTCCTGTAATGTTTTCCTTGCCAATTTTCTGAATCTCCCACCAATATAAGATACAATTCAACCACGTCACAAGTCTAATCTTCCAGTAAATCCTGGTCCACTCTCGGCCCTATCCTCGCCCATTTCTATCGGCTCTCTGACCATTAAATTCATTCTGTTTGACAAGTTTACAAATACTGTCACAGACTTGTTCCACCCGATCACTGCAGTCTTTCCCAGTTTTCTATCCCTCAAGCTTCACTTTCCTGACTGAAGTGCAGTGGATTCCTTCCCACTCTACCTTCAGCCGTCTCGCTGTCTCACTCAGAACTCTTTCTCTAAAGCCCTCTGCTTTGCCTCTTCTGTCAAATCTTCAGAAAACCTCTTCAAAACCTATCTTGGCGTTCGCCTCCTCAGTTTTTTTTCCCACCTGTGTGCAACACCTTGCAACAGTTACGAAGCTAAAGGCTGTATACAAATACAAGTGATTGTCAGAGTTATGTGGCTCAGAAAGATAAAAATGAAGGATGAAAAATTTTTGCATTACACTTGAGGAGCTACATCTTCTAGAGATGTGAGAATTTAACTGAAGTTGATATTCTTCTGTTTATGAGCTGTTTGCAATAACCCTTGCCTCATATCTGTTTATTTGCAGGATCCAATGTATGGAAAGGGAAAACTTGGAGAAATTCAAACGCTTATACTTGGCATGTTAGACACTTTCAATTATGAGCAAGTGAGTATTCAGGGAAACTATTCTAATAAACATCACCGACTGACCTGCAGGACCCCCACTTCCCCCATCCCGACCCTTGCCCAAAACAAATGTTTATTTTCAAATGTGTGGCACGTTCCGTGTCCTTTATCAAGGGAGTAAAGATTGAAGAGTTATTTCCACTTTTGACCCCCTTTGTCAGTATCCCAGAATTACAATGGTGACTACAATTCAAAAGCACTTCAAAAGTGCTGACTGTATTGGCTCTGAAACTCCTTGGGGCATTGTGAGGCCATGGAAGTTAATGTATAATTGCCAGTTCCTTCTTTAATGGACTCTCAGCTCCATCTATTGATTTCGGTGAGGTACAGAACAGCAATCCAACTACATTGGAGGTTTCGTCAAGGCTTCCCAGTACCGATATGAAATGGAAACTGCAGAAGATTTTGGCTGTAACCTCTTAGCGGCAAAAATATTTGAGAGCATTGTACAGAATATAATCAGTTGTTAGCCAGAGAGCACAGAGGCCAGGACAGATGGTTGGCAGAGATTTACAAGGAGATTGTCAAGCCCACAACTATGCAGAAATTCTTAGGAGCATAGGAACAGGAGAAGGCCATTCAGCCCCTTGAGCCTGCTCTACCATTCAATATGGTCGTGGCTGATCGAACACTTCAATGCCTTTTACCCACACTATCCCCATAACCTTTTACGTTACTGTTAATCAAAAATCTATCAATCCCTACATTAAACACACTCAATAACTGAACTTCCACAGCCTCTGGGGTAGAGAATTCCAAAGGTTCACAACTATCTGAGTAAATAAATTTCTCCTCATCCCGGTCCTAAATTGTGTCCCCTGTTCTAGACTTCCCAACCAGGGGAAAAATCTTACATGTGTATACCCTGTCTATTCCTTTAAGTATTTTGTAGGTTTCAATAAGATCACCTCTCACTCTTTGAAACGCTAGCAAATATAGGCCCAGTTTGCTTGATCTCTCTTCATAAGACAGTCCCGCCACCTTGGGAACAAGTCTGGTGAACCTCTCTCTAAGGCAATAATATCCTTCATAAGATAAGGGGTCCAAAACTGCACACAGTATTCCAGGTATGGTCTAACCAAGTTTCTATACAATTGGAGCAAGACTTTGCTACTGCTGTACTCACTCCTCTTGTGATAAAGGCTAACATTCCATTAACCTTCCTAATCGCTTGCTGCACCAGCCTGTTAGCTTTCAGTCACTTATTGATGAGGACACCCAGGTCCCTTTGTACATCTACACTTTCTAATCTCTTACTGTTTAAAAAATACTCTGCACATCTGTTCCTTCTACCAAACTAGACAGCCCCACCTTTTTCCACATTATATTCCATCTGCCATGCTCTTGCCCACTCACTAAGTCTGCCCAAATTCTCTTGAAGCTGCTTTACATCTTCCTCACAACACATTCCTGCCTAGCTCTGTATCATCCATGAACTTGGAAATATTACATTTGGTCCCCACATCCAAACCATATATATTGTGAACAGCTGGAGTCCAGGTACTGATCCTTGTGGTGCCCACTAGTCACTGTCTGCCAATGCGAGAATGACCCATTTATTCCTACCCTCTGTTTTCTGCCTGTTAACCAATCCTTAATCCATGCCTGTATATTGCCTCCTATCCTACGTGCTTTTATTTTGCTAATCAACCTCCTGTGGGGGGCTTTATCAGAAGCCTTCTGGAAATCCAAGTATACTATGTCCATCGACTCTCCTTTATCAATTCTGTTAGTAACATCCTTAAAAAAAACTCCAACAGGTTGGTCACATGATTTCCCATTTGCCAATCCATGCTGACTGTGCCCAATCAGATCACGGTTATCCAAGTGTCCATTTATCACATCCTTTATAATAAATTCTAGCATTTTCCCCACTACTGATATAAAGCTAACGAGTCTGTAGTTCCCTGTTTTCTCTCTTCCCTCCCTTCTTAAATAGCGGGGTGACCTTTGCTACCTCCCAATCTTCAGGAACTGTTCCAGAATCTATAGGATTTTGGGAAATGATCACCAATACATCCACTATCTCTATAGCAACCTCTTTCAACACTGAGATGCAGAATATCAGGTCCCAGTGACTTATCAATTTTCTCCCAATACAACCTTCTGACTTATACTAAATTCCTTCAACTCCACATTCTCCCTAGTCCCTTGGATCTCTAAATCCGGGAGTTTCCTGTATCTTCCTCAGTGAAAACAGACACAAAATAATCATGTAGCTTCTTTGTGGGTGTAACAGGATTGGCTGATGAAAGTAGCTAAAATCCAGTTGGGTTTTAAGATGGCATTCAAACTAGTTTCACATGTAAGGCTTAACAGAATGAATAAGATTTAGAGAATTAATGGCATACTGACCAATTGGATTAAAAATTAGAATCGAATCGAAAGGATAGTGTTGATGATAAAATGCTTTTGCTGACTATTAGTGAATAGTGAATCTCGACAGGCACCTGTTAGGAGTGCTACGGTATTTACACTATTTGCAAGTGATGTGTTGGAGGGCATTTTAAAAAGACATTTTGGCTTGGAGGTGTTATTTTGCTTTTAAGGACTTTACCCTCTCCCAATCCTTCCCTGCCCATAGCTGGTGTTGGAATTGTGGCCATAGAGTCTGGTTCAGATCCGTTGTCCATCACAGAGATTGAGCTCCCAGCATTTTACAACCCAGGCACGTTAATGAAAGTTGGAGGCACCAAAACTCTACCAGCTTGTGTCGTTAACGTTCAAATACAGACAGACAAGGGGAGGAGATCAGACTGGATATCGGAGAAAATAAATAAACAAAAAAACAAAGCTGAGAAGCTTTTGCTAAAGGAAGTACAATCGCCTGTTGACTTTGCAATATTCCTTGCATTAATTTAGGTTGAAGTGGCTAGTGCTTCAGGAAAGTTTCAGAGCTAAATCAAAAAATAGACCTTTTGCTGAAGCTTTAATTAAAACCTTGGATGCACCAGAGTGAAATGTTTGCTGACATCTACACCTTGTGCAAAAGTTAATTTAATTTCTCAATCTGCATTTGTTTGCGAATACCTATGGGCCTGTTTGCTTTCTGTTGCCCCACTTGGTTGTCAGTATCTGTTTGCAAATGTAAATTTCACATTTCATTATTAATGAGAAATTGTAACTCTGGCGTTCTACTCGCTCAAGTTGTGAATATTTGAGGTGATTAAGAGATATCTGTGCTGTATTCCATATTCAGAAGAGTTTCTCTTAGTCTAAAATGTAAGTTATTTATTGAAAACTTAAGTTATGGAACATGAGAAGGGGGTATAAGAAATGTAGCTTCAAATACTGACCTCATTATTCCCAGCCAGAGTGGAGACGATTGGATAATTGCTCCCCCAATCACATCTGAAGCCTGCAGTGTTGCAAATGACTGGGATTGATTTATACACGTCATTTCTATGTACCTATCTCCCATTCTCGGCTTTTTGCTGGAGCAGTCACCCTGCTTCTGTCGGAAGAAGTTACTGCAGTTTTGGCCGAGGTTTCTATTTCGTCTAGTTCATGGAGAATCTTTTTAAGCAGGCTCTTAGACCATAAGACGGAGGAGCAGAAATTAGGCCATTCGGTCCATCGAGTCTGCTCCGCCATTCAATCATGGCTGATAAGTTTCTCAACCCCATTCTCCCGCCTTCTCCCCGTAACCTTTGATCCCCTTACCAATCAAGAACCTATCTATCTCGGTCTTAAATACACTCAATGACCTGGCCTCCACAACCTTCTGTGGCAATGAATTCCATAGATTCACCACTCCCTGGCTAAAGAAGTTTCTCCTCATCTCTGTTCTAAAAGATCTTCCCTTTACTCTGAGGCTGTGTCCTTGGGTCCTAGTCTCTCCTACTAATGGAAACATCTTCCCCATGTCCACTCTATCCAGGCCTTTCAGTATTCTGTAAGTTTCAATCAGATCCCCCCTCATCCTTCTAAATCCATCGAGTATAGACACAGAGTCCTCAAACGTTCCTCATATGTTAAGCCTTTCATTCCTGGGATTGTTCTCGTGAACCTCCTCTGGACCCTCTCCAGGGCCAGCACATCCTTCCTGAGATACGGGGCCCAAAATTGCTCACAAAATTCTAAACGTGGTCTGACCAGAGCCTTATAAAGCCTCAGCAGCATATCCCTCTAACTTAAATTTAAAAAGATAGTTCTGAAAGGGATGAATGGTGAATTCCTGGTAAGAACCTTGGTCCAGAGAAATACCTGTGCGGCCTCAGGTTGTCGTAGGGAGAGAAACTCAAATAGAAAACCATTGAGGGGTTTTGAGTGGCAGTTGTAGCATCTTACAAAGTATCTCACAGAGCAAAGGACTTCTACTGCTGAGACACAGGCAGGAGAAGAATTGGAATTCTCTCAGGAACAGGTCTTTGCTGCTCTGGAGGAGATGATGGGAACAGTAAGAAGCCGACTAAACATTTTAAAGGGTACAGAAGCCCCTGGAATTCTGGATTGGTCAGGACTGCTATGACCGGAAGGAGAGGGGGATTTGTTGAGGTGTGCCTCGCTGTTGATAATTGTATCTGGAAAACTCAGACAGAGTAGAACAGTTGTTGATCTGGAAACTTTGACCTGGGGTGAGAAGTGGTGAACCTCTGCTGGAGAGCCAAGAGTAACTTTGAGACTGTCCCGTTAATGCTACATATCGGCCAGTAGTGTGGCGCACAATAAAAGAGATTCATGAGGCACATTCTCGTTTTGTTAGTTAATGTGAAACTTACTTTTTATTCATTTTGTACCAGTTCCCTGTTAATGTTTGATCAATGTTGATTTTAGTTTGTTACAGTAAAAGTCTTAAAAACTGAAACCTGCTCCTTTGTTACTTTCATTAGTGTCGTGGGGATTGCTTTCTTTTAGAAAGGTTATAAGTCTCTTTGGGGATCGTAACACTCTGGAGACTGTTTGCTGTTGTGCACAGAATAAATAGATTTTGTCCACCCTAAAATGGATTGGCCACAACTTGCCTTTAAATCATTTGGCCGACTGGCTGATTGTTATCAGTAGACTCTGCAGAAATGTACATCAAAGAAACAAAAGCCTATAATTAAAATACCAAAATCCTGGCCTTGTATTAAATTTATTCAAATCACAAGCACTACCACAACAGTCAGCTACATGGAAAAGCAAAGAGGGACTAGTTAATTGTTCCTGTAACTTGATGTGTCATTGGTGGCAAGAATGTTTACTCACCCTGACATCCCAACATCTTGTGAGTTTTTTTAAAGGGGTGCTTAGTTTAATTTAGTTGTAGGTGTGTAATTACTAAGTTTCAAATTAACCCTTTACAACCGCTTTAGATTCAAAAGAGACTCAACCAACAGGGGAAGGAACCAGGCATTGAAATAGCAAATAATGTCAAAGTTTATTTTAGAAGGGTAAAAGGAGAAAGATATTCTTATAGGAAATACACAACTTCAATTGGATGATCAGCCAGGTAGAATTAAGTGTAAACACCATCAGGTTCCTGCACTGACAGAGGTTCTCTGAAATCGTCCCCGAGAACGCTCAGCGCACCCAAAAACAACTAGCCCTCACTCTCACGACTACAGTGCACACTTCCTTCTTCTCTTGGTCTAACACAAAATGGTTCTGAAACTATACTTTTAACTTCTACCCTGGCCTTTTCTCACCTTGATTCAGATTCATTGTTGTTATCAGGTAAGTGTTGTTGTTGGGTTAATTTCACTGGATCGGCCATTTGTGCACATTGCCTTAAGCATGAAGACAATGGAGCATTTCAAAATGTTCCCCTTATGTAAAATTTTACAAGCTTCTATTTGTCATGGAGGTTCCTGTTAGTCACCCAAGGACAGACCAGAGTGATGTTACAAGGCCGCAGGTGATGTGTGTCAGGCAGATCAAATCCACGAGGCAAACTTGACCACCTGGTCACAACGATTTTGCAATTTGTATTTATTTCGAGATGTGTGCCCTGAATTCAGTAGTGAGGAGTCCACTCAGGCTTCAGAGATTGTTTTAGAAACCTTAATTAATCGTTTACTAACAAAAGAGAAGATTTCAAGCACATAAAAAGTCTTACAAATGATTACTGTAATAACTCCTAAAACCCCTCATTAATCTGGCTCCCAGTTACATTCGTATGCAGGTACAGCAGGTGGTTAGGAAAGCTAATAGAATGTTGTCATTTATTGCGAGGGGAATTGATTACAGAAGTAAGGAGATTATGTTTCAGTTGTACAGGGCACTGGTGACACCACATCTGGAGTATTGTGTACAGTATTGGTCACCTTATTTAAAGAAAGATGTACATACATTAAAAGCAATTCAGAGAATATTCACTAGTTTAAAACCAGGAATGGCTGGGTTGTCTTATGAGGAAAGGCAGGACAGGTTAGGCTTGTATCCACTGGAGTTTAGAGGAGTAAGAGGCGACTTGATTGAAACTTTTAAGTTCCTGAGGGGTCTTAACAGGGTGGATATGGAGAGGATATTCCCTCTTGTGGGAGAGTCCAGAACTAGGGGTCACTGTTTATAAACAAGGGGTCGTTCATTTAAGACAGAGATGAGGAGAATTTTTTCTTTTGAGGGTTGTGAGTCTTTGGAACTCTCAAAAGGCAGCGGAAGCAGAGTCTTTGAATATTTTTAAGGCAGAGCTAGATAGATCCTTGGTTACAAAGGTTATCGGGGGTAGGCAAGAATGTGGGGTTGAGGTTACGTTCAGATCAGCCATGATCTTATTGAATGGAAGAGCAGGCTCGAGGAGCCAAGTGGCCTACTCCTGCTCCTAGTTCATATGTTTGTATGTAACTTGAATGTTAGGATACCAGAGTCTTTTTCTGTTATATTAATAGAGCTAGGTCAGTATATAAACCTGAGAGAGAGATTTCAATTGTGAAAGATAATTACACCAATCTCTGCTTTCTCCAAATGAAAATTGCTAGGATGGTTGAATCAGCTTTTCACTTGAGTCGAGAGCCTTATGGTGATATCAGAATGTCACCCCACTCGCTTTATGGAAGCATCTTGGGCTGATTTTAAGAACTCCACTCCAGTCATTTTACATCAATTATTTCTAATTTGGCAGCCAAATAACCTGGCAGGTCTACAGTGACTCTCAATCTCGCCTTGATTGGCAGAAGTGCCCAGCTCCTTCTGATTGCCACTGGCTTCAATTCATCTGGAATGAGGAGAATAGTAAGGTTTTCTACCTTGTGGCATTTAATTGGTTCTTCAAATGGTGGTTCTTTTTTATTTACTGGGATTTTTTAAACCCATTGTCTTTTAATGGATTATTTGCATCTAATTAAATATCACATAGAAGCTATCAGTCTAACTCCATTGATAAAGATGTATCAGCTGAATGGAGGCAGCTTGGCAGAACAGAAAAGTACTGATGGTGGTGTTTTAACATAAGGCATACTTAATTCCACAACACATGAATGCTAAAGCACTTGGCAGAATTGCAATTGGCCAGCATGTTGACTTGTGTTGAGGAAATTGTATGATTTCACAGAGAAGCCTCTGTATCACAGCTCAGAAACCGCTGATGTAGTGTTCCTGTGAGTCATCAGCTTTCAGTGGGGGGCAGGCGGCTGTCTTGCTTTATTTATTTATTTATTTTTTGAAAAATATACTTTACTTATAAAATATCTGGAAGAACATTACAAAACATCAAAAGTCCAATCAGATTCAACTTTGACACATGGATCACAAGGTGCATCAATACAGTCAATGAATATTACAATCATTTCAATATGGTCAATGCAGACAATCAGACAATGGGATTGGAATTATCAACATACATCATGTTGCACTCTGAGGTGCTTCAATACATTTATAATACAATTAGTATTCACTGCAGACATTCATTGTGAGCTGTACAGCCCAAGGGGCTCTACACAGTTCCCAGTCCCTCGGTGCACTGTGACAGAAAGGTCTTAGACAGCGACCCTTCCCCATTGGGCCTTTGCGGCAGCTGCCCCAAGCTTTAGTGCGTCCCTCAGCACGTAGTCCTGGACCTTGGAATGTGCCAGTCTGCAACACTCGGTCAGGGACAACTCTTTGCGCTGGAAGACCAACAAGTTTCGGGCAGACCAAAGAGCGTCTTTCACCGAGTTGATGATCCTCCAGCTGCAGTTGATGTTTGTCTGGGTGTGTGTCCCTGGGAACAGCCCGTAGAGCACAGAGTCCTGTGTCACAGAACTGCTCGGGATGAACCTCGACAGCAACCACTGCATCTCTCTCCAGACCTTCTTTACAAAGGCACAATCCACGAGGAGGTGAACAACGGTCTCTTCCCCACCACAGCCACCTCAAGGGCAACGTGCAGAGGGGGTGAGACTCCTGGCGTGTAGGAAGGATCTGACAGGGAGGGCCATTCTCACGGTTGTCTTGGTTTATTTCCCCTGAAAAATGGGTGGGCCAGTGTTGCATATAAAATTCTGAAGTGGGCAACTTTGTCCTTTACTTTGTCTTCCCACACTTTACCATCAGACATCTGAGCACTATTAGAACTTGTTTCAGTCATGGCTTTTTGTGGCCTCTTGATTGAATGCTCTGTTTTGGTTTGCTGATTTCTAGGGAATAAGATCTTTTCAAACTGCTAATATAAATCCACACTTCCACCTCAAAGTGATTTGTAAGAAGGGGGCAGCACCATGAGTGATCAGGATCAACGGTCGATATTCTAATTTACTATGTAAGCATTGCAAGGCCAAGAACAGTTTGTAATAAAGTGGGAAGGTGACAAACTGCAGAGTTTCAGTGAAGCTTAATCCTCACTTAAGACATGATTTTGTAGTTCAGTATCTTGCTACTAGTCCATTCATAGCTAGTTTATCATTGGTCTACAGTATTAGCAGTTTAATTTTTAGGATTCCCATGTTACTGCAGAACTGCTACATGGTATGGTTGATTTGAGAACAGCTGAGGTGATGGTGGGAACACAAGGGATCATGTCTCATGGGCTGTTGCTAACCGCCCCCCCCCCCTCATTGCAGGAAGACTGAGTTATGGATTTTGTACTTTTTTGATGACTTTCTTTCCTCAAGAGTTAATAAACGCTTGAGTGCAGTGCTGTAGGAGGTGGCCCCTCTGTCCCTCTCGGCCGTTCTTTATGTATGGGTCTAATATGATGAGTACTGGTTATGCAGCTGTAGAGGCCCTCACAGCAGAGCCCAATTGTTGCTATACCTAGAACCCACATGCTTTCAACAGAGGGAGGACTGAGTAGCCCGACTGATTATTTTTACTTTTATTGAGAGGCAGGTAGTCTGATGGCTATAATTGCAACAGTTCTTTTTCAAGTAAATAAATTATTCTAGTTAAAGACGATAAGATGGCTATATGACATAAACTCCTTGTAAAGGAAGAATGTTCTCCTTATCTAAGTCGGTACTTGCATCATGTAGTGTTTTCTGTAACTCAGACCATGCTGATCCCGGGTTCAGTGCTGTCGGTTGAATGTGGAACTTGCTACCACAGGGGGATCTAGTTGAGGAAATTTGTCCGCTGTGGCTCAGTGGGTAGCGTGCTCATCTCGGAGTTTATGTTGTGGGTTCATGTCCTGCTCCAGTGCCGTCTTTCAGGTGAGATGTTTAACTGAGGCTCGGACAGCCCCCTCAGGCAAACAGAAAAAAAATCCCGTGCACTACTTCAAAGAAGAGCAAGAGGAGTTATCCCCGGTTTACTGGCCAAATCTTATTCCTCAATCAACGTCACTGAATCAGATTATTATCTGGTCGTTATCACATTCCCGACTGTGAGAGCTTACTGTGTGCAAGTTGGCTTCTGCATTTCCTGCTTCCAAAAACAACTACACTTCAGAATTACTTCATTAGCTGTAAAGTGCCTTGGGACAAGCTGTGATCATGAAAATCACTAGATAAATGCATGTCTTTCTTTTATTCCTTCTTAAAATAGCTTAGCTGCCTTTAAAAGAAAATAGACAAAAGAATAAGAGTAAAGGAAATAGAACGTTAAAAATTCCGTATGAGATAGAATGGGAGGAGACCTGTATAAAGTATAAATACTAGCACAGCGTACTTGGGCTGAATGGCCTGATTCTGTGCTCCACATTCTACGTGGATATAATTCTGTGCTGAGATTCACAATGTTAATATGGCCTTTGTTTGGATCCCGCCCCTCAGAATTAAGGAAAGTGGGAATTGAGAGATCCTCCTCTCTTAGGAGAGAAAGGAGTGAAGTATGTGTGATTAGGTGCTTGATCGCATCATAATTACACGTGGTTGTGATGAGCAGATAACTAACTGTCCAGGTAATGGGTTAGCAGTTAGATAGCGTACCATAGAGCCATTGTCAGGTGTTGAATTATAACTTCAGGTCAGGAAGGGAAATGAGAAGAGAATAAAAATCATAACTTTGAGATAGAGCAGAGCTGGGTGGGGTGTAAAGGTTATCTTGGTCTGTAGAGAGTCATTATAATGCATTCAATGTGGCACAGGTTGGACGTACCCCTGATTCTCTGACCTGTGCGGTTCCCAGCACAGGATGGGAGGTCCTGGAACTAGCTTTTCTGAGTATCATTGATTTACCTGGTAATCCCTTACACAGTTTCACTCAGCTGGAAACTCTCTTTCCAACCCTGCCGATTATATATCAGACTTAGGAATCTAGTTAAATTAAGAGTAAAGTTTGATAAATTGGTTCATAACATAAGTATTCGGACCATTTTAACAAGGATGTTTAAATGCAGATCTGTAAGATAATCAGCTGCTCAGTAAAGTGACTCTTGCCTTCCAGAGTTGTCTCTCTCCAGAACCTTCTGGTCAGAAAATTTGCCTCCGAGCATTTTTCTTTTATTGATAAGTTGGTCTGGATTGTTGTAAGAAAAAAGTAGTTGTGTAGAAATGCAGTGGTTTTTAATGTAGTCTGCATATTGGAATTTAGATCCTTCATGATCGATTAATTGGACCTGTGATTCCAATGTCAATAGTAAAATATGAGAGAAGGATGACCTTTCATCAGTCTGCTCTTTGCATTCTCACTTTTCTATTAATCTTTATTTGACATTTGCAATTCCATGCAAAACTCAGCAAAGATCCAGCAATTATTAATTTCAGTTTCAATAAGAAAGGTCAGCTGAACAAGGGTATAGTAGCTATAAATGGAGGAGAATAGCATGTCTTCTCAATTTGTGATTATTTCAATACCACAGTAAGTCTTGGAAATCCATAAATTGCATGCATCAACATTTTCTCTCCCTAATATGTAGAGAAATGTTAACTTTTTGATGAGCTCTCGCTGGAACTTTGCCTATAACCTTGGGATGGCATATGATTGGGCAGCTTATCACACAAGTGTTATGACTTGAGTGAAGTCCTGGTCTTTCATTCTTCAACTCAGAGAAGATCTTATTTTATGTAGACTTAATATGGATGGATCGTCCAGTTGTTCCGTGGGGCTATATTTAAAAACATGTTTAATGGATATAACATACGCTTCATTAAACAACTGGCTATTTACACAATTTGGACAAATAGGATGGTCCTTTGGAAGAAGGATTGTATCATCCAGTTGTTATTTAAAATTCAAGGAATTTTTAATGTTCGGTAGTTGTTGCTTTGGGAATCTCAGCATCATCCCAGTGAAAGACATTGAAAAGTCAGCTTGTTCCTGCATAATTCCTATGCCAACATTTGTAATGGAAACTGCTTATGTAAACCTGCCATGCAGTAATTAAGCACAACTCCAGTAG